>JAQGDQ010001666.1:0-15000 GCA_030141605.1 Tubiluchus corallicola | reverse complement strand
TTAAATTTTGTATCACCTTCATAATGTCTTATTGCATACAGAGCTTGCGTTAGCAGTAACGCCTGCATAAAACTTGTAGATTTAAGCCCCCGCGATGATCGTTCGGCGCAGCCATTTTAAGGGCAGCTCGTTTGAAACAGGTTCAGATAACATTGATTAAAGTTTGAAAAAATAAACAGAATATTCGTAGCACACTCTTCACTAACTAAGCAAAAGTTTAAATTACTTCATATCTTTTCAGTAAGATCAATAATGTTTTATTTGGTGAATCAGTGGTGCACACTGGGATAGCGATGCAGTGGAGTTTCACCAGGTGCTCCAACATTTTAAATTATTAAGAATTTTCTTTTCTATTTAAACAGTTGTTTTAAGCAGGTAAAGGTAATATAAGTTTGTATGGAAAGTTTTTTGAAATATACTTCAAAATTCCGTTATCTTTCCCTTTAATGGAAGATGCTAGGGATCTCTTGTCACTCGTATTCAAAAAAGCAATAACTTGATCCTAGTACATGATTTCCTGCACATTCCTATATGCAGAACGACTGGTTATAAATCCAGTTTTTTTCCTCTGATGCTTATCTATGGAACTCCTTTAATACAAAGCTTTCCTGTCAACTAGAATCCCACCCGTTTGAAGGAGAAGAAAAAATCGTACCATCTATTTCTGCCAAATTTGTTACAAAAAAGTCTATTTTGCTGAACTTCCGTTCATGTTTCCCTTTTTTGCTGTAACCCTGTCCCTTGAATGACCACTGGTCATTTTTTTCCGGTCGATTTGCATAAAAATAGGAAAATTTTAACTCGAGCTTTGCACTTGACGTAAAAACGTTTATGATTGGCTGGAATTTTTCTGGTTGGCGGTTCGTAGTACGATGCGCAAAAGTCTTGCTGCGCTTATTGTCAAGCTGCGCTTTTTGCAAACAGACGTTAATGCTGGGCTATTACACTCAGCTCTTATCTATTAAAGAAGATGTCTACGACTTCCTAGTATTATTCACGCTCACCCATTCAACAATGGAATAAAACAACTAATTTTGGCGCAGCTAACGCTAGGGTTGTTGTTAAAATAATGGACGTCTTATTTTCGACATATAATTATAACAGTTAACGATTTTTAGCAGCTAAATGTAATATACCTACAAAAGTACCAATATTTAGGTTATTTATGTTCAGTTTGTTTCCCATGTTTGATGAATTAATAAATAGTTTAGCATTCACACTACCCCCCTTACTTAGCGCCGCCCCTGCTAAATTAAAGTGTGAACAATTCAAACAGCTGAAACTAAGATGTTAATGGATGTCAATGGAACGCTTATTTAGAGTGTTTACCTGGTGGTGCTACCTGTAATCAGTGAGCGCCCAGGCATCAGCCCAGGTGTAGATTGGGGAGGGGGGGTCGGGAGCAGCTACTCGGAAGTTTTTTCTCAGTTTGTGTTTACCCAGTGTGAAGTGAGATAATGACTTACGATTGCTCAAGTTTTATTCTTAAGTTACTTCAAAGAGAGTGCAAGAATGCGTGGGAGAGATGAGAATCAACGACTCCTTGGTTTTAGTATGTTTGATACGTGCTACAGGGTGTACCAGAAAAAACACTGCAGTAGAAATAGTGATTACCTTCGATTGTACAGCTAGTCCGAGTAACTCGCTTATTGAGGTTTCTGGATACGTCATTTAGAATGTCATTTGCTGTGCTCGTGAAATTCATTTTGTGAACATGTTATTTAGAGGGCCATTTGGCGTAGAATCTGTTTTATCGTAAGAATTTAGACTGCAGAGCAACTGTATTGTGATGTCACAATATAACAACTGTCTAAAACTTATTAGACGAACAATAACTGAAATGAAACGTCTGCACGTCGAAAGGAATCTGCTTATAAAGTTACATCGTATGCGAGTAACGCAAAAAACAAGTACAATTGGAGTTATGGAAATATAATTATATTTTCACATCATTGTGATGTAATAATGGAGAAGTCTGTGGTAACATTCCTTTATCATTTCGTCAGAATATATCAACAGTGCAGTAATGCGTTTCTACTGCAATGTTTTTTCTGGAACACCCTGTAGAATAGAAAAGCTTGCAGCGAATGTTTCTCTGTGTAATTCTGGCTTGTTTACTAAACATTTGCTCTAGATCTCCTGCTTCATTTGTGCATTTTGAGGTGACTATTAATAATTTTGATCAACCCAAGTAATTTTTTTTCTACTCAGAGATAAGTTGAGTGTTGTTTGTCATGTGCATAGGAAAATCGAAGTTTACTTTTTAAAACTTTTAAAAATTAAAACAACCGGTATTACAAATTTAATGTTTATAACGATTCCTGTCATAGCATTTTTTACACGTGTCTTATTGGGCTTGAGATGTGACTCGAAGAAAACAGTGGATATTGATGGAAATCTTGGCAAAAGCAATAGAAAGCTTCCAAAAGATTACTGCAGTTAAGTAGTACTATCTCCGAGTAAGTGTGCAGAACACAAAACATGAGTTTTAATTGAGAATTTTTTGTCTAATTCGGCATTATGCAAGCTGGAGTCTATCATTCACAGGCAGGGCTACTCCATTTAGTGTTTGTGGCGAGACTGGAAACTGTTTCAGGGGTGCCTTAGCGATGTGTATGCGTTTGCACAGTATAAGGCAAATAGCCAGGACAAGTATGGGAAACAAAACCATTCAGAGCGAGCGTCAAACACAGCATGCAGTGTCATGACCACTCGGCCATGAACCCTTTGCAACTCAATCTACGTCATAGCTAATGCTTTGTTTATATTGCAGGTGTAGACCAGCTTTCCTGTCATTCGACCACTCGTTATCTGAAGCGAGTGTGAGCCATGGCATCAGCGGATGTTCCCATGGCAACGACGACCGCGTCTTCAGCGAAGAAACCGTCGGACGGCGCCATCTTGGCCGAAGACGCTGCTTTGTGCGCTTTAAGATCGACCGTGGAAGGTTTGCGTGAGGAAAATATGGACCTAAGATCGCAACTGAAGGCCGATCGTTCGAAAATCAGGACCCTGCTCCGCGAGCACCGGCACGAGGTGCGCCGGGTTCAAGACGTAGAGCGGAAGAGGTCCGCCGACGCGCTAGCCAGCGCGAGATCCAAACTGCTGGAGGAGAAAAAAGAGGAGATCTCCAAGCAGAAGGATTTACTAACCCATTACTATCAGCTTGAAATGCAGAAGATCATCCGACAGAAGGATGACTTTCTGCTGAAGACTAAATCCGAACTAACGAAACTCAATGAAGAATTGACTGCAAAGCTCCGAAATCAGACTCAGCAACTCAACTCCAAGCAACCGTCGCAGAAGCTAGAATCGGAAGCGAACAAGTTACGCGCGGAAATCGCCGAACTTAGAATCGGCAAGCACCAGGTGGATGAAAAGCTTGCGGTGACGGTGGAGGCGGATCGACAGAAAGCGGCAGATATGCGGATGATGCACGAAAGACATGTCATCGAGTTGAACAAATTGAACAAAGACGGCAAACAGGAGGTGGCGAGACTGGTAAGTTTATTAACTCACGTGTTTTTCTATTGCTGAAACCAAGTTTTGCTTTTTTACTACCCAAAGTAAGTAAGTAAGTTAGTAAGTCAGTCAGTCAGTCAGTCAGTCAGTCAGTCAGTCAGTCAGTCAGTCAGTCAGTCAGTCAGTCAGTAAGTCAGTCAGTCAGTCAATCAGTCAGTCAGTCAGTTAGTTAGTCAGTCAGTCAGTCAGTCAGTCAGTCAGTCATTCAGTCAGTCAGTCAGTCAGTCAGTCAATCAGTCAGTCAGTCAGTAAGTAAGTAAGTAAGTAAGTAAGTAAGTATGTAAGTAAGTAAGTAAGTAAGTAAGTAAGTAAGTAAGTAAGTAAGTAAAAAATTTATTTGTCTGTGAATGTTACAAAATAAACATAAATAAAAGCAAAAAACTAAAATAAAGACGGAAAAGAGACGGGGTGGGGAAAAGACCAAGGGTCACCAAGTCCACCACACCTATCCAAACTGAAGAAAATTAACTGACCTGTCAAGTAAGGTATGTACAAATAAAAATAATCAGCAACTTAATAAAATAAAAATAAATGAGGCAACAAGTTCAAATGAGTTTAAATTTAGAAACAGTAAATAAATTTGGCAAAGAGAAGAGGCAAAATTTAAATTAGCAAACAAAACAGAAAATTTAAACTCATCAAAAACAAAACTAATAATTACATATAAATCAAGAACTCAAACCAACATAAGAAGCAAAAACTGAAGCAATGTCAAGTCATGAGTAAATCATCACCAGGTCAAATACCTCTATCCAAATTTAAAGGAAATTATATAAACCCGACAAAGTCATCTGTCTTGTTGGAGTATCATGAGAAATTGTTGGATTCACTTAGGAATTTACGGAAATTGAAAGTAAATTCCACTTCAAATTGCTTTACTTTTGTTTTTGCACAGAAGCCCTTTTTGTCCTAGTAAAACTGTATGAGTTGCAGTTGTATTGTCTTACGTTAGTTTCATTCGAATTGATGATTTCTGCTGGACTTTTGGCCACATGGGGCAGAAGACACAGAACGGTCATACTTCAATGTGGTTTTTCAATGCAAATCACTTACGAGTGAACTTTTGCTCTATTCCATGAAGTGAATTCAGTCCATTTTACTTTGTAGTGAGCTTTTGCTGTATTCCACGAGGTGGTTTCAGTGTAGATCACTTTGTAGTGAACTTCTGCTGTATTCTGTGAAGTGTATTCAATGCATATCACTTTGAAGTGATGTTTTTGCTGTATTCCGTAAAGTGTATTCAATGTAGATCACTTTGTAGTGAAGTTTTGCTGTATTTCATGAAGAGTATTCAATGCAGATCACTTTGTAGTGAAGTTTTGCTGTATTTCATGAAGAGTATTCAATGCAGATCACTTTGTAGTGAAGTTTTGCTGTATTTCATGAAGAGTATTCAATGCAGATCACTTTGAAGTGAAGTTTTGCTGTATTCCATGAAATGTATTCAATGTAAATCACTTTGAAGAAAATGTTGCTGTATTTCAGGAAGAGTATTCAATGCAGATCACGTTGTAGTGAACTTTTGCCGTATTCCATGACATGTATTCAATGTAGATCACTTTGTAGTGAACTTTTGCTGTATTTCATAAGGTATATTCAATGCGGATCACTTTATAGTGAACTTTGCTGTATTCTATGAAGTGTATTTAATTCAGATCACTTTCTAGTGAACTTTTGCTATATTCCACGAAGTGTATTCATTGCAGATCACTTTGATGTGAATGTAGCTGTATTCCATGAAGTTCTTCAATGTGGCAAACCTTAGTCTTGCATGAAATTTAATTCTAGTATATTTGTCTGTAATGACACCTTTATTGGCTTGATTTTGATATGTTTTAAAATTGTCTTTTTTACCGTTTAAGCTTTTTAAGATTAAATACACAGGCTAATGAAATACAAAAGAGATTGATAACTACATTTGGGAAAGAATTCCACAGACAAGAAGCCCGGGTGAAAAAACTGCATACCAGCCATCTACGTTTTCACAGTAAAACGGGCAGCTTTAAGTGACCAGTGCTCTGTTCTACGCAGATGTGTTTGCTGTAAAATTCTGATAAAGAATTCCACACACAAAAACCCGAGGGAAAAAACTGCACTTACAAGCAACACTTCTGCGTAATGAGCATCTTTAAATGACCACTGCTCTAGTGCAATGCTTGTTTAACGCTGATCTGTTTGCAGTTGAAATTCCTAGCAGCTGCTCTGTTAGCTTTACTAGTTTCACTGGCCTTTCTCAACTTCCGCTCCGCTGAATTCATCCAAACAGTGGAGCTGTTGCTGTGATGTTTATCACCGGACGTTGCTAGTTTCTAATAAACATGCATGTGTGGTGGAGATGATCTAGTTTAGTAGAGTTTTGTATACTTATGAGGGGGTTTGCTTATTGGCAAAGGAAAGGGGGAGGTAGAGAGAGTGTATGTGAGAGAGAGAGAGAGTGAGAGAGAGATGCTGCAAATGGAGAGGGAGAGAGAGACAGAGAGAGAGTGAGTGAGAGAGAGAGAAGAGCGAGCGAGAGAGAGAGAGAGAGAGAGAGAGAGAGTGAGTGAGAGAGAGAGAAGAGCGAGCGAGAGAGAGAGAGAGAGAGAGAAGAGATAGAGAGAGAGAGAGAAGAGAGAGAGAGAGAGAGAGAGAGTGAGAGAGAAAAGAGCAAGAGAGAGAGAGAGAGAGAGAGAGAGAGAGAGAGAGAGAGCGAAGAGAGAGAGAAGAGAGAGAGAGAGCGAGAGAAGAGAGAGAGAAGAGAGAGAGCGAGAGAGAGAGAGAGAGAGAGAGTAGAACTTCACGGCTCTTTTTCTACTTAACTAAAGCCAATTTAACTTATTAGACTTTTATTGTTTTCCAATTACGTATTGATTTGATTGATAATTGATTACATATTACATACTTACGCAATCTTGTAATCCAAAGGCCCTCATTCAAAAGATCTATCATTTTATTATTTTGGACATCCCCAATTATAGAACAGTTGCTTATAAATCCAAATTTTTCTCTCGTACTTCTTCCCTGTGGAATTCGCTGGAAAATTATATTTTTATTTCCCTATTTGATTTAAGAAGAACATCAACAGATAACTTCCATCACTAGAATTAGTTACAAGAATTCAATTTTTCTGACTTCGTATTCATATCTTCACATTTTTACTATAGTCCCTAAGCGTGAATGCCACTAGGCTTGTTTGGAGCGATTCATGTAAAACATTAACCAATAATGTCGGCTTATAGTCATTAATATAATCTTCATTCGGCGCTAATATTCATTTTGTAACTTCAGTACCAAAGTCGCGTTGTAAAATCATCATAAGACGAAAATAAAATGCATTTTTAATTTCAAAAAAGAAACGCTACGCAAAACAAAAAACGTCTTTTTTAACATTAGAATATTTTTCCCGATATAGCGGTAGTAATTTTACACTTAATCGCCCCAAACAAGCCCATTGGCATGTAAATTCAGTAAAAATGTTCAGATATGAAAACAATGTGCAGAGAAATAGAATGCATTCTACTAATTTGCTGGTGACAGAAGGTACCTGTTGACGTTCTTCTCGAATAGTGTTAGGAAGAACTTTCTGATAGGGAATTTCACAGAGACCAAGCCCGTGGGAAAACCTGGATTTATGAACAACAGTTCGCTGTCCAGAAATGACAGTTGAAAAGTTTCTGACAGCTTAGACAGAGAAAGAATTTGGTTGAACTCAGATAACTTCATTTCACCTAAGAAAAAATTGCAGTCCGTTCCCACCTGTCAATAACAAGCTTGTTACAGACGCTTATTGTAACGTAAGCTTATTCTAACCTAGCTGTCCTACAATGTATGCGGATGTACGGTGTGAACTGGCCTATAGAATGGTGCCAGGGATGTAATTTCTGCTTTTCCGCTAAAATACCCGTAAATTATATCGATCACGCCCTAGTAAGTGAGGCTGTGATAGAGAGATGACTGTGATCACAAGTCAGGTACTGTCAAAGTGAATTGAAGTGAAGTAAAAGTGATGAAGAGTAGCGTTGGTTATTACCAGTCAGAATGATGTGAAGTTGGGTGAGCTGTTGTGAGATTATGCCATCAGTTGTTCGAGTCTTGGTGTTGCTTACATGTGAAATGTTGCATAGGTGTTGCAAAGTGTTGCTCTGCGGCGTCGACAGGGTTTTCCATGCAAAAGAGAAGGTATTTTTAGCGTTTTTGAATCATTTTCAATATTTACTTTGTTTGTAAGGTCAAACAACATGTTGTGTTGTTTGCTTTCTTGACATTTTGTTTGTTTCTACAGTAAAACAACTTCTTGTGTTGTTTGCTTTCTTGGCATTTCCTTTGGTTTGTACGTTCAAGCAACTTCTTGTTTTAATTGCATTCTTAGCATTTTCTTTGTTTGTATGATCAAGCAACTTCTTGTTTTGATTGCTTTCTTATCACTGTATTTGTTTGTGTGGTCAAGCAAGTTCTTGTTTTGATTGCATTCTTGACATTTTCTTTGTTTGTGTGGTCAAGCAACTTCTTGTTTCGATTGCATTCTTGACATTTTCTTTGTTTGTGTGGTCAAGCAAGTTCTTGTTTTGATTGCTTTCTTGACATTATCGTTGTTTGTACGATCAAACAACTTCTTGTTTTGATTGATTTCTTGACATTATCGTTGTTTGTACGATCAAACAACTTCTTGTTTTGATTGATTTCTTGACATTTTCTTTGTTTCTATGTTCAGATTTAAAAATTGATGCACAGACTTCACTTTTTTTACTTTACCACGTTTTATCTAAATTTCTATTTACAAATATATACTTAAATATATTATATATATACACCACATATATATATATGTATTAATTATACACCTACACTTAGAGACAGACAGACAAACAGGCAGAAAGACAGATAAGCAGACAAACCAACAGACAGACAGATATACAGGCAGGCAGGCAGACTGACAGATAGACAGACAAGCCATCAGACAGACAGATAGACATTCAGGCAGACAGGCGAGCTTACTACATTTTATTACTGTACATTACACCTTAAGTTAGGATATTATACACGTGCCAGGACGTACAGACAAACATACAGACAGACAAGCGAACTCTTTACATGTTATTAGTATAGAGTAAAGCCTATACACGTGTGTCAGTAACAGGTTTGGACAGTTGTATTCAAACAGCTGAGCTGTGTTCAAAGTGATTAGAGCATGAGCTTAATTAATTAGTGTAATTAATTTGCTTCCGGTCTGTCGCGCAACTTGCGCGTCATTCAGAAGTTCATCAGAGTAGTCACATGACGTCATTTCCGCTCTTTCGTTTGGTTAAATTATTAACGCCAGGAGACGATAGTACGTGAACGACTACTTTGTTGTAATCTAATTATAGTCATCAAATACTGATGTTCGGCGCTTTTTCATTTATGCGATAGAAACGCGCGTGTGTCATGTGTGCGCAAGAGTGGAAACCATAGTTTTATGTTGCTCTGATTGATGACTTTGAGCAGAAAAATCTTTGCACGCTGCAGCTGAATGACCATGACACACGTACACACGTAGATGTTTGTTGACACGAGTTGATAGTGTGTCAATGCCTTGACACTCACGTCATTGATCTCAGACACGTATCTTGCTGATATGCCAACTTTCGGAATCAATCACCAAGATTCCCCATATTATTTTTACGTAATAATATTCTGTTTAGAGATTATAGCCATTCGCAGCCGTAACAATGAGGTCTGATTATGTACGGGGTGTTCGAAAAGAAACCATAAGAAATATACTAATACATTTGCATCAGTTGGAATGTTAGAAAAACCATCTTTTGTGGTAGCAAAATTGGAATTATGTGTCATCAGCCTAAGATACTTGTCATGTTCCGTTCCAAAACAAATTATTATTCTATTCCGTTTTGTTTTATTCCGTTCGATTCAGCTCGCAAATTTTGTGATATCAGTATATTTCTGCTGTGCCGTTTTTTCTGGCACATCTGGTATCTCCTGAAACGCAGTTTGTCTAGAAACAGCCCGTGCTGGGAAGCCTTGCAGATTTTGTACCCACGTGCCAAAGTGAATTAATGTAAATTGCAGCAGAGATGCTGTACAGAAGCCATTTATAGTTCAAAGCTTTTTGTTTGTACAAGTGCTTCTTGTTTATTCAAGTCTAGATAAGAAAACGTGAGAACACGTTGTAGATTAATGTGTATTTATTTCGAGTTTTCTGGCTTAAAATGAAATTTTATTGCATTTAATTCGAAGTTGTATTAGTTGCGCTTGGTAAGAGAAAGAAGAAGAGAGAGATAAGAAGAAGAAATGCATTTTTGCGTTAGTTGGATGCAGGATCAATTGAACTTGTTTGAATTCATTAAGTAGTAAGATTCGTGAGGAAGCTGCTAACGTTTTGCTAACGATTCTGTCACGTTTTTCAAAGGTTTGTAAATGGCAGTTTTGAATGAACTCTAAAGCATGTGAACAGTGGCTATAAGACCTGTGTACAGATATGTTACATATGTATCTATTCACAAGGCTGCATGTATCTTGTGCGTTGAATATAAAACTCTATTTCATGTAAAGTGACAGTGTTTTGAAGCAGGGTTCATAACCGAGAGGTCTCGCGCTTTGCATGAACGGATTGCGACCACCTGTGTTCAATACTCACTTCGAGAAGTTTCGCTCGCCATACCGATTCTGACTGTTTACCTCGTACAGCCATTATGCATTTACACCCGAACGTAGCTAAAACACCTCGGCTAGTTCAGTGGCTTATTCTAGAAGAACAACTGTGATAATGAATATAGGCTCCAGTCTCACTGCAAGCCGAGTAACTCTACCCTTGATTGCTGGATTCTTCCCAGAGTCGAGAAAAATTGAAGACAAACTTTTAGCTACATTTTGGAGCAGCTTTGGACTTACTTTATCACAATAAAGCCTTTTCACATTTCCAGCGATTGATGGTGATCGTGAAAAGGTCAAAGTTTAAGTGTACCAAACAACGCATTTGTGTACACTTGACAATGCCTTGCTGCCCATGCTGTTGTTATAGTAACAGTTTTAACAGCTAGCTTGAACCTTACCTAGTTCATTTTTTTTGTTCTCAACCAAGATCCTCCTACTAAATCCATCTACACACAGATAATGTATAATTAAGTAAAGTCCACGTGAAACAACTAAGCTTACTGAAGCGATGCGGCATACGATGTTGCTTTACTCACAAGTTACTGAACTAATGCGGTTTGCATTACCTACGCATCACTTGACGGTTAAAGTCAAGACGCGTTCTTCTTGCGGTACGCTTAACCTTTGACCTAAAGCAACTGCGCGTGCGTACAACGAAACTGTGAAAAGGCTTATTGTACATTTTTTTATTTTCTTCGTTTAATTTATTGCATTTCTTAATTCTGTTCAATTCATGTGTCTTCATTAGTATTGTATTTGTACAAAATATCCATAACTGACTATTGTTCTTGTGTGACACGCCAGTCATAACTTTGTGTTGTCGGAATCGAACCCAGGGTGTTTTCTGATCTCTTTGAGCTAAATCTTCACAAGCAAGTCTGTCTATCCTTTTCAACTTTGTGTTCTCGGAATCGAACCCAGAGTGTTTTCTAATCTCTTTGAGCTAAATCTTCACAAGCAAGTCTGTCTATCCTCTTCAACATTCTTTTACCCGTCACATCTATCCTTGTTTTGCACAATTTTTGCAATTATTATTATTATTATTATTATTATTATTATTATTATTATTATTATTATTATTATTATTATTATTATTATTATTATTATTATTACTATTATTATTATTATTATTATTATTATTATTATTATTATTTTACAGTGGAGCAAGCACATGATACGTTTTCACTATTGGTTCTTGGCATTAATGATATATTCACGTTGTCATGCCATTATCATTAATTTTAACTATATTTTGTTTCATTGGCTCCGTAAATTGTACAACTGCATTTACGGACAAATTGCTTGCTTGCTTACTGACTGACTGACCAACTGACTGACTGACTTACTGCATATGTACAAAATGTCTACTTCAACATGCAGTAATTTTACTGTAATTTCAGGTGCAGATAAATTGCTTGCTTGCTTTATTGCTTAGTTAGTTACTTGCTTGCTTGCTTACTGATTGACTGACTGACAGACTTACTGCATATGTACAATATGTCTACTTCGACATGCAGTAATTTTACTGTAATTTCAGGTGCAGATAAATTGCTTGCTTGCTTTATTACTTAGTTAGTTACTTGCTCGCTTGCTTACTGACTGACTGACTGACAGACTTACTGCATATGTACAAAATGTCTACTTCAACATGCAGTAATTTTACTGTAATTTCAGGTGCAGATAAATTGCTTGCTTGCTTTATTACTTAGTTAGTTACTTGCTCGCTTGCTTACTGACTGACTGACTGACAGACTTACTGCATATGTACAAAATGTCTACTTCAACATGCAGTAATTTTACTGTAATTTCAGGTGCAGATAAATTGCTTGCTTGCTTTATTACTTAGTTAGTTACTTGCTCGCTTGCTTACTGACTGACTGACTGACAGACTTACTGCATATGTACAAAATGTCTACTTCAACATGCAGTAATTTTACTGTAATTTCAGGTGCAGATAAACTGCTTTCTTGCTTTATTGCTTAGTTAGTTACTTGCTTGCTTGCTTACTGATTGACTGACTGACAGACTTACTGCATATGTACAATATGTCTACTTCGACATGCAGTAATTTTACTGTAATTTCAGGTGCGGATAAATTGCTTCCTTTATTACTTAGTTAGTTACTTGCTTGCTTACTTACTTACTGACTGACTGACTTACTGCATATGTACGAAATGTCTACTTCATCATGCAGTAATTTTACTGTAATTTCAGGTGCAGATAAATTGCTTGCTTGCTTTATTACTTAGTTAGTTACTTGCTTGGTTGCTTGCTTACTGACTGACTGACTTACTGCATATGTACGAAATGTCTACTTCATCATGCAGTAATTTTACTGTAATTTCAGGTGGAGGAATTGAAATCCAAGGACAGACAGATCTTGAACTTGGAACGGGGGTTGAACGAACAGAATGGTCACTTGCAGAAGCTGCAGGCTGACTGGACATCAATGGAGATACAAGATGCTGATTCCTGCGAGAAGAGAGCTTCAAGATCTTCCCCCGTCTCGTTCCTGTCCACCCAAAGAGAAAATTTAACATCTGTAAGTAGCTTTACCTTAATTGGTCAATCATTATAACAAATTATCTTTTAACTTGGTTATCAAAACCAATGTGTAGAAGAAATAATTAAGAAAATATTATATTTTACATTTATTTTGACATTGTGACCTTGGCTTTTGACATTTGAACCCAAAATGCTATGGGTTTCCGCAATTTTATCTTCGACATTTTTAACCAAAAGCTAGCAAGCTTCCAGGGCGTGTTCCACACTTGTCCCTGTGTTAATTTGATGACTATAGTTGTATTCTATTTTAATTTTATTGATATTCTTTGACCCTGTGACCTTGACCTTTAACCTGTGAACCAAAAATGAACAGATTTATAGCTGTTGCCCAGTTCTGTCGCAGTGCAGTGTTAAATTTGATGATTATCTCTCTTAATTTTGACATTTTTTCACCCTGTGACTTAGCTGTTTTGACTTTGTTGCAAGGACAGACACACGCACGCACGCACGCACACGCACACACACACACACACAGGCACGACTAAATGATCTGCCTTGCATCGATTATTGCCTTTTCATTGAGGCATTTCATTGATTATTTTTTCAATTCCAGTTTCTAAGGATTGTCCCATTGTTATTTATATATAAACACCAATACTCTGTGTTAGTTTCTAATTACTGTCCCATTGTTCTTTATATATAAACGCTACTACTCTGTGTTTGTTTCTAAGGATCTTCCCATTGTTATTTATATATAAACGCTACTACTCTGTGTTTGTTTCTAAGGATCGTCCCATTGTTATTTATATATAAACGCTACTACTCTGTGCTTGTTTCTAAGGATCGTCCCATTGTTATTTATATATAAACGCTACTACTCTGTGCTTGTTTCTAAGGATTGTCCCATTGTTATTTATATATAAACGCTACTACTCTGTGTTTGTTTCTAATGATTGTCCCATTGTTATTTATATGTAAACGCTACTACTCTGTGTTTGTTTCTAAGGATCGTCCCATTGTTATTTATATATAAACGCTACTACTCTGTGTTTGTTTCTAAGGATCGTCCCATTGTTATTTATATATAAACACTACTACTCTGTGTTTGTTTCTAAGGATCGTCCCATTGTTATTTATATATAAACACTACTACTCTGTGTTTGT
Organism: Tubiluchus corallicola; assembly: GCA_030141605.1. Classification (NCBI taxonomy): domain Eukaryota; kingdom Metazoa; phylum Priapulida; class Priapulimorpha; order Priapulimorphida; family Tubiluchidae; genus Tubiluchus; species Tubiluchus corallicola. The sequence continues at coordinate 1,179 of JAQGDQ010001666.1, read as the reverse complement.
TTCTAAGGATCGTCCCATTGTTATTTATATATAAACACTACTACTCTATGTTTGTTTCTAAGGATCGTCCCATTGTTATTTATATATAAACGCTACTACTCTGTGTTTGTTTCTAAGGATCGTCCCATTGTTATTTATATATAAACACTACTACTCTGTGTTTGTTTCTAAGGATCGTCCCATTGTTATTTATATATAAACGCTACTACTCTGTGTTTGTTTCTAAGGATCTTCCCATTGTTATTTATATATAAACACTACTACTCTGTGTTTGTTTCTAAGGATCGTCCCATTGTTATTTATATATAAACACTACTACTCTGTGTTTGTGTCTAAGGATCGTCCCATTGTTATTTATATGTAAACACTACTACTCTATGTTTGTTTCTAAGGATCTTCCCATTGTTATTTATATATAAACACAACTATTCTATGTTTGCGTCTAAGGATCTTCCCATTGTTATTTATATATAAACACTACTACTCTATGTTTGTTTCTAAGGATCTTCCCATTGTTATTTATATATAAACACTACTACTCTATGTTTGTTTCTAAGGATCGTCCCATTGTTATTTATATATAAACACAACTACTCTGTGTTTGTTTCTAAGGATCGTCCCATTGTTATTTATATATAAACACTACTACTCTGTGTTTGTTTCTAAGGATCGTCCCATTGTTATTTATATATAAACACTACTACTCTATGTTTGTTTCTAAGGATCTTCCCATTGTTATTTATATATAAACACAACTACTCTGTGTTTGTTTCTAAGGATCTTCCCATTGTTATTTATATATAAACACTACTACTCTATGTTTGTTTCTAAGGATCTTCCCATTGTTATTTATATATAAACACTACTACTCTATGTTTGTGTCTAAGGATCGTCCCATTGTTATTTATATATAAACACTACTACTCTGTGTTTGTTTCTAAGGATCTTCCCATTGTTATTTATATATAAACACTACTACTCTGTGTTTGTTTCTAAGGATCGTCCCATTATTATTTATATATAAACACTACTACTCTGTGTTTGTTTCTAAGGATCGTCCCATTGTTATTTATATATAAACACTACTACTCTGTGTTTGTGTCTAAGGATCGTCCCATTGTTATTTATATATAAACACTACTACTCTGTGTTTGTTTCTAAGGATCGTCCCATTGTTAT
>JAQGDQ010000244.1:0-337744 GCA_030141605.1 Tubiluchus corallicola | reverse complement strand
TAGTTACTGCCTTATTTTCGCCACATTTTGTTACCGGCATATTTGTTTATTAAATTTTTTAAAGTCACATTAGCATAAGAAAATGATAAACCAAAATTAATTTTAGTAATCAGCTAAATTATTTTCGAAAGTTGGAATCTAATGATAGTTACTGCCTTATTTTCGCCACATTTTGTTTCCGGCATATTTGTTTATTAAATTTTTTAAAGTCACATTAGCATAAGAAAATGATAAACCAAAATTAATTTTAGTAATCAGCTAAATTATTTTCGAAAGTTGGAATCTAATGATAGTCTATCCACGATCTGAATGGAAGAATACAAAATGTTTGCTTAAAGGAAAATACAACATATTTTATGAAGTTTCAAGTTTACACAAAAATAGAAATAAAATGTTCTAAAATTTTCCGATACTTGTAACCTTTTCTTGGTGATTTATATTAGAGGAAGTCAGATGCCACTTCCGAAGAAAATCTGGAACTTGATTTCCCACATTAGATGGCGCAAGCAAAATTCGTACCTTTGTTACAGCTGTATTTGCATTTGGTTAATATGTGTCACATTTCGCTGTGTAGCATTGTTTGCAAACTCAATGTCACAGAAACTACTGCGGTATCCAAGGACGCTAGCACATTTGTTTATCCTCTGACTTTCCGGAGTTTCGCGAGCAAAACCGAACAAAACCTTTTTGGAGGAAAATGTAACTTTGAGGCCCGACTTCATTAGGCCATCCTTAGGATAGTAATAACATTGGTGTCAAATTTTAAACTTCAATTAACTCTTTTGGAAGTAATTTACAATTCCCCACACAATTTAAATGTCCTAATCCTAACTCTACCCTAACCCTAATCCCAACCCTAACCCTAGCTCTAATCCCAACCCTAACCCTAGCTCTAATCTCAACCCTAACCCTAGCTCTAATACTAACCCTAACCCTAGCTCTAATCCCAATCCTAACCCTAGCTCTAATCTAAACCCTAACCCTAGCTCTATTCCCAATCCTAACCCTAGCTCTAATCCCAACCCTAACCCTAGCTCTAATCCCAACCCTAACCCTAGCTCTAATCCTAACCCTAACCCTAGCTCTAATCTCAACCCTAACCCTAGCTCTAATCCCAATCCTAACCCTAGCTCTAATCTCAACCCTAACCCTAGCTTTAATCCCAACCCTAACCCTAGCTCTAATCCTAACCCTAACCCTAGCTCTAATCTTAACCCTAACCCTAGCTCTAATCTCAACCCTAACCCTAACTCTAATCCCAACCCTAACCCTAGCTCTAATCCCAACCCTAACCCTAGCTCTAATCTCAACCCTAACCCTAGCTCTAATCCTAACCCTAACCCTAGCTCTAATCTCAACCCTAACCCTAGCTCTAATCCTAACCCTAACCCTAGCTCTAATCCTAACCCTAACCCTAGCTCTAATCTCAACCCTAACCCTAGCTCTAATCCTAATCCTAACCCTAACCCTATACCAGTTCATGAATTTTTCTTGTGTGGGGGGCGGGGGAATTGTAAACTTTAGCCACTGTTTTAATTAAAGAAAACTTGTTTTTACATTAAATTTGACGTTTAATACATAAATTGTAATATGTTTGCAATTTTATGCACATTCGTAGTCATCACCATAAAATATGTTAAATTTAAATTAGGTTTGCTCTTTTCACTCATTAAACTCAAATTTTAGAGTTTTTCACGTGCCCAGTTCAGTTATCTCATACATTTAGGATTTTTTACGTCACCGTAAAAATCACGATTTTGATAGATTTGCTGATGCGGACGTGTAAAAAAGTGGCATCGAATTGAACGCGTTGTGTATAGCTGTTGGCAGTGGCAGCACAAACAAAGTACAATGTTTTAACTTTTGCAGCAAAGCAGAACCCGTAGAGGAGATAAAGATGGACGAGAAAGAACCGGAAGATAAGGAAAGGGAAGAAACGGAAGAGACACCTATGATTCAGCAACAAACAGAACAGTAAGTGGGTCATTTGTATGTATCTTTCTTAGAACAAGTGAGCATCCTATTAAGTTATCGAAATCTCATCTTGTATTACTTTATTAGCCCGGTGTACTAGTGCATAATGCTGCACAAAGGTAGTTACTGTGCACAATAACAATTAGTTTTCATCAACTACAGTCTACCCTCGTTATTTCGCCACTGTCCATCTAGGGCAAATTTTTGGCGAGAGGCGAGTATGGCGAGATAACGGGAATATAACGAAGCTAGTCTATATGTATATACATAATAGTTGATTAACATAGTGTTCCTCTATGTACATATAAAATATATTTCGCATTATGATACCAATCAACATTAAATCAGAAATGAAAAAATGTCATAAAAATAATCTTAGAATGTTACTTTTTTATTTAAAAAACCTTTTTCGAGTATACACTTAACATATAAAATATATTTCGCATTATGATACCACTCAATATATGATATGTAAATGTAATAAACTTAGCAAAAGATTTAGAAATGTTCACAAATGAGTTACTGACGACTGAAATAATTCAGAAGACGACTGTTTCATTAATGATACACGCAAGCAGTCAACACGACGTTTAATCAAACACAATCCTTGAATATCGTCGCTTGTGACTCTGTAAAGTACTGTATCATGTAAAGTTGCTCACACTTTGTGGAAACTCAAACTTAAATGCAGCTTTGGTGTTATATCTTTGGAGTAAGGATATCGGTGACGCTTTAGTTTCTCTGCGCATTAACCAACCACAGCACTCCTTATCTAATCCTGGTGAGACACACACTAGATTAATTATGTCTGTCTATCGAGTACAGCAGCATTGTCTACATACGGCGGTTATATTGATCGACACACGGTATATGTATTGATCGATTCACCTCTGAGTTTGTCTGTTTGGCGACATAACGAATATAGTTTACATAAGCACTCATCCTAGCATGATATGGCGAGGGCGAGAAGCGAGGGTGGCGACTTAACGAGGTAAATATCAAAGCAGGAAATCCGTCCTGTTACTTTCTATGGCGAGAGACGAGTTTGGTGGCATAACGAGGGGCGAGATAACGAGGCTAGACTGTACACTAGTTACTGTGTCACTAATTTGTTCTGGATCGTCGTCATCATCATAGCCACCTGCTGACTTCCTGTTCGTGATCCTTAGCATCTTTCTGCTCAACCTCTTCGTCAGCTTCAGCTTCTTCCGGTTGAAAACCTGCCCCAGCTACATTCTTTCCGGCCGAACTGCTTTTTCCTTATCTGCATTATTACTGTGCATAATAACACACTAGAGCATGTTCTTTACCGAGTGTCAGGAAATGATAACCCCGCTGCACTTAAAGTATCCGCAAGTGGATGTAAACCTGTTTTTTTACGTTTAACATCTTCAGAACAGTAAGGGTTTGCTGCATTTTGCACGGCTTCATCAAAAACTGCTCTCGCTGGGCAGCGGTTATGTCATATTGATAATTCTTGTAAGTTTCTACTCTCCACACAATAGATTTATGTGCAAAATTATACGTGAAATGCGTCTGCTTGCCTTAGACAAATTAAAATTGATTTTTGACTAAAAAATTAAAAAACAGCTTTCGGTAACTGCATTCTTTGCACTGCATCTATGTACAGTATCACTTGTGTGAACTTGGTTAATGCAGAAAATTTTATTTATCCAGACACAACACTCTGATAAACTTTAGTGTCGAGCCATCTCTATTTTTAAGGAGAAATTCTTGTTAAAAGATGAAAACGCCTTCATTTTTCCTTGGCTGATTGTTTGGTTTTTCCTGGAACTCTGTACAGCAGATGGTTCTCTTGGGCTGCAGCAAGCAGCTGATCAATAAATTAGTGTGTACGATCACACAAGTGTACACCAGACTAAGCTACTCAAGCTTTAATTTGGAAGGCCTGAAAAAGACGTCTTTCTAACTTTATCCAATTAAATCACTTATAAATGCTTAAACAAATAGCATGATTGGATATCCGAGTTTCTCCTGAACAGAACAGTATCTAATTTGCAATCGTTTAGTTATGTCTGTTCTCACACAGTAATAGAAAAGTCATAGTACTTATAAGACCTATTTTAATGGTGCGGGCATGAAGGAGTTATTTGAAGAAATGAATGCACCTGTCCGTTTACAGCCTTTAGAATTGCAAATCACATCATTGCTTAGATATTGATAAGTGTTCTTTACTCAAAATTAAATTGCCTTTCTTGTGATTTTGTCGGTTTTTATCGATTCTTTTTGGTTTCTTTTGCACCGTGGGGCAATCATTTCCTGAAATCCTTTCCTTTCCTTTAGGTATAGCTACTGCATTTTGGTTTATCTGAACCAGGGCTTATTGTTATTGCATTTAGGTGTATAAATACGACGCATAAAAGCAACATCTTGCAAAGGAAAACACATCAAGTCAAATGTTTTAGAAAAAAGGTTTCTCGTCACTCGCTGAAACATTTTTGAAACATTGACAAAACCAAGTAGTACAATAATAATGCCATTCTCATTTTTTAGCTTAAATGTTTGAGTATGCTAATAGTGGATTCAGCATCCGAAAGAGAACTCGTGTAAATTAAGCTGCTAGCATACTGTGCATTACGTTTCCCATCTGCGGAAGGCTTTCTTGCATGACTAATTGGAATGTATACAATCTAGTACATATCTAACTAATTACAGTGCAATTGCTACCACCATATATAGGCCTACGGTTGCCCAACTTTGTAAGCCGAGGCTGTGTTGGGCTCTCTATCTTGTGGTCTGTAATTGCGCGGTAATTTTTGTACACGTTTGCTAGCTACCATCCGCATGTGTTAATCTTTAATTTACAATTATTGATTTTTATTATTTCAGAAACCAATAGTCCAGTATGTCAGTGTAAGTTGACTGTTATGCATGCGATTCATGTTATTTTTTTGTTGTTGTTTGTTACTTTGCTAACAGTCTCTTGTGAAACTGATACTTCTTATTAGTATGGCGACTATGATGTAGTTTCAATTGTAAATTTGTAATTTCGAGCGATCATTTGAAGTATACGTTTTTTGCACTATACGATTGCTGTGAACTTGTTCTTTTGCTGGTGTTCGTGTCGTTGTCATGGTAACCTCGTTGTCGTCTTCGTGGATACTGCGAGAAAGCATAATTTGCACAGGACAAATGACAGTAGCTTTTCTAAGAGTTAATGTTGTAATTTTTCACTAATTTTGGTGCAGCATTGTAATTGTGTCTGGGTGATAATTTTTGAAGAATTCATTTCCTGGTGAGGGCAGATCAAGGTCACTCGTAAAAACGAAGGTAGCATTGTGACTTGAAATGATGGTCAAAGGTCACTAACAGATCAGCTTTCATAATGCACCAAGTTTGGGAACTGTTGAGTGGACACCATAAATCACAGAAGTCTTCTTAGGAAAGTTTTGGCCATACAAAATCAAAAATGAAGATTTATACAGCAGAACAAGAGAAATTTATTGGAGTTCAAAAGTCAAGATCTGAAGATTAAGATGGCTAGAACATCTTCTAAGATTACCAAATGAAGCACCAGTAAGAATCGCCTTTAGAGAAGCCTTAAAATCTTGCAAAAAAACCACCTGGCAAGCCTATAAACAACTTGGATAGCTAAGACAAATAAAGATTTTCAACAACTTCAATCAAATCCATCTTTAGGGGTAGAAGAACTTACGCTGTTAGCTGCAGATAGAAGTGGGTGGAATGCTCTAATAAATGCTGATGCCTCAGTGCCTACATTAGCTGGGGCGAGATTTTGAAGAAAGAGTGGTCGTCAAAGTTAAGAAACACTAGGCCTAGTTTGGAAGTTTAGGAAATAGATAGGTGGCTGCTAGGTAATTTTACTGCCTCCAGTTATTTATCTCGTTGGGGGGGGGCTAATTTATGACAGCCTGTTCTTAGCTGTGCTGCAAAGAGTTAAGAAGCTTCTCCTCTGGACTGCTTGATTATGTCAGAGAGTTATCTCGTTGGGGGGGGGGCAGCCTGCTCTTAGCTGTGCTGCAAAGAGTTAAGAAGCTTCTCCTTTGGACTGCTTGATTATGTCAGAGAGTTATCTCGTTTGGGGGGGGGTGTTCAGCCTGCTCTTAGCTGTGCTGCAAAGAGTTAAGAAGCTTCTCCTTTGGACTGCTTGATTATGTCAGAGAGTTATCTCGTTGGGGGGGGGGGGCAGCCTGCTCTTAGCTGTGCTGCCATGAGTTAAGAAGCTTCTCCTTTGGACTGCTTGATTATGTCAGAGAGTTATCTCGTTGGGGGGGGGGCAGCCTGCTCTTAGCTGTGCTGCCATGAGTTAAGAAGCTTCTCCTTTGGACTGCTTGATTATGTCAGAGAGTTATCTCGTTGGGGGGGGCAGCCTGCTCTTAGCTGTGCTGCCATGAGTTAAGAAGCTTCTCCTTTGGACTGCTTGATTATGTCAGAGAGTTATCTCGTTGGGGGGGCAGCCTGCTCTTAGCTGTGCTGCCATGAGTTAAGAAGCTTCTCCTCTGGACTGCTTGATTGTGTCAGAGAGAAAACTGTTACAAAATTTTATAAATTATTCGCAGATTGTGCAAAGTTTTAGAACTTTATCGTTTGTCCCAGAAGTTTGCAAGTTGCATACTTAGCATGCCTTTGAAGTCATTATATGGTGACAAGACTTAAAACTGATGTTTACGTGTACACGTAAAACGTGTACAGGGTGTCTGGAAATGATAGCCCCACTATAGTCTATACTTAGAAATAGTCACTAGTAGATTTAAGTATCATCATAATTTGTTTTGATGCATTTTTCCAATTCTTTCCACTCCTCATTGTCAGAAATTTAAAACTCAATGGAGTTCTAGAAGAAATCAGTCATGACACCACTCCCATTGAGAAACCAACATGACGTGCACTCCTGTCCATTTATGGCCCTCTGAACTGCAAACAATGACAGTACTAGATAACACAATAAGTGTGCACTCAAAATTAAATGCTCTCATGGCTTTGTCTGTTTTTAAGTATTTGTTTGTTCCTTCTGTTAATGAAACAGGGACAATCATTTGCTGACGTTATGTGTCTAGCTTGTTTTGAATATTGTAGTTTTTATTTATTTTTTGTCATGAGGTGCAGTATGTGTGCATGTGTGCGCATGTTATATCATTGTGCTTATGCACAGTGTGGCAAAGTTGCTGTATGTGGCATGCTTGTTGTATAGTGTCAAGGCTCTCAGCTAAGTCCTGCTTAACATAGCATCAAAGGTCCTATACGGGGCCGTGGAAACGGTACATTAAACTCCTGACTCTAGCTCCAACTCTAACTCTTAGAATTTTATAACATCGAACTCTGACTCTGACTCCGGCTCCTAAAATTTAAGATCCAATTCTGACTCCTAAAATTTTAGGAGTCTCAACTCCCGACTCCAATTCCGACTCCTGCCTTTAAGTAATAGTTTGTAGTACTGACAATATTTAGCTACAGTGGCATTTCATCACCTATGCTCGAAAAACAGTCTAGCTGCATAGATACGAATACGAAAGCGTCCCAAAATTGAACGTTATGCATAAATGCATTAAATGTTAAAAGTAACTGGAGTTTGAGTTTGTCTATTTTTTACTGATTCGAATACCAACTGCTTTAACAATAAGTGTATTCCCAAGTCCCGACTCCAAAACCCTAAATGTTCGACTCTGACCCTTTAGCAGTAAATGTACTGCCAATTCCGACTCCAAAACAGTAAGTTTTAACAACTACGACTTCCCGACTACTTTAGCAGTAAATTTACTGCTGACTCCGACTCCACGATTCCGATTCCACGGCCCTGTTCTTGCATACAGTTTACATAATATGTTTATATCAAATTGCTAGCCACTACGTTTATATCTAATTGCTCGCTGTTTTGCATATGTGCAAAAGTTTACAGGAACGGTAACCTTGTGTTAGTAATAGTGATAAAACTGATATTTGTCTACATGCTGAAGTGTCTGGACCTAATATGGCTTCATTGGTTAAATATAAGTAGGTGTAGCATTTTAACAGTGCTTTTTTGCTTCAAAATGTTTAATGTTAGTGTCAAGGTGTTTAATACGTTCATAAGTTACATATTCTGCTTGTTATCAGCCTTTTACAGTGAATGATTTTGGATTACAAAGTTAACTATGGTTTCTTGTAACAAGCAAATAGAAATCATCAACGTAATTGCGTTGTTTGTAAATACCTCCAATGGCATAGCTGTAAAAATCATTAATGTAACTCTCTTGTTTGTAAATGTCCCCTATGACATAGATGTAAAAATTATTAATGTAAGTGTGTTGTTTGTAAATGCCTCCAATGACATAGCAGTAAAAATCATTAATGTAAGTGTGTTGTGTGTAAATGCCTCCAATGACATAGCAGTAAAAATCATTAATGTAACTGTGTTGTTTGTAAATGCCTCCAATGACATAGCAGTAAAAATCATTAATGTAACTGTGTTGTTTGTAAATGCCTCCAATGACATAGCACTAAAAATCATTAATGTAACTGTGTTGTTTGTAAATTCCTCCAATGACATAGCTGCAAAAATCATTAATGTAACAGTGTTGTTTGTAAATGCCACCAATGACAGCAGTAAAAATCGTTAATGTAATTGTGCTGTTTGTAAATGCCTCCAATGACATAGCAGTAAAAATCATTAATGTAGGTGTGTTGTTTGTAAATGCCTCCAATGACATAGCAGTAAAAATCGTTAATGTGATTGTGCTGTTTGTAAAAACCTCCAATGACATAGCAGTAAAAATCATTAATGTAATTGTGCTGTTTGTAAATGCCTCCAATGACATAGCAGTAAAAATCGTTAATGTGATTGTGCTGTTTGTAAATGCCTCCAATGACATAGCAGTAAAAATCATTAATGTAACTGTGTTGTTTACAATGTTCAGCTGTTATGTTCAGCAACTTGGCATTTTGTCTGCTTCCTAAATATTTTCAATGTGTTTGTTTGGTTGTGGCAGTAGTACCTTAGTCAAAATCTGAGGTTTATCTATGAAATGCTCAATCTTTGAGTGCAAGTCATGTGACCTGGAGGCAAGATGGAGTCATTTTCTAATTTTTGTTTCAGGACGGAAGAAATTCAAACGCCCGATAAAGAAAGATGTGATGAAGAAGATCACAAGTAAATTCTCACCGCTAACATTCCTATGCAGTAAACTAAAACACGTTATACCGACACCGTTGCTTTGCTGTGACATCACGTTGCTATGCAACCGATTATTGCTCAAAAGACCAACAGAGGGCGCCGTGCATCCTGAGCGATGCGACACATTCAATGCATTTAAAGGATATTTCTAGTCAGCAGATGGCAGCAGGCGTCTCCGCACGGTTTCGGCACAACAACCGCAACATGAATCATGGGAATGTTAACTTGTTCTATTTCGTATTTAGGTAGCGTTTCTAAATAATTTGTATATTTTGACGAGCAAACTTTGCCACTTTACGGTAGGTGTATTTAGCTGCGTACTATTGTGTTTTGATCTACGTCTTAGTTTAGAATTTCTTTTATTTGTAAAAAGGTTTTTACTCTGTGAAAAGTATATTTTCTTCTAAAGCTGAGTGTGTGAAGCATTGTGTAGTTAATACTTGGAACCGAAACGCAGGTTATTTGTGTTTTGTGTGGCATTGCAATGTATATAGTAATTGCACTGTTCGTTCTGGTTACAAAAACAGAATAGCGGCAAGCTAGCCACAATATTAAGCTTTGATAAAATCGTTTAATATTTTTGCAGTTTTTTTTGTTTTCTTTGAAATATTAAGCTGTTTGCTTACTGGCTGTGTTTAGACTGTAATGTAGACTTCATGCTTGTAAATCATTTTTCGTCATTTGGTAGAAAAATGGCCGCACTGTCTCCTTGTGTTTTAAAATTGCCAAAGGTACACATTGAATCTACAGGTAACATGGTATTAGCTATTTGAATTAGAACTTACAAAAATTAGAAAATTGAAAAATTTGAATAAATTGTGAGTTACAGTTTACAAATTTTGTGTGTGCGTGTGTGTGTGTGTGTGTGCGCGCGTGTGAATGAGCACGTGCAGTAGTTAATGGCCTGCCTAGCCTAATATATGATGTATAAAAAATTGTGTGTATGTATTTATAAGATGATTTTATTACATTCCTCAAAATGCGGTTGTGAAGTATTGTCGATATTCTAAGTGCATGTTCCAACGTGTATCTGTGGGAAAAGTCTACTGTTTAGTTACTAAGTGCTATAAACAATAGTACCCTTGCATAATAGATATTAAATTTTGATGTGCTGACATTTCTTCTATAAGCGTGTTGGTGTGTGCAGTTGCGGTATTTTTCGCTATGTTCAAGTGGACATATTTACCTCCTCGTGTAATTTGCATGTATATATGCAGTTGTCAAGAAAGCTTACTAGCGACTAGCGTTCGGACTAGCGAGTTTTCTCTCACGAGTTTTCCCTCTGACAGCTCTCACAAACTCTGTGATAGCTTCTGCGAGGTGACTGCACGTGTCATGTGTGAACATGCTCTCTAGTTGCTCGGCGAGAAAACTCGCTAGTCCGAATGCTAGTTAGATGCACAATTTGCTCCATATGCTGGGTATGTATGTTCATGTATAAGAATCTCTTAAAAATTAATAGATGTGGCTTCGTTGATGTAAAATGCTGTAGGTCCAGACTTAGATCGATACTTGTATGCGCTGTTACTGCTTCTTACTGCTGTCAACTGCATAACGGCTTCAAATTCATATAATTATAAATGTATATTAAATACAGTAATCTCAGTACAGAGCATAGTTTAGTATTTGTTTCTTCATATGGTGTAATTATGTATTCTTACAGTTGTATTCATATGTAACTGATGAGTAAGGTGATCTTTGCTTCATTTACAATCGTAATAAGCGTATTAATGATTATAGTGACGAAATAATATGTCTAGTTGAGGCGCGTGACTTTAACGCATGTCTATAATCGAGCCTGATTATGTAAAGGCGTATCTTTCCATTTTTAAAGACATACTAGTACATACGATGCTTCCATGTTCTTGTCATTGAGTGGCGCCCTCAGCGTTTTGTATTGCTTCTGTTAGCAAAAAACATATTCACTGCTGTGCTGTCGTTTAAGAGCTAGGAAGTGAAATTTTCTGAAGTGTATTAGTGTTAAAAATTACGTTGTGTAGCAGCCGCTTATATTTTTAAATATGAGTGACTGTTCTACATGCATTTCCCATGGCAATATTAAATTTATCATGCAACGTGGGGCATGCCTTACTTTATAAGTTCAAAAGAGTTTTGACAAATGTTTAATTTCTTTGAATTCCAGGGTCATGTTTTAACTTATATTAGTTTCAACTTTATTTTAAATGTGTGTATAAAGTGTGTTACTCCATTTGAACTATGCTACATTTTAGGTTTAATATTAGAATGTTTCAGAAACAATGTTACAGAAAGCTCTTCTTTCATTTTACTCAAAGATGCCAATCGTTTGGTTGTTTTTAATCCATGAATGATTCTACAATATTTCAGCTGACTACTTGAGCTTTTGTAGCAAATTATTCATGTGGTTTGTATTCATATCTTGTATTTTTATCTTTTTATTTTTTAAGAATATTTTTAAAAGGATTTGACTTTAAATTTGCCATATTTTGCCGAACTGTTGTGTTTTTCCGTATCTCCTTCAATGACATTAGTCCTCATAATCAGTGTTTAACTTTTTGCAATTCGGAAACGAACCTTGTAATGACAATTTGTTAGTTCATCATTCATTTCATTCCTGGAGTCATACGTCCTCTGACACGATGCTTGCAATCACTAGTCCAAGCCGCCCTGTGACCTGCAATCCTCCCGTGTCTGTGTTTTTGTTGCCTAATGGTGTGTTGATAAGATCTTTATGGATGAAACTGACGTAAGCCAGCAGCTATCCTCCTTGTGGTTTCTTTCCTTCTTCAGTGCTTCTTTGAAAGTTAATTTTAACGTGCTGTCTTCTGGTAGTTGTACAAGATGTCTCATCCATCTTAAACTAAGCTTTTGATTTTAACTGTATGTTAACTGGGATAAGCATAACTATCAAACATGGGAAATGTTAGAATATTACAATCATTTCTGCAAATATCACAAATTTGTCATTCAATGCCATTTTCAGTGGTCATTTAATTATCATTTGTAATTAGGAGGAAAGTGAAGCATTTATGATTTGTACTTTAGTATATAAGTATTATTATAGCTTTTTGCATCGTGTTGTACAGGTATATTCCATATTTAGAATGTTTAGGTTTACCTGTGTGTATACGTTTGCCTATGTGGTTCTATCAAAATGTTTCTGTAATCGCTTTCACTTGCGTTCCTAATAATGTTTATTAAATTACAACATTGTATAACATGCTTCTTTGCCTTTTTGTTCTTACTTCTTAACACTTTTAACATGTCGCTAACACTAAAGCTACACGCTCCATGCGCACGTAATGCATGATGCGTATTGACTGTTTCTGTGTGCTCATAAAGACTATGCATATTAACAAAGCTCACGGCGCTCTTTTCACCATTTTTGGTCGTTATTTGTGAACATTGCAAGCAATAATTTTTGGAAGCCACGTTTCTGTCGAAATTTGAGCGTGGTATTTACAGCAGCGGCATTAGCTTATTATTGTTCTATTACAGTATTAGACGGAAAAGAAAACAGGTTTTGAGTGCATAACATTTTACAAGGAAGAGAACAATATGGCAGGTATCATCATTTAAGAAAGAACTGCAGTTAGATGCACAACACATAACCACATGCTTCTTCCACCTCTCAAAAATTGAAGTGCAAAAAATGTTTGCAGGTCAGCTAAAACTCACCTAACTAAAATTTTCAGAAAGCTAAACAGCGAAAATGGTCACCGGAAACTTGAAAACTCGCTATAATCACCTAGGCAACGGCGGTTTCCCGTCTGCGTATTGCTGCGTGTGCGTATTCGGACGATAGGGATCACGTTCGAATGAATACGGATCACGCATTTTTGTCAAATTAGAACAGCTAAGTGAACTTGCTATTGTATAGAAACTGTTCAAATGTCGGAAACAAAATGAAATTATGAGTTTTTCCTGGCATTAAAATCGTGAACTTGGAAGAGGTCAAACTGAATCCTAAATTATGCCCCAAATTCGAAAAACCTGAACTTGTAGTCGCGCGTCTGCTTTCAGACTGGGAAGTTGTGAGTTCGATACTGCGGCGAGGTTACCAAAGACTTTAAAAATTGTACCTGCCGTTGCCCTGCCTTGCGCGTGGTCTCTGTTATGTAGATGTAATATTGCTAGTTATAGTCTGCAAAAGTTTATGTTAATTGTTTATCTAAAAGACGTTATAATTATAATAATATAGTAGTAGTAGTAGTAGTAGTAGTAGTAGTAGTAGTAGTAGTAGTAGTAGTAGTAGTAGCAGCAGCAGCAGCAGCAGCAGTAGTAGGAAAGTAGTAGTGGTAGTAGTAGTAGTAGTAGTAGTGGTAGTAGTCGTAGTAGTACTAGTAGTAGTAGTAGTAGTAGTAGCAGCAGCAGCAGCAGTAGTAGGAAAGTAGTAGTGGTAGTAGTAGTAGTAGTCGTAGTGGTAGTAGTCGTAGTAGTAGTAGCAGTGCTAGTAGTAGTAGTAGTAGGAAAGTAGTAGTAGTAGTAGTAGTAGTAGTAGTAGTAGGAAAGTAGTAGTGATAGTAGCACAAGATAATTTTAGCAATTAAAACCTTCGTGTTCCTTCCATTGGACAACTGTAAAATTATCTTCGTCATCATCATCATCATCATTATTATTTTTAGGGGAGTTTGGGTGAATTTACAAGAAACACCTTGAACCTCTTACAAAAGTGTGTCTGTACACTTTAATATTAATAGATACAATGATTACAAATTCAGATGTAGTTGGTTCGGTTTAAGCGACGCTCAATTTATGCCATTCGCTGATTTCGTCAGGTTGAGCGACTTCCATATATCACAGGACAAAACCTGATATTGGTTATTATTGTTACCCTCATCCACGAAGTCGCCGGAACAATTCCTCATATCTTTCACTCTTCTTAATCTTGTTGGTAACTTCACAGTTCAGGGAACACTCTTCACCACCTGGATGGTCCACCCAGGGATAATGAAGAGGACAGTCTTTAGTGCATGTCTGCATATAATATGTATCAAAACCAACCTGGTACCGACATTGCGTTGGCTCAGGACAGGACCCCTGACGGTAGTCCACATTGCACTTGAACGGTTCGAAGTTGTCCAAGTCAGATAATTTTGTGGGATTTTGTACCCACTGTAAAACTTGATAGTTTGTGACAATCCATGTGTCTTCCTTTTGCACGATTTCGTTCAAAAATATCTCGAAAGCTTCAAGGAATTTTGGCGTTCGGAGCCATCCGGCATGGAATGCCAGCAGGAACGGTATTTTGTTCTTGTAATGTCGCAGAAAATTGTCCTTAAAAAGTCGAAGAGCGTCGCCCTTAGTTTTGGGGTACTGGCATCCATCAACCATGGCACAGGAAGAACCGAGGTCGCCATTGAGGGCATTCATAGGAATTTCCCAAATTCCGGGATAGCTTTTTTTCGGACAAGGTTCCACTGTACACCTGTGCTGTGTGCCAAAATCCATGCTGTATGGCCACATTGTCACCTCATTTGCTGCAGTAGGCATTGAGGAGTCGTACATAAATCCCTCTTCTTTCATCATGTCAAACGTCACATCCCCGTTAATGGCAAGGTATGGTGCTCGCAGGCCACGTATTTCAGTTTTGTCAATTTTACCGTACGAGCTCAGCATGTCCCTTTCTCCAGCTATCTCTTTCTTCCACAGTGGTTTAGAACCTGCTCTCCAAGCTATAGATGGCGTGGCATGACTGCAAATCAATAAAAAATGTGCAATAGTACACTTTATTGCTTGTTAAATCAATACTTCTTGCAATTTAAAGGAAAAACTGTATCAGTGTTGCAGTTTGGATGTGTGCTAATGAATGAAACTCTCGCATTAACATTGGACATGTGTTAAGTTTAAGCAGATTAGAATATATTGTAGAACTAAAAGCCTAAGGTGTTGTTTCTAACAATGCTCTTTATACAGGTCAAATAAAACAAATGATACTTGTTGCAACTTTCAGGAAATCTTCAGTATTTAGCCACTCGACGCGTTCCGCCAGAATTCAAGTGTTAGTATTTGTACCATAGAATGAAACTATTGCATTAATGTTGTACACGTTGAGTTTAAGCAACATTGAATATAAAGTAGATCAAATATTCATTTTTGTTTCGTTCTATTACAAAGAAGGTTATTAGATGCAGTATTAATAGTAAATAAAAGCCGTGTTAAATGGTGATTTTGATTAAATTGGTGATACAAGAATAAATAGACTTTAATCGAATTATTTTACTTTAATTAGACTTTCTATCCATGCACATCGTACTACTAGTGTTGTGTTTTGTTTCTCTCGGAAGGCTCGTAGAGAAAACCAGAAAACACTTCGTCAAATTAAGCTAGTTTATTAAGCGAGAATTCTACAACACAAAAGTATGAAGGAACGCGAAATGATTACAGTAAACGTGAAAATCTGGAAAACGTTTAAATGTATCTGAAAATACAAGTATAGAAGAGAATGTGCAAGTGGCGTCCGTGTGAATCAGCGTGTGTCTCTGTCAGCGGCCAGCTTCGCCTTATATACGGTGCCAGGGAACATTCTAGACGTTTCTTTCCAGAACATTCTACAAGGTAAGACGATTATTCTAACAGAACATTCTAATGTAATTCTAATAGATGCCAGCGATCTCCACAACAACTAGTACAAAAAAACGATTGCCAGTCATCCAGCATCAACAAATTCTACAGATATTATACGTGATATTGATGGACAGCCATGTTCAAGACCGGCTTATTTCAATGTTCGCGAAAAATGTTAGAAGGATTTGGTAATAAATAAGAGCCTCGAGTAATTAATAAAATCATTTTAAAGTCACGTTCATTTCACGCTTGAGCGCTGCCATTTTGAACGCCAAATTTTTCCGCCAATGACGTCACTCATCGACCGAAGAATAGCAGCGCACTGTCAATTTGCATCAAAAAGTAAAATAAATTTTCAGAAAAATATATATTTTTTAATATTTTCCATGAGCATTAGTTAAGCTGCAGAAATTTGACTTAGTTTGAAATTTTTGTGCAGTGGTAGTACAAACTAACTTTATCCTTATTAGGTAGTCTTTATTCAGATTTTTTTTGTTATATTTTTCTACGTTTAAGTGAAACAGTAAAATAAACTTAACATGCTGAGTGACTTGTTCTTTCCTTAAATGAATGCTGCAGGTTTTCCCGTAAATTGCAACAAGCATTGATTCGTTTGATCTGACACATATAAAGCGTTCTCGTAGACAATGTAGCTTAATAAATCTATGGTACATTCTATTGTTAATCATTGCATATTAAAATTAATGCAAACGTCTTCTGTAGTAAGTCAACTTAATCACACTGGACAATGAATGGGTAACAGATTAATTGGAAAGAGTCATACTTTTGTAGTGCCATTATCAGATACGTTTCACTTATTTATTCGAAACTAAACTAGACGCGTATTAGTTGTTCATCTCTAAAGTTAGGCAACATTAGTAACTAAACAAATCATACAAAAAGTCGCTGGAATATCAGTAAAATAACTACAAGCGTGAACTGCCTATAAAATTAGTGCTTCACACAACGTGTACATAGAGCATTAACTATTGAATCCATCATAACTATTGAATTTACATGACACATATTTTTAGATCACACATTATGCCAAAATAATTAGCTACTAACTACAGGATATGCCTAATATTATATTGATTAATATACCACCATAAACTCCGCTTAAATTGATGAGTTAATTGAATATAGTTGGTCACGCTTAACATACTTAAATATAGACCAACAATTACTAATATTTGTATTTACCATCAACGATGCGTTTCAAAAAGAAACTTTGTCATAAATACCCTATTAATACTAATGGGTGGATGTTTCACATTTGTCTGGTAATAACGGATCTACGCCGTTACAGAAAAATAGTACCGCTGTGCGAATTCACGCCCGTATCAAGAATACATTGCGACGTCCTGAGCTAAAAATTCAGTTCCACCCATTTCTATTATGGGTGCTTATATAGAAAGACTTACACAGGATTGTTTGTGGTGTACTAGAAGCTGTATTACCTAGCACCTACACGGTTATTGTTAATTATACATATTTGCATAGATCTAAGCAAGGTGCATAGACCTAAATAGATCACGCAACTCTTCTGGTGTAGCACCAACAATCATGTAATAATTTCACTTGTTTGTTATTTGACGCTTAAATAAAATTGATCCGAGTAATTGCTTGTAGCGTGTTATAAAACGCGCTCTGTATGAATATGAAAGAATACACTCTGAATAAGAATTTTTTAGCGCTGGTGCTCTACCTAGGGCACAGCCTAGTCAGCTTATGGTAAATACTCCCCCCCCCCATACGAATTAAATAAAGAGACAAAAATTTTCAACAAGTCGGAAGCAATAACGAAGCAATACCTTCTCAATCAGACTAGGACGCCCCTAACGTTGGGCAGGCCTCGTTGTTGAAGACTGATTCAAGACGGCAACTTTTGGAATTTTACAAAAAACATTTGTGCATTTAACTCAAGCTCGTGCGTGCGTGTGTGTGTACAAACTGAGCTGGCGTAAGATACTAAATTATTTTATTCAAAACAGTAAAAGTAGTTAACCCTCCTACGTTACGTTACAGGATGAGAATAATACTGGCAAGTCTCTATTTTTTGCATGATAAAACAATCAAGAAACCATTACTTAGAAAATGAAAAAAATACTTGCCTTATTGAGTGGGAAGCGATCTCGTGACCTTCTGTCCACAATTTATTCACTAAAACGTAGTCGGTGTACTTGTGCGAAACAAAGAAAGTAGCAGATATTGGACATCCATTGGGGTTTTTCTTGTTATTGAATAACTGCAAAAAATGTGAGTTTGTGTAAGCAAATATGTACTGATAATCATACTAGAGTTAATGCTTGTTTAAATACGTTAGACAGAAGGGTTGGGTGGTCGAGTGATTTGCAGTGACGAGGTCTTGAGTTCGAGTCTAGCGACTGCCAACACCAGGGCGTAGACCCTATATGTTATTTGTTGTTTGTGTGTTACGTCCTTACCTATATTATAGGTTTTACACATCAAATGTAGACACAGGAAAGTTCAAATGTGACTTAGGTAAGTCAAATGTAGACATAGGAATTTCGAATGTGTTTTGGTAACTCAAATGTGACCTATAACGTTGTTATTTTAACTTAAGAGCAATTATTAAATTGAAATTAAAGAAGATTAAATTTAACATCCTTAAACTTTAACACCTATCCACATTTGAGATACCAATGTCACATTTGACTTGACATGTGTCTACATTTGACTTACCAAAAACGCTTAAGATTTGTTGAAAACCATTGTTAACACATTTCAACTGCCCAAGTCTACATTTGAGTTGCCAAGACACATTTGAATTACCTAAATCTACATTTGAGTTAACGTAGGTCTACATTTGACATGTAAAACCTATATATATCATAAATTTGAAATTAGTGTGTAGCGTCCTTATCTGTTTTATTGAAAGTCGCCAAGTAGTCGTTAGTGCTAATGTTGTCTGTTAAAACGAGCCGGTATGAACGTCTCTAAAATCCTGTTTTTGTCTTTAGAAATCTTTACTAGGAAAATCGATTGCAATTTATCTGTCTTTATCGTTACACTTTTGATAAGAAAGTACACATAATAAAACTTTTCGAACATTCTTATTTATTTTGTTTACGCATATGCACTTAAAACTACACCAACTAAGTTCACCTAGCGAAGGTTTCAGCAAATGTTTAGCAGAAACTCTGTATAAAACTTGTAAATTTAAACTCCCACGATGACCGATAGCCATTTCAACAGCAAGTCATTTGAAACAAGTCTAGATAACATTGAATAATGTCTAAAAAATAATCACGGCATTCGTAGTACACTCTTCATTAAGTAAGCAAACGTGTAATTACTTTATGTTGTCATTAAGGTCAACAGTGCGTTTTCTGGTGAACCAGTAGTGCACCCTGGGAAGGCGAGTTTTACCACGTGACGCGAATGTTTTAAATGATTAAAAATTTTCCTTCTCCAGTTACATAAGTGTTTCAAACACGTAAGCGTAATGCTAAGTAATGTAACTTCGTGTGGAAACTTCGTATGGATGTACATTCAAATACAATTTTCTCTCCCTTTGAGTAGTATGGATGTGCATTCAAATACAATTTTCTCTCCCTTTGAGTAGTATGGATGTGCATTCAAATACAATTTTCTCTTCCTTTTAGTAGCAGGGATGTGCATTCAAATACAATTCTCTCTCCCTTTAAGTAGTAGGGATGTACATTCAAATACAATTTTCTCTCCCTTTGAGTAGTATGGATGTGCATTCAAATACAATTTTCTCTTCCTTTTAGTAGCAGGGATGTGCATTCAAATACAATTCTCTCTCCCTTTAAGTAGTAGGGATGTGCATTCAAATACAATTCTCTCTCCCTTTAAGTAGTAGGGATGTGTATTCAAATACAATTTTCTCTCCCTTTAAGTAGTAGGGATGTGCATTCAAATACAATTTTCTCTCTCTTTAAGTAGTAGGGATGTGCATTCAAATACAATTTTCTCTCCCTTCAAGTAGTAGGGATGTGCATTCAAATACAATTTTCTCTCTCTTTAAGTAGTAGGGATGTGCATTCAAATACAATTGTCTCTCCATTCAAGTAGTAGGGATATGCATTCAAATACAATTTTCTCTCCATTCAAGTAGTAGGGATGTGCATTTAAATACAATTTTCTCTCTCTTTGAGTAGTATGGATGTGCATTCAAATACAATTTCTCTTCCTTTTAGTAGCAGGGATGTGCATTCAAATACAATTCTCTCTCCCTTTAAGTAGTAGGGATGTGCATTCAAATACAATTCTCTCTCCCTTTAAGTAGTAGGGATGTGCATTCAAATACAATTTTCTCTCCCTTTAAGTAGTAGGGATGTGCATTCAAATACAATTTTCTCTCCCTTTGAGTAGTAGGGATGTGCATTCAAATACAATTTTCTCTCTCTTTAAGTAGTAGGGATGTGCATTCAAATACAATTTTCTCTCCATTCAAGTACCCAGGTCACAGATTATCAAATAGTGGAAAAGATGACGATGATATTCTTAATCAACTTCGCTTATTTTATGTCATAGCAAATAGTCTTTTTTTCTTATGTTTCTCATTGTACGCTTCTTCTTCTTCTTCTTCTTCTTTATACTCTCATTCCACCTATTGTAGGCATTGAGGCATCAACATTTATTAGAGTATTCCACCCACTCCTATCTGCAGCTAACAGTGTAAGTTCTTCTACTCCTAAAGATAGATTCTTATTGTACATCGGATGTTAAACTTATTATATTTGAGTCATACTGTTCATCATTTCTTTGATAAGCTAAAATATGCATATTACACTGCTATGGTAAATTTCCTCAACCATAGATATGGTACCCGAGCTTTTACAAACTGTGTAGAAAATGATATTAACCATTTTAAAATTATTTTGCGTAAGTGTACATTAAATGCCGTGATTTAAGCTCTTCTAATGGTTTCTTAAAACATGTAATTTAACATGCTGACGTTTATATATGTTCTAAAAAATTTTCCCATTGAGTGAAATTTTAATGTACTTTTCAAGTATGTCATTTATGCAGATATTGTGCACATTTATTCATTAATGACTTACGTGAAAGAATTATTACTACACAAACACAATTTCACGTTTATGCTACTAGTTCTTCGCTTTTACATGCATTTCGCCATTCGATAGTTAGACGGGGACTAGCGCCTGCATTTCGAAAAAGCGTTGCACAAAAAATAAGCGCTATACCTTTCAGTTCAAATGTGTTAGTTTGTGACGTACTCCACACGTTCGACCGCTCATGCGTGAGCACAACGATAAATTAGAAATTTGGATTTTTATCTTAAAACATGCCTAGTTTTAGTACAACACACTGAATATCTTACAGTAACACTGTACTTCAATTTTCGCGTTCACAAACACGTGCAACAAGTTCATAGGATGTTCTTGCTGTTGAAAATTGTGTTAGTTTGTGACGTCATCAAAAGTTGGCCTCGCCTGCCGTTAATTAAGTTTTTAATCTATTATTTAATTATGGGAACCGCTTTTGCAGTATTATTGCTGTTAAAATGTATACTTTTCACCGTACTTCAAAATGGGGTAGTACATGAAAAACCATCCTTCAAGAACACGTGCTCTATTTAATTTTTGTAAATAAGCTACACGAAGTAGATTCATGACTTTATGATTGGTTTTATTGGTAATTGTATTTTATGGCTTAAGACACGTAACGTTTAAGAACTGAAATAAATAAATAAATAATCTTATAGCTGAAAGATATGACTTGATATGCTATAATTAGATGACAAATCTCAGTGAAAATGTCAAAGAAGTAAATTTTGGTAAAAGACATAGACATCTTGATTGTGAACATTAAGCAGTAGTTACGTTGAGCTATCATAAGCCTTGAGAATCATCAACTCACCCTACTAAAGATCACGTCATAGTCATACTGAGTGACAGCATCGTCAAAAGTTATCATAACCAGTTGTGGCGTTTCTCTCAGCGCCAGTGCTCCCGGAGGTCTGGTTGTGGCACAGGAGCAAACAGGAAGTGAGCAGTTTCTTCCTTGTGCACAAGGCCCTTCCGGCTCACCTGAGGAAAACCAGGAAAGTATAGAAATAATAACCGTACCGTCCACACAATGTGCAGATAGTAAGTGTTAAACCTAATGAATACTTTACCATTATGATTCGGTCATTTGTACAGATCATTGAGAAGCAGATCGAATCCAATGGATGACATGAATCGTTTTATCGCCACCAAATCTACAGGAAATAAATCTTAAAATTCGTTTCCCCCCCCCCTTCTTGAGCACTTCTCTGGACTTGAACTCAAACTTGTCCAAACCGCATAGCCTATAATTACAGGCATATGTGGTTGGGTAACTTAAGAATTTTGCTGCCAATTGGTTCTTCTAACCAAAAATAAGAAAATATCGACGAAGCTTTGATGTTAGAAATTCGTTGCTTGCTTTCATCAATATTTCGGGATTTCTCCCATCTGCAGGATCAAAATAACATAATTGAAAAACAATGAAATTTTATCACTAAAAAATTAGAAAAATTAAATTCGTTCTCTTGACTGGCCAATATGTTAAAAATTACAGCAGTCGAAATACGTTTTTGCATAATCGTAAGTAATTGCTACCCAAGTTAACGATAATGAATTTTTCAATTTATTAGCGTTAAAATTTCCTTGTTTTTCAGTAAGTTGTTGTAATTCTGGGACAAATCCGAAACTATTACTAAAAGTCAGTGAATTTTTAACATCATAACTTGGTTGCTTGATTATTTTTGGTCTGAAGAAGTAATGGACAGTAAGAGTCTTACAGCGTGCGTTATAAAGCGCCATCTTTACAAGCCAGTTGGCCTTCAAATCTAATTGCACGTAATTACAGTTAGTAGCTTGAGGCGAATAGAGCGGATTCAGAGACGAAATTAAACTGTCCAAAATTGCGAAGAATTATTTAAACAGACAAAGATGAATCGTTGCATCTTATTAACTGCTCATTTTGAAAAAATATAGGCTGTGAAAGCGTGTCAGTCATTTTTGATTGTCTGTAGAAGCGATGCTTGCTCAGTTTTTACATTTTCTACGTTTTTCGCCCCCTTTCTTTTTCTAATGTTATCATACGCTATTCAATAAACATTGTAATAATTTCAATTCCAATTATTATTATTGATTACTAACTAATTATTAATAACAATTCATTTAATTTTAAATTATTTTTAAAAATGTTTTTATCAACTTTCTGAACAGTAAATGTCATTCGCCATGACCATAGGTGTACGTGACAGGGGGCTGGGGGAGCTGAAGCCCCCTGAATTCGGACAAACACATTTTTTTTTCGTGTAATCACCAAATTTTTCGGGTACCGTCAAAATGATGAAAAAAAAATAGAATAATATAATAATGAAGATACTGAAGATACTACATAATGTTAAAAAATTCGTCTTGAAAGTTTGTATCACTTGCATGTTGGTTTATTGCACATGGAGCTTGTGTCAGCAGTACCACTGCATGAAACTTTTAAATTTAAACTCCCTAGATGACAATTAGGCGCAGCCATTTCGACGGTAAATCCTTTGAAACAAATTTAGAAAACATGTGTAAAGTTTGATAAAATAATCAGAGCATTCCCAAGAATCCTGGGACACACATCCCTACCAAAGCAAAAGTATAAATTGCTTAACATTGTTAATAACAGTAATAATGCCTCTTTTTGGTGAACCAGTGACGTTTCTGGCACACGCTGGGATAGTGAAACAGACAGGTTTTACCAATTGGTGCAAATTATTAAGAATTTTCTTTTCCAGTTACATAAGTCTTTCAATTGCTTAACATTGTTAATAACAGTAATAATGCCTGTTTTTTGGTGAACCAGTGACGTTTCTGGCGCACGCTGGGATAGTGAAACAGACACGTTTTACCAGTTGGTGCAAATTATTAACATTTTTCTTTTCCAGTTACATAAGTCTTTCAATTGCTTAACATTGTTAATAACAGTAATAATGCCTCTTTTTTCGTGAACCAGTGACGTTTCTGGCACACGCTGGGATTGTGAAACAGACACGTTTTACCAATTGGTACAAATTATTAACAATTTTCTTTTCCAGTTACATAAGTCTTTCAATTGCTTAACATTGTTAATAACAGAAATAATGCCTCTTTTTTGGTGAACCACTGACGTTTCTGGCACACGCTGGGATAGTGAAACAGACACGTTTTACCAGTTGGTGCAAATTATTAACAATTTTCTTTTCCACTTACATAAGTCTTTCAAACAGCTAAGCGTAATGCTTAGTACTACAACAAGGTGTTGAAAATTTTTTCAGTTGTTTCCTTTTAAAATTAAGCATGCATGCAAAAAATTCTACCTTTGAATTTGGACAAGTGCACCTTATCACTCTTAATGAACTTCTCAGGTGATCTGTGCCTCTTCCAGCCACGACTAAGTATGTCATTTGGCAGTTTAATATTATGAGCAGCTCGCCTATCCCACCCTAAAGCAAGCAAGAACTGTAGTCTGATGTCTCTATATATAAATTATTAAGTTTCGTAAAATAATTTCCGTTCACGAGCGGTGAAATATCGAACAACTGTGAAGCGCTTAGCTAAAACTGTACATAAAAACACATTAGCATGTTAGATAGGACGACACACAGACACACAAACACACAAACAAACACAATAAATAATATAAGAGCAACGTTTTCTAATCAATTTATAACACGACTATAAACGCGCGCCAGTTCTTGCCACAGCAGAAAAGTTCAATGCGTTTTGGCACAAATGTTTTTCTTTCAACACAATTTAATTTAAAAAACACTTTAAAATTTTCATAACATCAAATTCACAGTTTAAATTGCACGTTTTAGCAGATTGCTGTGGATAAATGAAATTTAGATCCAGATTGAGATTTTTAGCTAACAAATAATTTAGAACTGTGTAGAACTCCTGTTTTAATTCAACGGTCTTTAATACAACAACCAGCAGAAAAATACAGTGTTGCGTTTAAGACTTGTTAAAGCAAAACCAGGCCCAATCTTAAACTGTAGGTCAAAACAATCTACTCTTTAAAATATTGAAAAGTAACATACTATTTTTTTCAAAAATGACTTACGTGAAAGAATTATTACCACACAAACGCAATTTCACGTTCGCGTCACTAGTTCTTCGTTGTTACATGCATTTCTCCATTTGGTAATTAGACGGGCACTAGCACCTGCATTTCGGAAACGCATTGCACAAAAACAGGTGCTGTACCATTTCAGATTGTGACGAACTACACACGTTCGACAGCTCATGCGAGAGCACAGCGGTAAATTTGAAATTTGAATTTTTATCTTAAAGCTTGGCTAGTTTTAGTACAACACACTGAATAGCTTACAGCAGCACTGTACGGCAATTTTTGCTTTCTTAAGCACGTGCAACACACTCATGGAATGTTTTTGCTGTTGAAAAATATGTTAGTTTGTGATGTCATCAATAGTTGGGCTCGCCCGCCGTTAATTAAGTTTTTAATCTATTATTTAATTTTTGCAGAACCGCTTTTGCAGTATTAATCGTGTTAAAATGTATACTTTTTATCGGACTTAAAAATGGGATAGAATATGAAAAATCATATTCCTTTAACGTATCGTTAAGTAAAAATTTTCAATAAATATCGTATATTTCGAAAGGCGAGCGTCGAAGATGAAGCAACACTGAGTCTGCCCACCATTGATTGTATAGGTTGGGTGACCAGTCTTTGTTTACCAAATCCCTGAAGTGTGTTGTTCCATATTAGCGGGGACACATTTTGGCATTACTAACTAACAATGGGCGAACTACCGTAAACGGCGAGTATTGTAAGCCTATAGTGAAAACCTACATAATACAATAAGAACGCCATGTAAAAGTACATACAGCAAAAGAACTCACCTTTTTCTTTCAGTTTTTTCTCTGTTTGTAACTTGTGCGTACATTTTGCATTGTAGGGCCAGTCACACGAAGACTTCTCAGTGTTCCAGTGTAAACCCAGACCACAGTGCATCAATTTCCCTACACCGCGATGGCACAGATAGTACGTAGAACAGTCTGTAGGGTGCGCCACATATCCTGCTTTTTTGCAAATGGATGCTTCGACGTCGCCATCCGGTGAAGTGCAAAGAACTGAAAGATACAAATGTCAGAATTAACATTCAATTAAAAAAGAATTGATTTATAAAACATATTAGTAAATAACTGTAGGATCGAAGCGAAGTGAATTATTTACTAATTTTTTTAATGTGCAGACAGGAATTGTAAAAGCGAATAACATACAAATTATTTACCCCTCGTAATGTAATAGGTTACGGTGAGTCTAACAGTATCCTGCATTGGCAAAATCAGAATAATGGAAATGGGGCAATGGACGCGTAGCTTTAGCTTAGTAATTGTCACAGGAGTAATAGGGGTAATAGGGGTTTGCAGTCAACAACGGTGTTAAGCAGGGATGTGTACTAGCCCCACTGCTTTTTGGAATAGTCATTGCTGCAGTAATACGCGATGCCTACAACGAGTGCTATCGGGGTGTCGAGGTCAGGTTTCGTTATGATGGCGGCGTATTCAACCTGCGCCGCTTCAAGGCGCGAACGATGGTGTGTTACACCTTGATAAGAGAACTGCTGTATGCTGATGACTGTGCACTTGCCAGTCATTCCATGGAGGGTGCACAATTTTTGATGGACAACTTCGCTTTATCAGCCACCCGTTTCGGCCTGACTGTGTCTGTGAAGAAGACAGAAGTTTTAGTGCAGCCTAGACCTGGTACAACTCCTACAGCACCTGCTATAACGATCGAGATCGTGGAGAACTCTAAAGGTCGTGGATCGGTTCAGTTACCTGGGAGGCACAGTGACAAATGATTGCTCTAGTGATTGTGATATAACCACCAGAATTGGCAAGGCTGCAGCAACCTTCGGGGGCCTGTCAGGAAGACTGTGGAATACCCGGGATGTCCGCCTAGCAACGAAGATGGCAGTTTACAAGGCAGCCATTCTACCGGTGCTACTTTACAACTGCGAAACCTGGACTTGACAGTTTCCATATGCGCTGTTTACGTCGGATAGCTGGCATTCGCTGGCAGGACAGAGTGCCTAACACGGAAGTCTTGGGTCGCTGTAATGCCTGGGGCATTGAATCCCACATATTTGCGGCACGGCTCCGCTGGTCTGGTCATGTGTCCCGGATGGGTGAGGACCGTATTCCTCGGACTCTCCTGTTTGGTGAGTTGGCAGTAGGGGCAAGGAGGGTCGGTAGGCCCTTTAAGCGTTACAAAGACCAGCTGAAGGATACCCTGAATCAATGCAACATCCAACCAGAAAACTTCGAGACCCTGGCGAGTGACAGAACGCAGTGGAGAGCGCTCTGCAAGAGAGCAGTGATCAACTTTGAGCATCTACGAATAGAAGATCTCAAAGAAAAGAGGCGTCGGCGCAAGAATAATGTGCAGTGACTCGACGGACTTTCATGACTCACTTATTTTATTTCCTACTGTAATATCTCTCTGTATTTTGTCTGGATTTTGTGTCTGTCTGTGGGGCCGGATCCGTCGTTTGACGACGGCCTACCAATATTTAATAGGGGTAATATGAAAATTATCGGCTGGTCTTAGATAAAGGAAAGGTCAAGCCTACGGGGAGGTTAGGCTTATTTCAATGTTCACGACAAATGTTAGAAGAATTTAGTACTAAAACTGCAATAAGCGTCTCGTGTAATTAGTAAAATCACTTTAAAGTCGCGATCACTTCATACTTTGGCGCTCCCATTTTGAATGCCCATTCTTCCTCCAATGACGTCATTTGTGTTGAAGAAAAGTAACACGCTGTCATGCCTAACACTCAAAAATTATAGCAAGTTTTTACAAAAACATTAGATAGCTGATTTTGTAACACTTTGCGAGAATATTTGGCAAGCTGTAAAAATGTGAATTCGTTTAAGCAGCGCGTGCTTAAGAAAAGCCACCAATGCGCTTACGAAAAATCATGTCTCTTACGTCATAATTTTCAAACGAATCGCGGCAACTACCAATTTCTATTCAGAGGGAGTATATTTTAGCTTTATAAAAACTTTTTTGCAAATTTCTTCGTTATATTTTTCTATGTTTAAGTGATAACAATGAAATAAACCCAGAATACTGAGTGTATTGTTCTTTCCTTTAATGCAACAATGAAAAGATCCTATCTAGACGTTACTGGATTTAGAAATACCTTCACTTTCAATGTAAGACTTAGTCAGAGATCAAACCGCATACCGACCATCTTAGTTTTTTTCTTTTATTTAATGTCGGACTTAGTAATTAACACATCCTTGAGCAAGATCGTAAAACAGAATTTGTATAAATGC
This sequence comes from Tubiluchus corallicola, assembly GCA_030141605.1. Taxonomy (NCBI): domain Eukaryota; kingdom Metazoa; phylum Priapulida; class Priapulimorpha; order Priapulimorphida; family Tubiluchidae; genus Tubiluchus; species Tubiluchus corallicola. The sequence continues at coordinate 309,772 of JAQGDQ010000244.1, read as the reverse complement.
AAGCGAATTCTGGGTATAGCATTAAACTTCAGTCAAGGCAAAAACAGTGCCTCATGCTCAGATATCATTCTGATCACCTCTTTTTAATTCACAAGATTGTTATTAATCCGAAAAGTGGGTTTACATCTCTGCTGAAGTCTCTGCTGCATTAATCATCTCTGATGTACGCTGACGACATTTGTTTTTTTTGGCAATAACCACGACAGCTTTGTAAAAAATGCTAGATATTTTTAATAAATTTGCTAAAAAAATATGATATTCGTGTAAATGTGAATAAGACTAAACGTGTTGCATTTCTCTCTGTATACGTACAGCAGTTTACTTTTGGGTCTGTTGTTCTGCAGTGTAAAAGTTTTGTACTTAGTACAAAAGAAAAATATCTGGCTCATATTATATCAGAAGACAATAGAGATGATTTAGATATATTACGACGATGTTCAATTTAGTACGGGAGAGCTAATAAATTACTCGTGAAATTTAGTCACTGTTCCGTTGACGTCAAAAGACAATTGTTTAATGCTCACTGCACTACTTTTTATTGTATAGGTTTTACACGTCAAATGTAGACACAGGAAAGTTCAAATGTGACTTAGGTAAGTCAAACGTAGGCATAAGAATTTGTAATGTGTTTCGGTAACTCAAATGTGACTTAGGTAAGTCAAATGTAGACATAGGAATTTCGATTGTGTTTTGGTAACTCAAATGTGACTTAGGTAAGTCAAATGTAGATGCATTACTTTGAATAAATCGGTAATTAATTTATTCAAGTGCAAATTACAAAAAGATAATACCAAATTAAAATAATGTTTTACGGTCATGGTGCTATCGGCAGCATCAATTTTTATATGTCCACTTGGAGACGTTTTTATTCTTACAATCTCAGCATACTCAAGGTGACATAATTATACTAATCAGCATGAAAGCTTTTTAATTTTTGTGCGATACGAGCGCCAGATATATTTCTACTAGACTTAATCTTATTTGATGTGATTCAGAGAAAATGTGCATACAGTTTACACGTCAGGCTGAATAAGCGTGAGAATTTTATATGAAAGAACATTTTAAACAATGATGCAAACTTTACTTCTGTGATTAGATGTGAGTAACGAAGTTTGTTATATCGTTAATCGTTATTTGTATTATTATTGTAAGCCATAATTTATTGTATTTTATGTATTTATTTGTGATGTGTATAATAGAATAGAATAGATATTTTTACATGGATATGTAAAAACATAACGTTATTTCCATTACACTCCAAGTGTGGTTAGTAATTACTAAAAACAAAAATATGTTTGTAAATGAAAAACAAAAAATTAAAAAAAAAGCATTATAAAATAAACACAACACATTGCAATACATCCACAGTAAAATTAGCATATTAATTACTAAAAACCAAGAACTTCTATTGTTAAAAATAGGGATTTAGGAAAAGTACTTTAAAATAAATAAAACACAGAAATAATATATCTACGCTGAAATTAAGCATATTAAATTTTAAAAATAAGAAATGTTAACATTAAAATGTGAAGTCAAGAATTATAGAATAAACACAACATACTGCAATACATCCATAGTAAAATTATGTATACGAACTTTGTAAAGTTTGAAATAAAATATTAAATCAATCAATCAATCCTTTGCGTAGTTTTTATTTAACAAGGAGATGATTTCTAATTCTGTTTTTCGTATGTTAAAGGTTGGTCAACATCTGCTTTTTTATTTCCGGTAGAGCTGAGCTGAAAGTAACGAAATTTGCCAGGCGGTCAACATAAAGGGAAAGTTACAACCTTACAACCTTGCAAATCAGCGTCCACTCAAGGTTTTTTAACGCGGTTACTGGGTCACCTTGGCGTGGTCTGGAGAGACGCTAGCTGCCCTAACCAATAAAGCGTAAATCTGTTACTACTGACCCAGGTTAGAATGACTCTGTGCGCCTTTCCATAGGCTGCAGTTCGTCTTCTAAACAAAGCAGAAGCTTTTTGCTTTGATTTCTGGTTGTTTCTTAAGCAGGTTAATAGACTTTGCAGCATGTAAATCTCATTATACCAAATATAGCCAACTGGTACTATTTCTTAAACAATAAATGTACAGTGACTACGGCTAAATCACATTGAAAACACCGGTTCTCGTCTGATCACCGAAATTAAGCAACGTAGAGCCTGGTTAGTACTTCGATGGGTGACCGCCTAGCAATACCAGGTGCTGTAGGCTTGCGGGATGCCAACAGTGTATCTCGACACTAGGCGGAGGAGCTGTACAACCGGCCAACAGCTAGAGGGCGGAGGAGGTGAAGTGACCCAACAGCCATGTGTAGAGGAGTAAACCTTCCAAATCAGGAGTGGGGGCTCCGAAGGCCGACCAGTGCAGCATGTTCACTGACTCCGGCAGCTCCTGTAGCCAACCTGGTGCCAAACGTATCGCTCCGCTTTCCTTTGGACTACACCTGGGAGGGAGAGAGGGGATCCTGTTGTCTGGGCAACTCAGGATCTCCCTACATCTTGCCCAGGCGTTTGCTCTGGAGACGTTCAAGGATCGGACTGCTCAGCCACAGTCGACGCTGCAGCTCCATCAATGTGATCAATAACTGACTCTCTTGGCGCACACTCCATTGTCTTCCGAGACAAATAAAAAAGAACAAATTATTTTTTCCATCATAACCTTGTTTATTTTGATAATTTAATTTCCAATCTATTCTTCTTTTCTGCATTGATTTATAGTTTCGTAATGACTACAGTAGCCGAAACGATCGTCGCTCAATAAACATGCTCATTCAAGTATTTAAGTCAACAGTAATCTTAGTTTTGCATAGATCACTTATTACAGCTATGGAATGACTTAGTCTATGTTCGAATAGAGCATGTTTCAACTGGGCAACTTCTTATCGCATCGTCGACGTCAACACTGTGTCACAGAACCAGATAAACCGGACAACCGCATACCCCGCAGCAGCGTGAACACACCTCAAGTTTCGAAGGAAAATCAGATCAGCGTAAAAAGTTAAGAGCTGTGACGCGATTATGTAAGTGAGTTTGGTTACGCATGCCGCCCCGCTACAACGTGGTTTAGTTATTGTGCTTTGTTGACGTTTCATGGTCACAAACACAGAGAACTCATAAACATAACATCGGGTTTTACAACACTAATCTCTGTATACAATTACATGTTTTGCGTGTACTGTAATATGTATGTCGTTAGCCGTCGTATTGTCCCATTTATCGAAATCACGAGGCGTTCATGATGTTATGGTCACTGCCAATCTGTGACGCCAATTAGGCTCACGAATGCCCAGGTTATTTAATACTAACAATAAACAACAACATTCGTTACCAAGAAATTGGTGCTATTGCAAATCTCACGTAGCGTTGCTTAAAATAATTGAGTTATATTAATTATTAATCACGTTCTTTGGTTTTAGCTATAATCTGTGAATCGTTAGTTAAATTTTCAACTTTGTCGTCTTTGCAACAATGAAATGGTGCTTATTTTTTACAGTGAGGTTATAATAACCTTCATACTTAGGGTTACATGCACAAATGCGCACACAAAAATGTGAAACTGTTGAAACTTCTCAAACAAGTATAAAAATTCGTATTATAGAAGTTCGAACCTAACTGTACAGGCAGGTCTGCATTATCCTGTAGCTACTATAGGCTGCATCCCAGAGCCCTTGCGGTAACAAAGCATTTGGTAAAAAAATCAGTTTTTCACACAAACTGATTGTGTTGAATTATGTGCTAATTTGGTTTGCAATAAATACCAAAATAGTGGTATTGTTTAAAGAACATTTTTATTGATAAACAAGACGGCCATTCTTGTTTATTTAAAGGAAAACCGGATGATTGTGTAAACATGAGTTCAGAATAAAGAATGCTCTGAAATATTGAAAACTACAATAGCTTATTTTAAATCAAAGCTTAGATTAAATAATAATTACCTCGGATACTCAAATTTCGTTAAACTTTCAAAGCTACGCACGGCTCAGTGAATCTACCAAGATTGGCAGTGACGCCTTTTTGTCACATTCGCGTGGCCGAGAAATAGAAGGCTGTACCGTGATAAGCATGATCACGAACTGTAGTGTTAGTTTCTGACGTCATATGATGTAAAGCCTATTTTTCGTGTCATCATGCGTTTAAGCAGTACTGTAACACCTATGCAAATGTGCTTCACGCGCAAAGGAAGACGCCTGCCATTGCACAAAATGTGGTTAGTTTCTGACGTCATATGATGTAAAGCCCATTTTTCGTGACATCATGCATTTAAGCAGTACTGTGACACCTACGCAAATGTCCTTGACGCGCAATGGAAGAAAGACGCCTGCAATTGCACAAACTGTGGTTAGTTTCTGACGTAAACAACACGTGCTCGGTTGCCGTTAATTAACTTTCCAAGCTAATTATTCAAATATAAGGAACAAGTGCTGACTTTTATAGGCAAGAAAATGTATATTTTGGTCAGTAAATTAAAATGAGATTGAGTCTAAACAATCATTCGGTTTTCCTTTAAATCAGTTGCGATGGCTACTTCAAGCTATAAATCTCGCTAAAATATATTAAAAGTAAAAAATATTCAAGACAGGTGCGGGCGAGTTAGGGGGTGGTTCCGTCTGAGGGGTGCCATAATTTCATTAACCCAGGGTCCCAAAACGTCATAATTCGACCCTGCGTACAGGCTCTTGGCTTGAAGATGCCCCCCCCAATATTTTTTTAACTAGGCTGCCTGTGCGATAAAAGCATGGATGAAGCTTGTCTTAGTTAAACTATTAAACAATGCTTATGCAATTATTTCAGGGTCAGTCGTAGGAGCGTAAAACTACTTCTTAGTCGTGTTCAGAATGACCAAATTATTCTGCTTGGCTGAGCGGCTGTAATCACTAACACAGATTTTAGTTTTGCGATACAATTACAATAAGAATAAGTTATTCAATAAACTTGTTTAACAATAGGACGGCCTGCAGCAACGACAAATCATGTAAATTTATAATTTACAGTGTCTGTAAAAATTACTCGTTACAAATCTCTTGATTTTTATGCTCAGTTTATTTCTATAAACCAAATTACAAAACTCAAACTGTTTTTAAACAATTTCGCTACGTATTTTACTAGCAGCTATTATAGTTTACCAACGTTGCTTTGCTAATAAAATGAAAGACAGCAATTCGACTGGCTGGATTTGCCAACCGGTAACCTCGAGACATTGAAATATATGCAGGGTTGTGAAAAAGATGCTTAAGATAGCTTGGTTACTACAATATCATATGCAAGGTTGTGAAAAAGATGCTTAAGATAGCTTGGTTACTACAATAGCATATGCAAGGTTGTGAAAAAGATGCTTAAGATAGCTTGGTTACTACAATATCATATGCAAGGTTGTGAAAAAGATGCTTAAGATAGCTTGGTTACTACAATAGCATATGCAAGGTTGTGAAAAAGATGCTTAAGATAGCTTGGTTACTACAATAGCATATGCAAGGTTGTGAAAAAGATGCTTAAGATAGCTTGGTTACTACAATAGCATATGCAAGGTTGTCACAAAGATGCTTAAGATAGCTTGGTTACTACAATAGCATATGCAAAATTGTCACAAAGATGCTTAAGATAGCTTGGTTACTACAATAGCATATGCAAGATTGTGAAAAAGATGCTTAAAATAGCTTGGTTACTACAATAGCATATGCAAGATTGTCACAAAGATGCTTAAGATAGCTTGGTTACTACAATAGCATATGCAAGATTGTGAAAAAGATGCTTAAGATAGCTTGGTTACTACAATAGCATCTGAAAGCAATTTGTTCCATAAATCAAATTTATGTACATTTTTACACAGTTACGCTATAGGGAGTAAATTAAATTGTTTTGCTAAATTGAAAAAACGCTACATTAGGCCCTATGATAGCCCAAGTACGCATGTAGCTCAAGGACGTCATTTCAGTCATAAATCACCTTCAACATTACTTGCATCACTAATGATAAGCCAATTGCAGGTTGAATTCTCAACAATAAGTATCTATGACTAGCGGTTAAGCAAATGCTACAATTGTTAAGCAAAACATGTAGTCACGTAACGTGTAACAGTGAACTGCGTGAGGTTAATCTTAACTATAATATAACCTCTATAACACCAAACGTTTATTGCTTAGCCGATGCCATTAAATTTTGATGTTTCATTTTCAAGGTCTAATAAGCCTGGGTCTTCGATGTATCGCCACTACGCCCAGTGTTATGTTATTGTACCCCTCCCCAAACCTCTAAACGCAGTGCCGGATTTCGACACAAGATACATGTCAATTCGCTGCGTCTTAAAGCAGATTCTCACAAATTTAGGTTTTTACGCAACATGTAAAACTGACAGTGACCTGTAAAGTGTGTGATTTTTCATGTTTAAGAAAGTTCCTTTAGTAATTTTAGAAATTAGCTCTGTAGGTACATTCACTAGGGCAGCATTATCCTTTTTGTTCAAAAAAGTACTAAAACTAGTAGTAAAAGTACTAATTAGTACTAAAACCTAATTTCCAAAGACGAACTGTAATCCAGCGCTTCATATACACGGGTCCAAATTTCGCTACTGCGTTCATTATGTATATTCTAGTACTTAGTATTTTGGCTATAGCATTTTCGCAAGCAAGACCCATAGTGAGTGGTTAGCAGTTAAATCGAAGTTGCATAACTCGACGTATGGAGATGAAGAAAGATGAAATAAAGTTTTGTTCCTAGCTCCATCAACATCTCCAACGAGGTGTGCAGAAGTTTCGCAAGCATTAAACTTATTTCTGAGCGCGCAAATAATCCTCTGTTGACGTCAAGTCTGAAATTTTCCACATATATACATTAGCCAAGCCAAGTTTCAAGGAAAACTGATTCTTTAATGGAAGCAGAAACTTTATAAACATTAATGTGAGGAGAGAGAGAGAGAGAGAGAGAGAGAGAGAGAGAGAGAGAGAGAGAGAGAGAGAGTAGTTATTCTTCGTTTAGCATCCTCACTTAGCTTGCAGATTCTTGGGAACGGGGATAGCGGTCGCGGTGAGTTCGTCTTCTACGTAATTGTAGGAACTTTTGCTCTTCTCAGAAATTGGAAGCTTGCAATGTCAGTGGGAATTTAATAGTTTCAATGCTTCAATATTCTTAGGTATATACAGATACCTAAGTATATTAATAGTACAAGAGGTATTTATTATACTGTAGTGACAAACGCGGGTAGATTATGGCCCTATGACTGATATCATGTACTTGCAAATTGTAGTCTGCCTTGAACTGCCTGTTGTACAGATCTAATATAATTTATTCTATCTTAATTCTTTTCTACTAACATCTGTCTGCGATTGGTACAGGTTTACTGTATATAACTGAAGGTTGTGTACATGTGTACGTCAAAAACTAGCAGGTCTGTTATAGTAGACCCATTTCGTTAAAAAGCGAACCTGTTATAACTTCACAGAGAAAAAATTTGTGTGAACGCTGGCCACTTAAACTTTTGAGGTTAAACTAAACAGAAACAGCTTCTGTAAAGCTGTAAATAAAATTAATGCGTACGAAAATGACAAGGGTTTAAATTTCTCTTCAAAAAGAAAATATCGAAGAACTTTGCTGATAAAAAATTCCATTTGCTGACTACAAATCACTGTACTAAAAATGGTTTTGATTATATTAAAAAATTCTTTTTAATGCACGTTTTACAAGTTATGGTTGAAAATTTCGAAGTCTCCTAAAAGTCTTCTCAAATCTTTGCGTTCATTGCAGATGATTGGGAAACATTATCCGAGATGCGCGCAGAATTAAATTTGAAAGTTTGATGTTGATTCTTTTCTTTAGGCCTATAAAAACTTTTACGAAACCAAATGTAGAAATTCACAGGCCTACAGTTTGCTTTTAAGCGAGTTTTGGGTCAATTTCTTGGCTCTGTTTTCTCTACCCTGCATTTCTGACACGTGTGCAAATTTATCATTGCCACATTTTTCACGTTTTTGTAATAAAGCCAGTTAGAATATAAGAAAATATAAGTAGTATAAGACATTATACAGTATAAGAAAACGATTACTAGAACTTGTGAACAATAAACATCTACCAGATATTGTCAATTCCGTACGAATTATACAATCTTGTTATTTTAAGATGTGGAATAACAGTCTTCAACAAATAACAATCGTCAAGCCTGATACGTGCGAATGCCTATTTACTGACTGTATACAGTAGTATCTTTAGTGCAGCTTTCATTGTAGTATTTTATTGTAGTGTGACGTAATGTTTTTTTTATGTTTTTGAATGGCTCTACGCGGAAAAAAACGAGTTTAATCTAATCTAATTGGCTTAAGATCTCGGTTATTGCGAATCTCGATTCTGACACATGAACATGTTTGATGACTTGCGAACTGAAAGCTAAAACGTAATTATAAAAGGTGACAAAACGTGACTGAACACTTACCTATTGCTGTATAGAAACTAGTAAAAAATACGAGGCTAAGACGGCAGTTAGTCATAATGTTCATGGCTCGTTCATCAACTAAGAAACGCACTTTGCCACCCAAGCCTAAACGACTTTCTACATGAAAACTTGCCCAATTCTACAAAGTCCTGTAACCATTTCTAGAGCATTTTTGAAGCGAAAGTGTCCGTCTGAGAGTAATGACTGACGAGCAGATCAGATGTGACCTCTCATGATCGCGCTAACCAAATTTTACGTTGATGGTAACAACCAGACCAGAGTCATTGGAGCGAGTAAAACTCGGGCAGGTGTAACTGACAGTGATCATACTAACTTAATGGTGTAGCCCAAACACGTGAAACGCACGTCACACAAATTACTAACGAGTGGTGATTAATTACTTTAGTGATTAATTAGTAAATGTAATTTCCAAAAAAAATCACTTATTGTGCTCTGCTGTTTACTTCGTGGTCTGGGATGCTTTAGATTGTGCTAGTGCCATGAAATGCACTTTATAGATCACTGTACTCGTTAAATTATAGTAATATTGCAAATTTATTTGAAGGAGAATTAATATCGATTGGAAATTTCATTTACGACTGTATGCATAGATTTTTGAATTAAATAGTATAGCTTTGTTAGCGGACATATAACCGCATCACTGTGATTATCATATAGGTAAAATATTTGTTTATCACATGTGTACAAATGCTTAGTAAATAGTTATTTTCACTTCATAGAGTTTACAACTAAATTTGTATATCTGTGTATATACCTTGTGCAGCTATGTTAAGTCAAATTGTTAGTATGATCTGGAAATCATTACCCGAGTTCTGCCCGCTGATAAAACCATCGGGTATGCGTCGAGTTTGTAATTTTCGTGTTGGAAATTTGATTTTCAGTAATAAAATCTCTCTCTCTCTCTCTCTCTTCTTCTATCTATCTATCTGTCTATCTATCTATCTATCTATCTATCTATCTATCTATCTATCTATCTATCTATCTATCTATCTATCTATCTATCTATCTATCTATCTATCTATCTATCTATCTATCTATCTATCTATCTATCTATCTATCTATCTATCTATCTATCTATCTATCTATCTATCTATCTATCTATCTATCTATCTATCTATCTATCTATCTATCTATCTATCTATCTATCTAATCAACTACAATAGTTTGACAGAAAGACCAGTTCACAATGAATTTCCTAAAAGACAACAAAACGCTCATCATAAATAAAGCTAAAAAAGTCGTCTTCAAATTCTGTACGACTGACATACTGTCTTATTGCATCTAGAGTTTGTGTTTGCAGTAAAAGTTTTTTAGCCGTTACTTTGAAACCACGAAAGCTGTGAACTACTAGCTTTGACCACCCAAAGCCAATGTATGGTAACATCACATTGTGAAATTTGAACTTTGTGTGGCAGTTGGTTCTAATATTATTGTAGTCGGAACTTCGGTACGTTTTTTCTGCGCCATCCGATATAATAATGATGAAAAAAGTTACTTTCTGTAAAGTTACTTGTGCATGTAATTTGAAGCAAGAACGCTCAGTAACCTTAGTTACGTCCTCCCTAGAATTCTGTCACAGTCACACGAAAACGAAATGTCCCTAAAATTGAAAATGTAATCTTGTATTACGCAGAATCTTTCGCTTCCATAAAACCAGGTGAGCCCTAAAATACGCAAGCTCCTCGATTCTATCCGCGGGCCGGGGGGGGGGGGTGAGGGGGGAGTTGGATCAGGGGTTATGAGGACTCTATAAAACTTGTACATCTAAACTCCCACAATGACCGTAATTCGCAGCCATTTTGAAACAAGTTTAGGTATCATTACGTAAAACTTGAAAAAAATAAGAGCATTCGTGACACACTCTTCACTCAACTACTCAACTAAGCAAAAGTATTTTTTACTTTATATTTTCAAATAATGTGCTCTTTGATGAGCCAGTGGCACGAATATTTTAAATTACTAAGAATCTTTTTTTTCAATTACATATGTAAGGCTTAATTCAAAGTAATAGAGGTGGAAGGTTTTTGAAGGCATTCATTTTCCCTTTTCTTTCCCTTTAAAATAGTATTGCTTGGAATTTGTCAATTTTATTTCCAAATTTCGCAATCCGTGCATTGAATTTCGACCGGGATCATCTGTGCAGGGCCTATTTCAGAGGGGGAAAGTGGGGATACTTCCCCGGGGCCTCAACCTCCAGGGGGCCTCGCGCCAAGGTAACTTTTTTTGCTTTATGCGAACATACTGCCTCCTCTCTCTCTCTCTCTCTCTCTCTCTCTCTCTCTCTCTCTCTCTCTCTCTCTCTCTCTCTCTCTCTCTCTCTTGCCTCGCGCGCTGCCATGTTCACGTTTTCAATGATTTCACACCTCTTGTACAGTGACGGTATTACTATTGCGATGTTGTTTTTGTGAGTATTGACAAGTATTAAGGACAGGTCTTGAGAATAAAGCAGTTTTTCTTTCAATTGTTCTTTCCTTTTACAACTGTATGACTCCATATTTTCTCTTTGAAAATGCTTCTCCGGCGTTCTAGCAGTTCAAAAATTTTCTGGCCGTCAACCATGGTGGCGCACGGCACCCCCCGAGGGGGCCTCACAAGCCCCACGGGCCTCGCTTAGGCTGAAATACGCCCTGCATCTATGCTATAAAACTTTCTCTCACTGTACACTGTCACATACGTAAAATAGACGAATCTTTGATGCATTAAACCCCAGTTACACAGACACTAACCATCCAGCATAAATTTAGAAAGTTTATTCTCATTCTCAAAAAATAAAACAAAAATACGCACTTTTACTCGATCAATTATGAAACACAGTGTTTCGTAATATTCACTAATGAAATTTAGTATTAATCATAATTGCGCGTATTTTAGTTTTAAGTGCACAACGAACATTGTAAATTTTGTAACGAAACACAATTATTAATTGCACGAGACTGTGAATACAGTGCAGCATTCTTGTCAGAAAAACTACCGAGTAATTTCTACAAAACAACAAATAGTATAATTAAAAGAACTGTCTAATATTTTCTAACACATATCACGCATGCGTAACGTAATAGACTTTTAAACTTTACAAAAATTATTTTACTATTTCTTGTAAACGTCTTGAGCGTTTCTGCTCTACCAAACCAATCCTCACAAATTTATCAATTATGATATTCTTAACAAAAAAGTCAGACTGACTGGTAATCGCGTCGACTAACTGCTTAATCGGCAAGATACAATGTAGATCACGCATTGCCTGAAAATGGTTTCCTAATTATATATAGAACTACGAAAAAGCTATAAAATTTAGTACCGATTACGTAATGGTTACTAAGATGCGCTTACACATATTACATAAATGTATTTACTTATTATAATGAATCAAAATGAACGGGGGTTCCACAAAGTAGAACTACTAGTAAATTTTTGTTCCTAAACTCGTTTTTTTTTCGTTCCACTTTTAGACTTCAATGTCAGAAATAGCTATATCAACTTTCTAAAAGTGTTATATAAACATTTCATACGTGGTTTATATTAGGTGGCCCAAAAACGTGGCAAAGTTTTGATCACAATGAAATCGCTTGAAATTAAATCATCTATTACGGTGCATTTTCACTGCATACCAGATAAAAGCGTTTCTTCCAACACCTGACAAAGTTTTTCACCCCTTTAAGGAGTATTTGGTCCAATAAGGAATAAGGAATATTAGTGAAATCAACAGTTTTGTCTTTAGTTCCTCTGTATCAAACGGCAGATTGGTATTCGAGATTGGAGTTTGAGACTACAGGGTTAAATCCAATTTTTTCTTGGTAACAAATCATTATCAGTACGTTATCTTTAGTGGTAGAAACAATGGTGGATTTCTTGATTGTTTTGCTGCTTGATTGTTACGTCAACTTCATTGTTTTTAATTCATGCTGTAGCTGACATTGTTACGGTATTTAATTTTTTAATGTACAAAATTTTTTAGCTATAACTTAGAAACCACTAAAATTATGAACTGGTAACTTTCTCAGCTAAAAGCTAATATACAGTTGTATCAAGCTTTGAAATTTCAACTTTGTGGGCGCACTTGCTTCTCATTTTATCGTAATCCAAACTTCGGCACATTTTTTCTGCCCCACCAGATATAACAATTGTAATATTTTTCAAAGAAATTACTTGTAACATTCACAGCCAAAAGGTAATGTCTTGTAATATCAACCGTGATACTTGAACCTCGCAGGGCACTCGATTTTAATATTATTGTAGTCGAAACTCGCCAGATTTTTTCTTCGCCACCTGATATAACAATTGTGATGAAAAATTACTTTCTATGAAGTAGCATGTATATGTAACTTGAAGTACAAACACTCAGTGAACTTAGTTACGTCCTCACCAGAACTTTGTCACAATCATACGGAAACGAAATGCCCCTAAAACTGAAAACGTAATCGTGCATTTCGCAGAATTATTCACTTCCATAAAACCTGTGAGCCCTAAAATACGCAAGCTCCTCAATTCTACCCGCTGGACGTCGGATCAGGATTTCTGAGGGTAGACGAAGCTTCTGTCAAGAATAGATTATGTTGCGTCGCGAAATTATACCGTTATTTCAAGTTACATATAGTGCTTCTTTTACAGAAATTAACATACTACGATATGACTGTTATTTTAATATAGTACTTAATTTGCTATTCGTTTACAACAAGTAGCATAATCTTGTAATGAAATATCAATTGGTTGCATAATTCATATATTGTCAAGCAAGCGGCGAACACAAAGACAGTTTCACAATTTTCTAACAGGTATTCAAAATCTGAATTGTAACAACATCATTAATTAGCATAACGAATTTATCAATGAAATACGTAATTGAACTGTCTTAAATTCAAATTCAAAAAACAACGCCATATTCTCTAAGTTTAAGTGTAAAGAAATGTTTCAATTGTCGATAAAAATGATTTAAATATAGGTTATATCCTATAGATTACTTATACGACATTCTTTTATCCTTTCCAGGTGAAAACTTTCATGCTGGTACGAAGAAATGACACAATTGTATCATATCCTGAGCGACGACATGATGGGGTCACTCTATAGGTTTTACATGTCAAATGTAGACACAGGAAAGTTCAAATGTGACTTCGGTAAGTCAAATGTAGACATAGGAATTTCGAATGTGTTTTGGTAACTCAAATGTGATTTAGGTAAGTCAAATGTAGACTTAGGAATTTTGAATGTGTTTTGGTAACTCAAATGTGACTTAGGTAAGTCAAATGTAGACATAGGAATTTCGAATGTGTTTTGGTAACTCAAATGTGACATAGGTAAGTCAAATGTAGACATAGGAATTTCGAATGTGTTTTGGTAACTCAAATGTGACTTAGGTAAGTCAAATGTAGACATAGGAATTTCGAATGTGTTTTGGTAGCTCAAATGCGACTTAGGTAAGTCAAATGTAGACATAGGAATCTCGAATGTGTTTTGGTAACTCAAATGCGACTTAGGTAAGTCAAATGTAGATGCATTACTTTGAATAAATCGGCAATTAAGTTATTAAGTGCAAATTAGAAAAATATAAAAAAGTTGTTATTTTAACTTAGGAGCAATTATTAAATTGAAATTAAAGAAGATTAAATTTAACATCCTTAAACTTTACCACCTATCCACATTTGAGATACCAATGTCACATTTGACTTGACATGTGTCTACATTTGACTTACCAAAAGCGCTTAAGATTTCTTGAAACCCATTGTTAACACATTTGAACTACCTAAGTCTACGTTTGAGTTACCAAGAAACATTTGAATAACCTAAATCTACATTTGAGTTAACGCAGGTCTACATTTGACATGTAAAACCTATATATGTTCGTCAGGTTGTAAAACAGTCAGTTTTTTTACCTGTATATAACAGCTAGCGCCACCACTTCTTGCACTAACATCACACCACTACACCAGCACAAGTGTTCTCCCTGTTAAGTGAGCGCAATAATCGGAGATCGACCAGGCCGTGCGCGCAATCTATTGGAAACCAGTTTACACACGGACAGAAGGATAAAAAGAAGCAGACCTATGCAAACGATCAGAACGCCAATATTGCGAAACCTTGGTAGGTATTTGTAAGGACCTTCTGGAAAACTGCCCCGGCATACCGGACCGCAAGAAACGATCGTGCAACACCTCTCCATGGCTGCACAGTCATCGTCACAAACGCATGACGTTTCATTCAGACATCGATCTCCATCTTTGTTTTCATCTGGACAAATCGCCGGAACATTAGTTTCACAGTTTCTGCCCGTATATCCGGTGAGACAAGAACAGAAATATGCACCAATGCCATCCAAGCAGAAGGCGTCATTTAGACAAGGATCCGACGAGCATTCATCAATATTAGTGGTGCACGACTGACCAGTAAATCCAAAACTACAGGTACATTTATACGAATTGTCACCATCAATACACGTGCCCCCATTGCGGCACGGAACGGATGCACATTCATCAACTTTCACATCACATTTATCGCCCGTGAGTCCAGGTTCACACACACATTGGTAATAATTCGCACCGTCCATGCACTGTCCTCCACTTTGACATGGAGAAGATTCGCATTCGTTGATGTTTTCTTCACATCTGTCACCAGTAAAACCCGGTTGACAATTGCAAGTGTAGTACTCCACATCATCAACACACCAGCCTCCATTTTGACAAGGAGCAGATTCACAGTCATCAATGTCGTCTTCGCAATTTACACCTGTGAAACCTGGCTGACAAATACAATTGTAATAATCCAGATCTTCTTCACAAGTGCTGTTATTCTCACAAGGACTAGATGCGCATTCATCAATGTCGGTCTCACAAAGCTTTCCGGTGAATCCTGGTTCACAAAAGGTGACGCAATCTTCTTCTTCTTCTTCCTCACACTCGACATATTCGGTCTCTTTCTGTTTTTGTGAATCTGTCGAGACCTCGCAATATTTTCCTGTGTATCCGTCTGGGCACTTACACTCATAAGATGCAGCTGTGGTAATACATGATCCTCCATTGAGACATGGACTTGAGAAGCAATTGTACAGACATGGCCACTCGCTGCACCTTTGGTCAGGATTGTGTAATGCAACACAGATGGATGACTGTGATTCTTCTGAACAGGTGCATTCAATATACGGTGTCGGTCGCTTCCAATAACAGTCCACATTGTTGACCAAGCAGTCACCATTAGGACAATGGTCATCTAAATCTAACTGAAGAGCTGCCAACTCTATTGTGTAATTACTGCTCGCCTGTACTTCATTTGATCGAACGGCAATAGCAACTGCCTCTTGTGTGGGATGAGCACGTGGGTTAAAGATCAACACCTTCACATTAGTATCACGCGTGAATTCTGAACAATACCAACTATACTGTTGCTTTGTTGCATCAACTTGAAGTCCAGGACTCAAACCATTAGAGGGGTCAAACATTGTAATCTGCCACGAATATCTGAGCGACCAACTGTCCGAGCTCTTCTTCGTCTGTGCAGTACAAGGCCAACTTTCATCCATTGTAATAATAAATGCTGTCAATTTTGACTGGAATCCCGGAAAGATCAAGTGTGAAGGACAAGGATCATCACCTTTATACTGACTAACAAAAACCACTGATGAAAATTTGCTACTAATAATTCTTTCTTGCTTATTGTGTTCCTGATACTTGCAGAGTCTCACAACATCAGTACTAGAAAGTATCTGTGACGATGCAGTTGACAAGACAATGACAATCAGTAACAACGATAACAGTATATCCATTATATCGGTTTATCAAGAAGTGTGGAAGTTTTGAAAGTTTTTATAGACGGCACTGCAATAATAAAACATAATTCTCATTAAATTGGGAATCACTCATTGTTCACCAGTCCATTTATATTGACATAGCAAACGTTTTTTTCAAGTTTACATGAACTACGTTGGAATACTCTACCTTTCTAAAGCTTGAGTCTGTCAATTTATATTCTCGACACATTCTATTCATTAACCAATAAGTATGTTTTTAACAACTTGGAAGGTACTTAGTACAATATAATCTCTTTCTTTGTATTGCAAAACGCTCGTTTATATCGTTTATATGACATGTGGTGATGCTAACACGACGTTCAAAACCGTTTAACATTCGACCTGACATCAGTTGAAAGGAGAGTTTACATTCAGAATGAGAATGTTTCTGTTTTTGAATAATAAATAATAAAAACGAATTACGCGTTCAAATTAGCATGATCGAAAGCCACTTACAGAATGTTTCATTTTGGAAATAAAACTAGAATCGACACTCATAGATCCCGTCTTCAATGTTGGTGGTCTGCAAAATCAACAGTAACTGATCAAAACTATAAAAAAATAAATAATTATTATTCTTACACTTTTACCCTTGCTCTTGACGATAGCAGTAGTTCGGGCAAAATACGGGGATTTTACTGCACAGTAGAATGAGAATCCTTCTGTTTTTGAATAATACAAAAGAAAAGAAAAAAAAGCAAAAAATACATGTGATATACTGGAAAATAAAGATTTATAATCAAGAAACACGGTGGTGCAAACAGACCCCCCCCCATTGCAAGCATTCTATTCAGTCTTTTGTTTTTACATAATTAGGCCTTTTGCTTTGTTGAATGGAAATAAAGGATAAATACTTTTATTATGTAACAGCATTCGAATTTAAATTATTTAATGTTGTTAAAACTCAAATCAAATTTTATATAAACTTATGCAATTTTTCCCAGATGCCTACTTTCGCAAAATGAAATAAATCCCTTATGCTAATCGAACATAAATGGAATTTTAAAAATGCTAAAGAACCAAATTATTCTTAACGCATATCCCCAAAACCGATTATATATAACGGAAATATCCTGCCTAAAAACGCTATTTTCGGAACGCACATGATAGATCTATCTCATTGTTCTCATGACTGAAATTCAAAAAATTTTGGTTGTTAAAACCGCCTTCAAAACCTCAAATATTCATGAAATACAATTTGGTGCCCGGACACTTGTTCTAGCACACCATCAGACACAGATCTTCTAACCTGCTAAACTTGAGCATGGAATCCAGAGTTGATGATAGTAAAAACTACAAATGTTACTAACTCATACAATTGGATGGTTTGAGTATTTCATTGCAGTAGCACAGCACCTGGACTTCCCTGTGCAGCCGTAAGATTAAAAGTAACTGTAAGATTTCCGCTTATTGTAACAATATTGCCCTCGAATTTATTGATATAGCATTTAGCTACCCAGTTAAACGAAATTTGTTTAAATACATGAAGGATTTCTTTTCATTTATTTGGGTGCATAGTAGTCTATTTTCAGTTTGTTGATGATACGATACCAAGTAGTTCTCATCACACAACAAAGTTGGCAAAATATTGCGCGCCTGTTTACCACAACAGACATAGGAATTCGGCTACGGTATGGTAATGATAATTAAATTTAAGGTTGTCATACTCAGTGAGTATCATTTAAATTCATTTGTATAATTCCAACAATGAGAAACAGGAACAACCACACATGTATGCTAATTCATAAAAGTAACGAATATTATTTCACGTCACTATATATATATACACAATTTTTCCCAATACCTGAATTTGATATGCCGCTTTTTAACAGGTTAATATTAAGTTAATAATTTTAGCGATAAAGTGATCTAATATTAAAATTTAAAGCTTCTGCTGCTTATCAGACACGTTCCCATTATCGTCTGCTACAAAATCTTTGCAGCATGCACTGATTGCAGTGGCAAGACTTTCGTTTTCAAGTTCGACGCCTTTGCGGCAAGTGAAACAATAACGCTCTTACAGCGACAAGTCTCAGGCCTGACTCGAAATCTCGAACACAATATCAGATTACAATTTAATTTTATTATAATAATTATTACAGTAGTTATGCCAATATCAACATAACGTTATTCAATTTTGACGACAAAAGTAAAACTAGTAGCAACGATGATTATAGCGTAACATGACAATATGACAATGACCAAATCACAATGACCTAAAAACGTCCAATTTCCAGTTCCCTTAACTGGAAAAACAATAAGGAGATGTTTGAATGCAAACTGTAACATTTTGCACGGCTTCACATATGTTGGATTTAGAATAATTTTCTGACGGGTACGCGAGAGCCGCGAGACAGTTGGATCATAGCTGCAAGCATCTTTAAGGCATGTAGGCTTTCTTGCACAGTTAGGCGAAACCATCGAACACAAAGTTTAACAGTAACCTTTGCTTTTATGCGATTTGTTTTTATTTTTGTGCATGTGAAATCAGCAGTTACTGCTGACCATTTAACTCCTTCAGAACCGTAAGCTTTCGCTGCATTTTGCTTGGGTTCATGAAGAACTACTTTCATTAAGCAACGATTACACTATATTATTTTGATAATTTGCGCTTTCATGCAAAGTTATATATGAAGTGCAGTTGCTTACCTTACATAGATTACATTTACAAAAAATTGGAAAAAAGCTTCCAATACCTGCAGTGTTTGGGCTATAGCAAGCATCACCCAACGACCAGGAAAGTAGTGTGCACGATCGCGCAAGTGTACACCAGACTGACCAACTTGATAGGGTAAGGCTGAGTGCCTGAAAAAAGCATGTTTTATAGATGCCTAGACACATAGCATGATTGAATGGCCATGATTTACCTGAATAGAACAATATCCAATTTATAAGTAATTAGTTATGTCTGTGCTCATACAGTAGCAGTAAAGTCATAGGTCTTATAAGACCAATTTTCAATGGTGCGGCCCTGAAGGAGTTAAGGAAACATTGTATAAGCTTGTTTTTTAAACACCATTTTTGCAACTGTCACGGCTAGGACCCCAAGGCTTCAACTCGCGACGTAAATAAACCGTCAGTCCGATAACAAAATTAGGTTGAGCGGATCACTTAGGATTTTGAAATATCTGTGACAGCTAAAAGACCTTGTAACACTGAAATTTTGGAAATTCCCAATCACTATCTCTGACATCCAAAGACCTAGTTTTGTTATCTATGTATACACAGCACACTAGTTCTGTTTGCTAAAAAGATTCTTACCTTTAAATAAAAATTTAGGCCCACGTGGCCCCAGTTGCTGATGTTTATTGTTACTTTAAGGTGACAAATATTTTTCTGTCACCTATGGTCCAGTATGAAATATGAGAATACTACAAGACCTAATAAATTTTATAAACAAAACATTTTTTGATTAAAATGTTTTAATTTTTTACTTTATTTTTGTCATAAATTTAACTGTCACAAGAGCTGCGAGAGTGTACTGTAGTTAAGCCTGTCCTTTGGCAATTTAGACGTATGGCAATATAACAATAATATGACTGTCAACGGGAGAGTATTTTTAACTGTGCTGCAAATGCTTTGATTGAAAAAGTCGTAAGAAGTTGTGGACAAGTTGTTTTTGTCACTAATCGCCTGTCTGAATGTTGTCCAGCTCACCAAACCGAATTATATTATTTTTTGAACATTTATTCGTTCAATATCTAGAGAAACTCTCTTATTACGACAAGTTATTAACTTTCAGCATTAAAAAATTGCCGATTGCCGTTATAATGTCTTGCTATCATGCGCCGCCAGCAGCTTTTTTAATAGCCCTATGAGAATAGAACAGGTGACACAATTTTAATAGATAAACAAGTGTCCAAATATTTTGCGAAAGGGAATTTACCTACATATCAATATCCAGGGTGACGAATTTAGAAATTCGTTCGTGCTTACATGCATCTTACATGACTCTTGGCTTGTCACATTACAAACTATATCAAAATGAAGTCGCAGTTTTTAGTTTTTGCAATTCTGACATTTGTATGGGGTAAGTATCTCTAAATCTTTCAGATATTTCTACTAGAGCTTTTATCTTTGTCGTCTAATGATAGTTTGATTTAATGTATTGTACTCTCACTGCATCGGAATGTAGGTATTGAAGCGTCTTCTAAATTAATATTTTGTACGAAGAGTAACAGTAACTAACTGTTTCGTAGCTGTAACTTTTTCACAGAAGCACTGCAACAGTCACAGTCATATGACATGTATCAGAACAACAGTACAAACTGAAATTACATGTAAAGCGCAGTTACTAATATCGCTACTGCACTAACACCGCTACTACAGATTTTAATTCATTCTAGTAAGGTTATATTTATGTCATACTAATGATATTTGTGAAATTGCAAACTGCTAATTTTCAGGGGTGACAGCACAGACGTGTAACGACGGTTGGATTTCCTTCGAAGACCATTGCTATTATTTCGGCCAGGAATCACCACTAAACTGGTTTGAAGCCGAGCAAAGATGCATTAAAGAAAATGCCACATTGGTGGGCATCGACAGCCGCCGTGAGCAATTATTTCTCAGGGCAAATATCCTCATAAATTTCGGCAACAGTGAGTACACTATATCTTTATACCTTTTGTATTGCGTCAAAATATTACGTCAAAGAAGAACCACTGACAAAATGATGCTACAAACATTTTAATGTTGGTATCAGTGGCGTAGCTAATATCCGAGCAAGGGGGAGCAACCGCACCACACATTTTTCAAGATTTGCACCTTTTCAACAACCAACTTTTTTACTTTATTTGACCAACCTGCTTCCAGTATTTTTGAAATAAGTATGCATTTACGCAACTCATTTAGGCTAAGTATTGTAATAATCTTGTCACATGCTGATACCATCTGTTGTGACAGACAAACACAACAATTGCTTCATGTGTCAGGGTGCCTTTTGGTATGTATTACGGCGCCTTTTTTAGGTGCTTGCTCCCCTTAACTTTAGAACCTGGTTACGTCCCAACGTGGTTTAGGCCTACAAATGATGGATTTATTGGATATTTTCGCGGTAATTACGACTGAGACTGAGAGTACTATACAGTACAACAAGTGAAACTACACAACATTATTACTCTTCTTTGATTTTTGTAGATTTCACTCCGTGGGTAGGTGGCACTGATCTAGCTCGAGAATTTGATTGGTACTGGTGGGGCTTTGGTGTACCTCTGTCTGGTTACTCAAATTGGTACGTAATTCTAGAACTTATAAAAGTCGAAGGCCTAACCTACCTGAGATAATTGTGTTGTAGGTACTTGGTGTTCGTTTTTTGTTTTGTTAATTTTTAGGGGTTGTCTGACAAATTTTAAATTACCAATTATAGCTAGGTTTCTAATTTTATCAAGTTTTCGATTTGTGAATCCCAAATACATTATAATATTTCGTTTTTTTGCTAGGCCGTTACTTTGTTATTTCGTTATTAGGTCTGCTGCTGTGAGAGAAAATCAGTTAACCATGTCAAAGTAAAAAAATAAAAATTGAATTGTTATGTACACTCACCTCGCTTCATCCATTTTTACTGACATGGTTAGTTCTACTACATCTTTTATTCTGTCGACTTTGACAGGTTTTTAAACTTACTTAACTTATATGTGTTTCCAGGGGCCGGGCGCGCCAAACGGGATAAATCCTGCACACGACTGCATGGCAATGAATAAGGACAGTAATTGGGAATGGATTGATTACGGATGCCAGGGTGAAGACGCTAAAAACGTCCATGGTTACATCTGCGAAACGCGCGATCCTTGTGAAGCCAGACCGTAGCTGCACAATACATTTATAATGGAAGCCACAAAGGTCCACAATTTCAAACGTAGCTGTTTGATATCGTCATGAGAATTACTTATCATGCGAGGCATTATGAAGACAGCATGTCTGTAAAATTGTTATTTAATTCATTCTTGATAAATTCGTGCAATATTATTGTGGTAACTAGTGGTAGTCGTTCAGTTCGTTTAGATGCTGTGATGATTTAGATTAGTTTGATGTAATAAGGTTAATTTTTGAAAGTTCGTAAATAAAATTTCTAGAGTTTCTCAAAGCAGTTTGTTTGTAAGTTGAATCAAGTCACTTTCCACATTTAGCAAGGCTAATGTCTAACCAGAGCTTACATCAACCACACGCACATTATAAATTGAACCTCTCGACTATGCATATTATTAAAAAGCGTTATTTAATTGTTATTAAAATTTAAAGAAATGTACTTTTAATTTACGTTATACTCCGATAATTAATAAAATACGTCTACATTTGAAAAAGATGAACTCGTTATTATACTTATTCATACTTCGCAACTCACCACGATATACTGTTACTACTACTACCACTACTACTACAACTACTACAACTACTACTACTACTACTACTCCTACTACTACTACTACTACTACTCCTACTACTACTACTACCGCTACTACTACTACTACTGCTACTACTACTGTTACTACTACTACTACTGCTACTACTACTACACTACTACTACCACTACTACTACAACTACTACAACTACTACTACTACTCCTACTACTACTACTACTACTACTACTACTACTACTACTACTACTACTACTACTACCGCTACTACTACTACTACTGCTACTACTACTACTACTGCTACTACTACTATTACTACTACTACTACTGCTACTACTACTACTACTACTGCTACTACTACTACACTACTACTACCGCTACTACTACTGCTACTGCTACTACTACTATTACTACTACTACTACTGCTACTACTACTACTGCTACTACTACTACACTACTACTACTGCTACTACTACTGCTACTATTACTGTCACTACTACTGCACTACTACCACTACTACTACTACTACTACTACTACTACTGCTACTACTAATACTACTACTACTACTACTACTACTACATTATTATTATAACGTCTTTTAGATAAACAATTAACATAAACTTTTGCAGACGTGCAAGGCAGGGCAACGGCAGGTACAATTTTTTAGTCTTTGGTATGACACGGCCTCTGTATCGAACTCACGACTTCCCAGACGGAAAGCAGACGTGCGACCACTAGATTAAACAATCTGATATGTGAGAGAGACCGGTCACTCGTCCAATTACTAACCCTGTTTTTGCAGCTAATTTTGCTGCACTGAATTTATTGTAATGTGCAATACACGCAATTCGAAATAAATCCAATAGTAGTTTAGAATTTATTCTAATATGCAATAATTCCAAATAAATCTCACAATATTTTTATAATAAACTTGACGTCCTGCAAAATATGTTTTGCTGTTTTCACGATGTGGTCTAGTAATTACCACCTTATGACGTCAAACTTTTATATTAATACTAAACAATTTATTTTGAATTGATGCACACTACAATAAATTCAACGCATTAACAGTAAAAGCAGCACCAAATTAGTAATTAAAATGATTCACATTTTACACGAAAAACTCATGATGGTTACAGTACTGTAGGTTAACTCCAGTCTCCAGTACTCATGCTGGTTACAGTACTGTAGGTTAACTCCAGTCTCCAGTACTCATGCTGGTTACAGTACTGTAGGTTAACTCCAGTCTCCAGTACTCATGCTGGTTACAGTACTGTAAGTTAACTCCAGTCTGCAGTACTCATGCTGGTTACAGTACTGTAAGTTAACTCCAGTCTGCAGTACTCATGCTGGTTACAGTACTGTAAGTAAACTCCAGTCTCCAGTACTCATGCTGGTTACAGTACTGGTAAACTCGGTCATTGGTTAGTACTGTAAGTTAATCCATCTGTACTCATGCTGGTTACAGTATGTAAGTAAACTCCAGTCTCCAGTACTCATGTTGGTTACAGTACTGTAAGTTAACTCCAGTCTGCAGTACTCATGCTGGTTACAGTACTGTAAGTTAACTCCAGTCTGCAGTACTCATGCTGGTTACAGTACTGTAAGTTAACTCCAGTCTCCAGTACTCATGTTGGTTGCAGTACTGTAATTAAACTCAGTCGTACTCATGCTGGTTACAGTACTGTAAGTTAACTCCAGTCTGCAGTACTCATGCTGGTTACAGTACTGTAAGTTAACTCCAGTCTGCAGTACTCATGCTGGTTACAGTACTGTAAGTTAACTCCAGTCTGCAGTACTCATGCTGGTTACAGTACTGTAAGTTACACTACACTGCAGGTTAACTGTACATGACAAATATAAAGTAAAGGTGTGAAAGACGAAACATATATGTAGGTAAAAAAATTAAACCACTTTTCTGCATTTAATAAAAAGTTATGAAATAATATCATAAAAAACAAAAGCGATTGTATGTCTTTAGATCATTACAATACGATTACTTATTTAAAAATTTGCAATATAATTAGTGTTAACTACAGAATACACGACAAAGACACAAGTTCACAAAAGCTCAAACAATTTAATAAATTCAATACTTGGTGTTTGTGATTCGCCAAAAAAGTAATAAATTCACGTTTAAATAATTTATGACAAGAACGATATTCGTTTCATAAACAATCCACCATATAATAAAATGTGTTAAATTTTCATTATAAAGATTCATCGTCAGGAAAAGTTCTGCCTGCTAGCGTGCAACAGAAAGCGATATGCAATGATGCTCCAACTGAACCTTAAGAACGCGCGGCTAAATTCTTTGTGCCGTTCCTGGTGAGCTAGAAGCTATGCGTCCTCCTCGTGAGGAATTTTGCCAAATAGTAGAAATGCTGCGTATTCCATTTACAAGAGGAATCCTCGCGGAGTTCAGTCTTAATTCTAACCAACTCAATTAATTCTTTCTTATTTCACGAATAACGATTGCAGTAACAGATTTCAGCATAAAATTATAAGATTTAATCTCCCTAATAATACTGATGATTTTATGTTTAATTAATGCAACATTGATAGGTATATTCGTGAAAAAGAAAAAAATAACACACGCATATATTATTATATACTATATATTATATTATATTATATTATATTATATTATATTATATTATATTATATTATATTATATTATATTATATTATATTATATTATATTATATTATAATATATTATATTATATTATATTATATTATATTATATTATATTATATTATATTATATTATATTATATTA
The DNA here is from genome assembly GCA_030141605.1 of Tubiluchus corallicola. NCBI lineage: Eukaryota > Metazoa > Priapulida > Priapulimorpha > Priapulimorphida > Tubiluchidae > Tubiluchus > Tubiluchus corallicola. The sequence goes on along the minus strand of JAQGDQ010000244.1, from coordinate 284,416 downwards.
TATTATATTATATTATATTATATTATATTATATTATATTATATTATATTATATTATATTATATTATATTATATTATATTATATATTATATTATATTATATTATATTATATTATATTATATTATATTATATTATATTATATTATATTACATTATATTACATTACATTACATTACATTACATTACATTACATTACATTACATTACATTACATTACATCACACTACACTACACTACACTACACTACACTACACTACACTACACTACACTACACTACACTACACTACACTACACTACACTACATTACATTACATTACATTACATTACATTACATTACATTACATTACATTACATTATATTATATTACATTACATTATATTACATTATGCATGTATATTTTCCGATTTTGAAGTGGTTAGTAGAACTTTTTTTAAAAAAACAAACAGGTCTGACATTACATTGATTAACATTATTAATTGTACTTTGTATATGAGAAATACGGCAAGTATAACTTAATTTAGATATGATTTTCAGTGTAAAACTTGTAAATACGTGCAGCTAACTGGGCGCGCGGTTTCACTGTGAAATGACCTTTCTTACTGCGTATTATTTCAAATATTTTCTGATTTTCTGAAAAGATTCCTTGACGTCCTCAATGTGAAACGGGCCTTAGAACAAAGTTACTCATTCCAGGGCAACTCAAATTACTAGCAATGCGATAGTGAACTAGACTAAAGTATGGTTTGATACCAAGTTACTCATTCTCTGAGCTTTCAAATTGATCAGTTAAAGAAAGAAATAACCTGGCATTAAGTCACCTCATTAATTTAATAAATTAAATAAAAGCGCATGCGCAAGATTTTCCAGTCGTTGATTAGCACCTGGATGCACGATTTTTGAATTCGGCGTCCGTGCCAGTAACGGGCCACCAGCTTCAACAACTTTAGCTTATCTTGAGAAAGAAACAGGTGACACAGTTTGGTAACAGATAAACTTCGCATGGTAGTAGGTATATAAGTCGAGAAAGACTGAAATTGCGCTCGCAAACGTGTCTTGAGTAACGAGTTCCTTTGGCTAAATTAAAGCAATTTAAAGATGAGGCAATTATTTTTGCTATTCGGCCTGTTGGCAATAGTAGGACGTAAGTACAACTTATTCTTATTATTTTCTTCTGATTTATCTACTAAAAAAAACAGTTACAACATTCGTTGAGAATATCGTTATTGTGTTCACAGGAAAACAGGATGATTTTTCATATTACTACCTAATTTTCAAACCCGATAAAAAGTATACATTTTAACACGATTAATACTGCAAAAGCGTCTCTGATAATTAAATAATAAATTAAAAACTTAATTAACGGCGGGCGAGCCTAGTATTGATGACATCACAAACTAACATAATTTTCAACAACAAAAAAATTCCACGAGCGTGTTGTACGTGTTTGCGAAACCCAAAATTGAAATACAGTGCAACTGTAAGATATTCAGTGTACTCTACTAAAATTATGCAAGTTTTAAAATAAAAATTCAAATTTCAAATTTACCGCTCTGCTCACGCATAAGCTGTCGAACGTGTGTAGTTCATCACAAACCAACACATCGAACTGAGAGGTACAGCACCTGTTTTTTGTGCAATGCGTTTCCAAAATGCAAGCGCTAGTGTCATTCTTACTAGCGAGTAGCGAAATGCATGTAAGAGCGAAGAACTAGTGGCGCGAACGTGAAATTATGTTTGTGCGGTAATAATTCTTTCATGTAAGTCATTCTTGAAAAAAAATTGTATGTTTCCTTTCAATATTTTAAAGAGTAGATTGTTTTGATCTACAGTTTAAGATTGGCTCCGGTTTTACTTAAAATTTAGCGAACACCAATTTATACATTTCGAAATTTCTTTACATTATCATCAGCAAAGTATATAGCCCTAAATATGGGTAATAGATTTAATAATTGCGCATTGGTGTGTAGCTATTCAAATTTACAAACAAACAGTGAAGAAACGATTCTTTATTTCAAATTAAAGGTAAGTTTCCTAGAAGCTTTGATCCGCAGTTGAGTTTCTGATTTCAGAGGAACTGATTGAAAAATGTTTTTCTTTAAAAGGAAAAGGGAAATTTACAGGATAAAGTTATATTACTTAGCACTACGTTTACCTGTTAGAAAAGCTTATGTAACTAGAATAGGAAACTCTTAGTAATTTAAAATGTTTGCGCCAACTGTTAAAACGACACTGACCCACCTTCCCAATGGGCACCAGTGGTTCACCAAAACCGTATTTTTAGTCTTATTGACAAAAGATCAAATAATTTAATCTCTTGCTTAGTTAGCGAATTGTGCTAAAACACTCTAAACATTTTTTTTAAACTTTACGCAATGTTATCTAAATTTGCTTCAAACGACCTGCCGTCAAAATGGCAGCGTTGTCGGAGAGAGGGGCTTAAATTTACATTTTATGCAATGTTGCTGCTATGCAACAAGACAGCATGTAAGTGATATCAAATTTTAAATTTATGGAAGTGGTTTCTTGTGCTTTAATACATGCGCTATTTAACTTTCAGACTATTACTATAGACTACACTCCCATCTCTTACTAAGTGTTTTAACGAGATGCATTCAGTGATTGTAACAGGGGCGAAAGTAGATGTGGCAAGCAGGGGGGGGGCGCAAACATTTTCTGGGAGGGCGAGGTATCCGAAGTGGCTAAATAATGGTTAAGCCAATTTTAACCCCTTTTATACTGCATGCAGGCCTATAATTAGCATGTGTGTAGGACGGCGTAGCGGACAGAGCAATAATGAGAAAATTAACTCTCAGTTAACCTAACGTTATTAATGTGCCTCTAACTAAATTGTTATTTACAGAAATTCATCACACACACGTTTTAAGAAAATAATACGCAGGAAATAATGTCAAAATGAAATGTGGAACGATACTTCCTTGGACAAAAAAGTCTAAAGTTTTCAAAAAGTCTCAAATTTCAGCATGGTACCGCTGCTACACCAGCATCCTATAGTTGTGCACACAGACCTGTTGGCCTGTGACTGTGTGTGGTCCCTGTAGGCCTACACTGTCATAGGCACCTCTATGCACACTGAGTTTTGTCTGCACGCACACTGAAGCTACCAAACATTTTTTTACCTAATTCTAATTCATATTGAAACTGATTACATGCGAACTGCAATTTTCACTGCAAAAAAATTTATTTGTCCGATTTTGTAGGGGGCGCAAATTTTGGCAGCGGAGGCGCCCCTTCGCTCTCCCTAGTTCCGCCCCTGGATTGTAAGCAAGTAAAATACATTATTAGCTATAATGACATGACTTACGTATGTCTAATACAATGTTTAATCTCTGCATACATTTATTAGTATGTTAAGATGAATTATTCTTGGTTCATTTTCGTAGTTGCCAATGCTCAATGCAGTGGAATCTGGGTTGAGTACGATAGACGTGATTATTGTTTTGCCCAGGAATCCCTAAACTGGTTCGAAGCAGAGCAAAGATGCATTCAGAGTATGGGCAGCCTTGTGGGAATTCAAACCGTAGAAGAACAAGCGTTTCTAGTGACAAACATAATCATACATTTGGGTGAAAGTAAGTATAACCATACCGTGTTTAGTTATAAACTCATAAACTTAAGATTCTACATTATGAGCAAAAATGCAAGTATTGACTATGATAAATCTTTGCTGGACTTGATCTTTACCTCAATATCAGAATTCTGCTATTGCTGAATTCTCCGTGCTCGATTACCTATAAAATTCACTTTATTGCAACACCTTTCATTTTTAACACTTTTGCCCTTGTCACGTGAGCTGGTCACGCCCACTTTACGAAAAATACTTAATGCACATCTCTTCTTGCCCTGTTACCCACACATGCACAAATAGTAATTCCTAGTCCAACACTGTAAAAGCAGTTGAAGGACAAAGTCATTCTCCCTAATTTTCATGTTTTGGATCTTCCCGCTTTGACCTAGATGTCACCACCATTTCTGTGTCGTTTTGTGGCTACCTATGTTAAGTGCCTGCCCTGCAAGTTTCATGATCCATGTTCTTATACTTACGGAGTTACTGACCGGACCTCATACTAACACTTTCATCTATGACACGTGACTAGGGGTCGTATCAAAACATTAGATGTAATAGGTTGAAAATACACTACCGCCCATCTCCAAATATATATATATATATATGAGCCTCGCGTTTATATATTGAGCCTTTTCACACAATTATTTGTTGCGTGTTAGTAGCTTGTATAACCTAGCACTCTCGAGGTTGTTGTTAATGTATATTTGCATAGCCCTTATATATAAGCATATCGCGTAACTGCTTGTGGTGTAATACCTTTTACGTAATAATTGTAATAGTTTGTCGTGCTTTATACGTATAAAACGATGAGCATCTTCTGAAGAGAAGAAGAATTTTTTGATACTGGTCGATAAATTTTCCAACTCCTTTCAGAATTCAGCAGCGTCATAAGCCTATAGGTAAATGCGGCCCAAGGTCATGTAGACCTAGTCGAACGTTTCAGATAGACTGGTCTCTTAAGTCTAACTCATGCACGGGAGATTGCATTGCTTTAAAAAATATTGTTGAAAAATTAAATAATATTTGATACTCTATTTATAACAGTGAGTAAATTTCATGTTACTTGTATAAAATTTGTTTATTTGGCTAGATTACACACCATGGGTTGGTGGCACTGATCTCGGACGAGAGCGTGACTGGTACTGGTGGGGGCTTGCTGAACCGATAACCGGTTACTCAAACTGGTAAGTCTAGATTCACAGAGTAATCTCATAGCCGTACGGGAGGAAGTTTCTCAACGGATGGGAGCAGAAAAAATTTGCCCTGAATTTTTTTTAATTGTCGTAGTTCAGACGTGTAGAGACTAACAAACGTGTCTAAGAAAAAGTATTTACTCTTATAGGTCTTTTGTTTATGTTTATTTGTATTCGCAATTAAATATTGCATGTATTTTATTCAATATAACATTCACAGTTTCAAACATTTCAGAAATTCAAATGAATTAATGGTGATGGCTTATGTTTCCCTTTTTGCAAACATGTTGTGAAAGTCATGTTTAAAGTTGTAGATCACTCACTTTGTAGAACAAGAATAAAAACTATACTACATATTTGCAAAAAACTGAAAAGTGTTTATTAGACTACATTCACATATGTAGAATGACTTGCACTGAACACTGAGAATGAGAGTGTCCTGCACTGAGAGTGTGAGTTAGACAGTGACTAGAAAGTAAATCCAGTCAGTATATATAGGTATAGGTGATTATGCAAACTTGACTTCACAAAAACCATTACTGTAAAATAGGGAGAGATCCAGTGAATATGCATTTACTAGACCGTACAATTATACTGGGGGTGAGTTTAGCTAGTAAAATGTAAAAGGATTAGTTCATAGATGGCAGCACCTAACAAATATACAATTACAATCTCCACACATGTTTATTACCTTGCCGATACGTGATAAGTAAGTATTTAAAAAGGATTTATGAGCTTAGTGAATTAAAGTTGGTAAGAGGTACTATTATTATTATTAGTAACAAGTCATTAACTTATTTCCTCACTGCAACTACCTTTACTCGTCTTTCGGATTTTCCAACTTTTAAAGTAAATGGTTAATCTCATTCTTACTAAACATACATGGGCAATGAGCGTCTTTTTTGTTTTTAAAGGGAGGTGGGCGCACCAAGCGGAGGTCATCCCGGAAATGACTGTATGATATTAAAATCAGAAAGCAATTGGGAATGGACCGACATCGATTGTACTAACGAAGACTTCAAAATTGTTCATGGTTACATTTGCGAGGTGGATAACAACTGTGATCGCAACTAAAGTATCTTCTAATGTAACAGGAATGACCTCTTTAATAAAATAACCATTCTAGCCTACGATGAATGTTAGGATTCTTTTAGACTCACTAATTATTACGTTAGAAATTTCTGTTTTGAATGTACCCAGAATAGTACATGAATTATGAATTTATTCCACAGCAACTCAAACATACATATAAATTGATATAACATTGAAAAAAATAAACTATGCGAGTTACTGTGAGGAGGAGGAAGTAGCATTGAGCTTTCGAGTCCTCCTCCAGATAAGTGAAACAATTGACAATTAACATAGCATTTTCATCGGTTATAGCATACATTAGAACAAAATAAGTTTTGTTAGTAACTTAAGATCAGGATGAGTAAAATTGTGAGTTAATTATACCGTTGTAGTAGGTAATTCTTTGATACTTTTTTAAATTGATAAAGATTAAGAGTTTTCATTTCACGCGGAATTGATGACCGTATTTTAATAGCATTATATTTTGATGACTGTTTCATTATATTTGTTTTTGGAAGGGGGGTAGAAAAATGGTAGTGCACATGATTTGCACTAAGAAATTTGCTTTTCCTTGTCGCACTAATATCTATTGTAACTGTACCAAAAATTGCAACAAAAGATTCATTTTGACGTATACATCTTTCATCAATTCTCGTAATACAGATATCTTGCTTAAGTTAATACAGTTTTTACTTCCCCTGTATCAACTTACTGTCTCCCCTACTCTGACCAAGAAATTTCGTTACTTTTGCATACCAGGTACTCTTACATGTCAAGTTCATTACGGAGATATGACAATATACTAACTATTTTGTTGCTTTGCAAAACGTTTCCTGAGTGCAAGTTATACATACTATGTACAGGTTATGTATGCATATTTGTAGGATAAGTCATTTGATGTACGTAGCTTTAAAATGATTCAATTAAAATACGCAATGTTTATAAAATCATGTTTGTTGTCATAATAAACAAATGTGCAGTTGTGTAAGCAGGAAAAGCTTTGTCTTCTGAAACGTTTGTACAAATCTGTACCTATATTGCGATTTGTGTTGCATCGTCTGTTAGTGATAGGTGTGTGAGAGAGAGAGAGAGAGAGAGAGAGAGAGAGAGAGAGAGAGAGAGAGAGAGAGAGAGAGAGAGAGAGAGAGAGAGAGAGAGAGAGAGATTATTATAATAATAATAATAATAAATCTTTATTAAAGAAGTGAATATATATACACAAAGGTGCCTCTTTTTGCAGGCTCAGATCAACAAATTACATTTTCACATAACAAATCTTTTAAATCCAGTTTCACACTATGTACAACGAATAACATTTTATACTTAAATTAGATATAATTTCAAACGAATCACAAGTATTATACAAACAAATTAACTTTACACAACTACATAATTTATTTTTGTATACTGGAGCGGGCCTAAATTAACAATTACTTAGTATAAAATTGTCCCTGATCAGGTTAGTGAAAGCCATTATTAAATTTTTATCAGATTGAATCATAATATTACGTGTATAATTGGCATCAGCTATTTCCATGAACGGCATTCTTTCTGCATTATCTACTTTATTGCATCTGAATAAAATGTGCTGAGGAGTTTGCTCTTCTTCTCCACATGGACATAAACTAGTATCACTCATATTAAGTCTATACAAAAAGCTGTTAAAATTCCCCTGGCCAGTTAAAAAGGACATGGCAATGGATTCTATTTTCCTTTCATTATTTCCAAGCGGCAAATTTAAGGGTGTACATTTTATATTCTGTATTTCAACATTATCTCCTCGAAATTGCATAACATGCCTATATTTATTTGACCAGGTACAAGAAACATGATCCATAATTTGATGTTTAGTATACTTTAACATACTTTCAGGAATTTGTTCAAGATCTGTAGTACGAAAGTTTTTATTCCAGACAAATTTTAAAAAGTTTCTCACAGTCTGCGCATGTGTATACATAATATTTTTATAAATATGTCTTCCTGTCAGACGTGCACTACCATACCGCAGAATCTTTTGTTTAACTAAATCATCAGCGCTCTGACATAATGTCTTAAGACATGATTTAACCACAATTACATTTAGTTCAATGTCTAACGGTGGAAGACCACAAAGTAATTCCAATTTAGTACGATCTGGTTTAAAAGCCAACCCCGCAGAAACTTTCATTATATCATAGGTTATATCTTCAAATACAGTAAGTTTTTTTACCTAACCATACAATAGCACCATACAGTATAATCGGCAAAATAGTAGTTTTGTAAATATTTACAATGGTAGCAAGTCGCAAACCTGCATATTTACTGCAATTGTTTTTTACTTTCAACCATCTATACCATACCTTTTTATGAACATTACCCGCGTGTTTAACAAATGTTAATTTCCGATCAACAGTTAGGCCTAATATTTTGCTGTCTTCAACAAACAATATTTCATTGTTACTAATTTTTAAATTGTCTGGCTTGTTATTTTCATCCCATGCCCCTACTATCAATGCTTCTGTCTTACCAGGTAACGTATTTATCTTTAAACGCCATTTCTGGCACCATTTGTGAAGCACATCACAACAGCTTTGTGCAATTGTAACACAGGTTTGCGGGTCTGTATTTGACACATGCAAAGATCCATCATCAACATACTTGTACTTTTTAACAGAGTCATGCATATTATAAAACATATCTGCAATGAAAAATATAAACAGTATTGGGGCTATAACTGACCCCTGTGGGAGTCCTAAATTGCATCGATATTGATCGGACATATAATCATTTATCTTTATGCAGATATTGCAATTTTGTAATATATATGCTATAAGGCGTAACATAGACCCTCGTACATTTGCACAAATAAGTTTAAATAATAAACCTTCAACCCAAACACTCCCGAACGCTTTTTCGTAATCACAGCAAATTGTTATACCGTATGCATTATTCAAAATGTCGTCTTCCATATCAATAACTAATCTGGTTAAATAACGTACTGTATTTTTGCCTTTTATGAAGCCTTCTTGCTCTGTATCAATGCAGTTTAACTGAAAGAAATGATTTTTAAGTCTATTTGATATTAAACGCTCAACAGGTTTACCTATATACGAAGAAATGGTTATTGGACGATAATTACTGGCATTTGAATAATCGATTTTGTTAGGTTTTTTTAGTGGAATTACTTTCGTGCACGTCCAAGGCCATAATTGATTTTCTAAGCACATATTTGCAATACGTAATACAATATTTTTTGCGACTGGCCCAAAATGTTTTATCATTTTTGGGTGAAACCCATCGGAGTCAAGCGACTTGCCTTCAGTTCGCACTTCACTTACTGCATTTTCTAATTCTTGTAAATTAAACCAGTTATTTAGACAAAATTTTTCGTTTTGTTCCCAGTCCATAACTGATAATGAGCGTTCAATGTGATTTTTCCAGTTTTCATCAAATTCTTCCGCGTTCATGTGTTCCCCACTAAAAAAAGTCTTATATAATAAATCAGCACTATCCGAGGTCGAGACTACAGGTGAGCCATTACTAATTAATATATCAACACTACTATTATTATTGCTATTTACACCTTTAAAAATTTGTTTATATGTTTTCCAGAAGATGGCACCTTTTTCTACATTTAGTTTTTCTGTCTTGCTCTGTAGCCATCTATTCATAGCACTACTAAGTTCACTATCAAAGTTTTCTTTGTCAGTAATATAGATGAGTTTATTTTCGTAGCTTGAGTGTCTTTTGAACTTCTTCCTGCTGAGTCGAACAAGTCTTGATAACCGTGATAGCTCTGCAGTCCAGAACGGTTTACTGTGAGCACAGATAACTTTACGTTTTAGAGCCAACATATTACTTTCGGCAATAGTTTCTCTAAACCAGTTCCACATACTAATGACGTCATTGGATAATAACAAGTTATTAAAGACTACTTCGTTTGCCATCAAGCGCTCGTCTAAGTTACGTGACCATTCTGTCCAATTGCTACCCTTAATGTCGAACACATGTTTCTTTTCTGCCAAATTTGCTTGCGACGTATTAAAGCTGGATATCACAGGATAATGTCCCATTAAGGGGGCGCCACTAAACAACTCGACCTCACAGTCCACATATTGATTTAACACTATATTTGCCATTTTATCAGTTGAAATTACTAAATCGATTGTACTTGCACCAGTACCGGAACTGAAAGTACTCGACGATGGAGCAAAAAAAGTTACTTTGCTGTTATTTGCACAAATGAAATCTTTGAGCACTTTGCCATTTGCATTATCTGAAGTATCCCACAAAAAAACAACGTGCGTTAAAGTCTCCAGTGGCTACAAGGCCCCACAAATTGTGAATTTGCACATAATTCATTGCCTCTTTCAAGTTGTTTATTACTCTGGTAAAACTTTCATGATCGTTTGGTGGGGTGTAAACCGAAGCTAAAAGAAATCTCCGTCCGTTTATATATATGAGCAGCCAAATAATGTCAGTGTTCTGACTTTCTAGCTCTTTAATTTTGCAGCTATTTATGTTGGTTTTGACAAAAACCGCTACTCCTCCATGAAAAGGTCTGCATGACTTAAAGTACTTTTTATAATTCGTTAGTTTCGGAAATTGTTGAGCTGGGTCTACCCGAGTCTCTTGAACTGATATGATGTCAAAGTTTTCTCTATTTACGTAATTATCTAATGCTAAAGTTGAGCGAGGTGACAACGAGTTGATGTTAATTTGGCATACCTTGAAAAGACGATCTCGTGTTTGAGTCATTGGTACATCTGTGTTCTTTTCAACTCCTTCTGGTAAATTTCACACTCTCTGCTCCTTGCCTCGTGCTTCCCCTTACAATTTGCACAAACAGCCTCTTCTGCCGTGCAATCATTAGTTCTATGTTTCGCGCTACATTTTCCACACACAACAGGATGCTTGCAAAACTTGGCCACGTGGTTGTATTTTTGGCAATTGAAACAACGAATGGGCTTCTGTTTGCTAGCGAACAATTCCACACTGCATAGCATCTGATCTATAGGTATACCCTTATTAATGGCTTGGTATAGGTCTTCTTGGGATCCATTTCTTTTCTTAAATCTCTCTACCTTTACTCCTTCATACTGATTTTGTATTACATATTCTACATCTTGGTCTGATAAATTTGGATCGCAGTCTCTGATAAGGCCTATATGCAGTTTCTTTGGCTGTCTCACCCGTGTGTCCCCACCTAAAAATTCAGACTTCCATTCGCTAATCATTTTCTTTGCCGTGTCGCTGTCATTTAACTGGATCTGAATTTTACCTTTTGCAGTTTTGTATGCAACTTCAAATTTGGTTAATGGGAAGTATCTGGGAAGTTAATGGGAAGAGAGAGAAGAGAGAAGAGAGAGAGAGAGAGAGAGAGAGAGAGAGAGAGGAGAGAGAGGAGAGAGAGGAGAGAGAGGAGAGAGAGAGAGAGAGAGAGAGAAGAGAGAGAGAAAGAGAGAGAGAGAGAGAGAGAGAGAGAGAGAGAAAGAGAGAGAGAAAGTGAGAGAGTGAGAGAAAGAGAGAGAGAATGAGAGGAAGAGAGAGAAAGAAAGAGAGAGAGGAGGAGAGAGAGAGAGTGTGTGTGAGAGAGAGAGAGAGAGAGAGAGAGAGAGAGAGGGGAGAGAGAGGAGGAGGTGGTGAGAAAGTCAGAGAAAGATAGAGAGAGAGAGAGAGAGAGAGAGAGAGATTTTGATTTTTGATTTAATTCTTTATTTCAAACATAAGTTCATAATTTAAATTACATATATACAACATACAACATCATAAAAACAAAAAACCACTACAAACAAATTACACACAAACTTAGTTAAACACGAAAATTACAATAATAGTCTCCACCATTGCTGTCTTATGTGCGATGTAAATTTGGCATCGCTTACTAAAATTTTCTGGCACATTAAATTATCACTAGTATCAAATCTTTTCATTAAACTTAACACAGATTTTCTACCTAATACATCAAAATACATCACGTGAATTTCAACACTTATCTCACGAGCACTGTAATCATATGCATATCCGAAAAATAATCTTTTTGACACATTGTGCGCAATTTTAAGTTTTAAGATATTACCATTATTAAAATGTCTCCAAGTAGACATGCAATAGAATGTATTACAGTAAGCATTAAATAGATATCTTTTAACATCAACAGAACAATAGCTGAATTTTCTAATAAGTTGGTTTGTACGACAGTAGTATAGGGATCTTTGATTAATAATGTCAAGGTCATCTCGGTTATCATTTGAAATAACATGTCCCAAATATTTTTCATTATCACAGGTACGTAAAACATTATTATCTAGTTTGATGTTACCAAACATAAAATTTCTCATGATGTTTGAATTAAGAGACATAAGTTTAGTTTTAGCTACATTAATTTTTATGTCATACTGTTCAGCATACAATTTATACACGTCTAGTAGTTGTTGTAGGGCCGTAATCGTTGTTGCTAACAAACAAACATCGTCAGCGTACATCAGGTGGTTCATAACCATGTTCGACACATTGCAACCAAGTTGGGTGGATGAAAGCTTAACACTTAGATCTTTAAAATAAAAATTAAAAAGAAATGGTGACATCTTGCCACCTTGGCGTACTCCATTTCCAATATTAAAAGTTGTAGACTGACTATGTCCCCACCTGACAGACATGCCTTGCTGCGTGTAATAAAATGTGAGCAAGCGGATTACAATATTCGGGATTGAAGTCTTTGTGAGTTTAAGAAAAAGCTTGAAGAAATTAACCCTATCAAATGCCTTTGATGCGTCGATAAAAACAATGTGAACAGAGCTATCACGACTAATGTAGTAGTCAATGATCTCCTTTAATGTGTTTATGCAAATTTCAGTGCCAAGTTTTTCTACATAGCCAAACTGATTAGGAGTTGTTGGAATATACTGTTTGTATCTGTTAAGTAATAAAATTTCGAATATTTTGCTGGCAATAGAAGCTAGTGCAATTGGCCTATAGTTATTTGCATCCGTAATATCTTTATTTTTATCCTTTACTAGAGGAATTAATACAGACATCAGTAGCGATTCTGGAAGAAAGCCGTGAATCAAACAGGAGCTAAACAACAAGGATAAAAGAACCGGTAACATTGAGGAAGAATACTTAAAATGTTCGGCCTGTATACCATCAGGACCTGCAGATTTATGCAAAGTTAGTGAGCCGATTGCATCTTGCACCTCTCTAACAGTAAACTTGGGTATAATATGCATATCATCTGCAAGGGCCCGGTGCAGCTGCTCCTCCAAATTTCCATTATCAACCGAATTAAAAAGAACGCAATAGTGCTCCGCCCACATATTACAAATGTTGTTTTCCCCTGTTACGTTATTAACGCTAGAGGGAAGAGGAAGTTTAGAATTTGTTTCTTTCTTTATTGTTTTCCAAAACTGGTAGGAGTTGCAATGCATAAGACGGTAGGCAATTTTGTCTGATACAATGCTTTGCTGATGTTTTTTACAATCGCGTAGGGCATATTTAAATTGAGCACGCGCTCGACGCATTTCTTCTGCAGTAGGACCGCTGCGAGGTTTACCTAGCATACGCCAATTGACAAAGCATTGTCGTGAATAATTGTGTTTTTCGGCAACAAATTCATTCCACCCTGGTACAGAGTTCCAAGAGTTTCTCTTTCTTTCATTAATGGGAAAAGCTTGTGAAGCTGCTGTACTAAGAGTGTTAATTATCGCATCATGAAAACTGGTTATTTCTTGCGTGTGTGCATCACTGCTACAATGAATATCAGAGCACAGGACTGTAGAGTATGGTACTAATACATCAAGTAAAGCCGCATGTGTCATAGAATAATAATTACCCAGTTGAACATTGGTTGCATTACTCCAATCCGGGGCATGTTTTGCAACATAATTATGGTTTGAAGCGTTTAGGCCTAATGCACAATTGGTATTTACAGGGCTGTCTGACCAGCCAGAAACCAAACTGTCTACATCGAAAACTAACAATAGCTGAATTTTCTAATAAGTTGGTTTGTACGACAGTAGTACAAGGATCTTTGATTAACAATGTCAAGGTCATCTCGGTTATCCTTTGAAATAATATGTCCCAAATATTTTTCATTATCACAGGTACGTAAAACATTATTATCTAGTTTGATGTTACCAAACATAAAATTTCTCATGATGTTTGAATTAACAGACATAAGTTTAGTTTTAGCTACATTGATTTTTATGTCATACTGTTCAGCATACAATTTATACACGTCTAGTAGTTGCTGTAAGGCCGTAATCGTTGTTGCTAACAAACAAACATCGTCAGCGTACATCAGGTGTTTCATAACAATGTTCGAGACATTGCAACCAAGTTGGATGGATGAAAGCTTAACACTTAGATCTTTTTACAAATTAAAAAGAAAAGGTGACATCTTGCCGCTTTGGCGTACTCCGTTTCCAATATTAAAAGCTGCGGACCATGTCCCCACCTGACAGACATACCTTGTTGAGTGTACTAAAATGTGAACAAGCGGGTTACAATATTCGGGATTGAAGAGTTTAAGCAAAAGTTTGAAGAAACTAACCCTATCAAATGCCTTTCACGGAGAGAGATAGAAAGAGAGAGAGAGAGAGAGAACAAAAACAGATGCTGTACCTCTCAGTTCAGATGTGTTAGTTTGTGACTAACTACACACGTTCAACAGCTCATGCGAACACAACGGTAAATTTGAAATTTAAATTTTTATCTTACAACTTACCTAGTTTTAGTACAATATACTGAACATCTTACAGCAGCACTGTATTTCAGTTTTTGCTTTCACAAACATGAGCAACAGGCTCATAGAATAATTTTGCTGCTGAAAATTATGTTAGTTTGTGATGTCATCAACAGTTGGGCTCGCTTGCCTTTAAGAAAGATTTTAATCTATCATTTAGTTAGCAGAAATACTTTTGCATTATTAATTGTGTTAAAACATAGACTCTTTGTCGAATTTGTAAATGGGACATGAAAAATCATCCCGTCTTCCTTTAAAATTTCGAAAGTCAATGGATGAAGGTTGAACGAAAACACAAAAAAATACGCTTCTTATCTTCTCACAAATCAATTAAAATTTTATATAAAGGTTTTATTATAACTACATGCACTACGTGACTACACAGAAACATTGAAATATATAAAACTGCCCTGCTAACGTTCGATAACGTCATCCTTACAATCTACGAACCATATTTACCAAACACGGAAATTTCCACATTGTCACTTACGTCTGACAGAACAACGATGAACCACTGAAACATTGCATATTATAGACACATTCATTTAATGAAAGAATATGGGAAACAATAAGCAAAACAATTAAAATTTATGGCTTTCTTTAAAACTGTTTTAACAATACCTAATCGGCTACATAATACAAGAGTCAGGATGACGTAAAACCAACACTTAATGAGTACGAACTAGCATCTTGCGGTCGATCATAAAAACCAAAGAACAAAACTTATGCAAGAATTCAACAAGGGTATGAAAGCGTTTAACATAACACAAGCGATTATAAAATACAAACTTTCGATGTATCCGGGCTGTGGAGTCTGAGTAGGCAGTAAACTTATTGCTGAAGCAGTCGGAGTTGTAAAAAATCGGGGTTTTGGAGTTGAGGTGGCGATTCAGGAGTACACTTCCTGTTAGGGGAGTCGGTAAAAAATTGACAAACTCAAACTCCAGTTGCTCTTAAGTTTTAACGCATTTATGAATAATGTCCCATTTTAGGATGCTTTTGTATTTGTATCTATGCAGCTAGAATGTTTTTCGAGCATAAGAAGTAGTGATGAAATGTCACTGTAGCTAAATATTGAGAATACTACGAACTATTATTTAAAGGCAGGAGTCGGGAGTTTAATGTACCGACTCCAACTCCACAGCCCTCCAGTGTATGCACACTAACAAAAGCTACTTTAGGTTCACAAACTGCACTTACAATGTTTAAATGGTTGGTCAACAAGTGAACAGCATGTTCTGTGCATGACCTGGTCAACAAGTGAACAGCATGTTCTGTGCATGAACTGGTCAACAAGTGAACAGCACATTCTGTGCATGACCTGGTCAACAAGTGAACAGCATGTTCTGTGCATGACCTGGTCAACAAGTGAACAGCATGTTCTGTTCATGACCTGGTCAACAAGTGAACAGCATGTTCTGTGCATGACCTGGTCAACAAGTGAACAGCATGTTCTGTGCATGACAAACATCTGACACAACTTGTGAAAAGACAAGGATACTCCTAACTTCGAAATTCAAAAACATTTATCACATGTATTCAAACTAGAACTACCAAATATATAATTGCTTTTTCTTGAAAAACTGGGCACAAGATTAAATTGGAATATGCAGTTAACTATAGCCCAGGGGTGTGCAAATTATCTGACTAGCTGGGCCACATTAAACTTTCCCGCAATTCCTGCGGGCCACAGGCAGTTTGATCAAGGAGCCAAGTACAGAAAGGCCTAATAGCAATTTTTTTCCATCCGACCTGCGTACATCATTACTACTACACTCAAGAAACTATTTTAGAAGTTATTAAAATTTATATTACAAACCATATATTTCTACTTTCAGGACAGATAGTGGTAATTTCATTACAATGCATATTAGTAATGTGTATCACACAGTCTGTGTAGTACAGTGGAATTAAGCTGCAACCGTCTTGTAAGGGTTAATGGCATCCGATCTAGTAGAAAAAACTACCCGCACTATCTTTGGGATCATGGCACGGACTTCAGCTGGATACACTCAATTAATCGCCCTGGCCGCACTTTCATTAGGTTGACAAATCTCTTTGCGGGCCGCACAAATTTTCTCGGCGGGCCGCAAGTGGCCCGCGGGCTGCTATTTGCACACCCTTGCTATAGCCTATCAGAAACATGATTAAATAATACCAATATAACGCCAATGAAAAGGACAATGGTCACCATGTCCACATCAAGCTTTCCATTTGGGAAATATGCTTCATTGATATGTGAACGAGACATTCTTTTGAGCTTTGCCATTACATCCACAATAACTGTATTATTCACGATTTCCTCGACTGAAATAACATTGACACTATTGTTGTCGCAAATGTCCATCACTGGTCCACTTTCTCCCGCTTTACTCACGACTTGTTTACTCAGAACTCACTTTACTTGCTGCACCGTTGTCGTCCACATCCATTACCTCATCGTCAATGGTCGCTCTGATTTCTGCATCAGGATGACTGGTCTGAACAGCAGGCTGCATGCCGTCAGATTCGGCTCCCACTGGCCCGCTTTCCGGACGAGGAGGAGCCTTGTCACCATCTCCAATGTTCACCGTCATCGCATCGTTTTCATCAATGGAATTTCTGGAATACTGAGAGGGTTCTGCGCCACTGTCACCTTTACCGCATTCAAGATCTGTTCTGTTTATTGCATTACTGGTAAGTTTATCAGCCTCTACATCAATAGAAGTTAGTTTGATCCCTCTTTTATGACACTCCTCTTGGTCAGCTGTTAATGTTTCTCCCGATCTAGTTTGTTCTTTTGCACAGCCGCCTGCAGGTTCAGCATTGGCTGTTTGATCGTCCTTTTTGTGCTTCTTATCAAGATCCAATATTGCCAAACCTAGCGGCTCATCTATGCTCTTGTTGGTAATTCGGTGAGCGGAGTCAATTTTGAGAAGCATGCTGGCAGCAACTTCTTTAACAACTTTTTCAACTTCGTCACTGACAAGTGTATCACTCAATTCGTTGTCAGACAATCGCTTAAGTGCAGAGCCTTCTGGTACGGCATCTTGCGAGCTAAGATCAAGAGAAACGACTTCTACTGAATTCCTATCATCATCTTTTGCATCTTCTTCATGATCACTCACTTTTTCAAGATGACCAGTGGTCGCGTTATGAACTGGAAGGAAAGACGACTGCTCTTTATCATTCTTAATTTGACCCTGTGAAACATCTTTGACGGATGTATTGGCAGTGTTTATCTTACTCTCATCATCATCAGCAGCAACATCAATAGTTGGTAGTACATCATCACTGGCACCTGGAAAATAAAAACAGACTTTATACAACAGCAGATAGCAACTTAAAGTAGTTGACAGATAATCAACGACAGCATAGCTTAAAACGCAGATGTTTTGAAGCACGTAAACTGGTTATTTGTAACCTTCTTTATACAATAAATATTAAAGGCAAAACCAGATGACTGTGTAGACAGGAGTTCAAAGTAAAGTATGCTCTAAAAAATTGAAAACTATAATAGCTTTTTTTAAATCAAAGCTTAGATTAAATAATAATGACCTCGGATACTTAAACTTTCAAAGCTACGTGTGGCTTAGCGAATTCACGAAGACTGGGAATGGTGCCTTTCTGTCACAATCGCGTGGCCGACAAATAGGCGCTGTACCGTGATAAGCAGGATCATGATCGTGCAGTTTTCGTCTGTGTGATGTAGAGTTTGTTTTTGTGACGTCACATAAGCGTCTTGTAACGATCCTCATTTATACAAACCTGCTTGACGTGCAGGGGGGACACCTGCCATTGCAACAAACTGTGGTTAGTTAATTAATTAACTTTGTGAAATATAAGAATTGCTAACATTTATAGGTATGAAAATATGTATTTTGGACAGAAATTAAAATCTAATAAATTTTCAGGATTTCCTTTAAACTGCGCAACACTGTTAATATTAGTGACATTAGTAAAATACGACATCAGTGTTTGTGGAGAAAGTTCATTCATCGCATACGCTCTTAGTGAATTTAGAGTCACGAACGTTCATTTTCCCTAAAATCTCACCTTATAAGGAAATTGTTTTCTCTGCCTTATCATTGCAAAGCAAGAGAAATGACAGTTGCTATCCCTTATTTTGATGTGCTGCTAAGAAAACGTTCATTTTCTTTAAAATAGCACCTTGAAAAGGGGCGATAATGCCCGTTAGAGATGCTTCAGGCTGCCTGATTTGTACCGTTCCTCACAACTTTACAGCAGATGGTACATATTATACGTATTTGTACCTCCTGCATCCCTTTGTTCCATATCGCCTATTCGGCTCAGATCTTACAAGTTATACTTTTGATCTCAGCCGATAATTTGTCTTGCTCATTGTAATTTGTAAGTCTATATCTAATTTAAGATCATTTCTGATGTCTTTATAGTGTACATTTTGTATAACATATTGTCATTTTTGTGTTAACTGGCTTTGGAATAAATAAACTACTACTACTATAATTCTTGCATAGCAATTGTTTCTTACATTTGAATGATTAGCTTAGAAAGTTAATTAACGGCAACCGTACACAGCTATTGCTTACGCCAGAAACTAACCACAGTTTGTGCATTGGCAGGCGTCGTCCCTTGCGCGTCAAGCACATTTGCATAAGTGTTGCAGTACTGCTTAAATGCATGATGTCACGAAAAATGGGCTTTGCATCATATGGCGTCACAAGCTAACACTACAGTTCATGGTGATGGTTATCACGGTACCACCTTCTATTTGTCGGCCACATGCATGCGACAAAAAGGTGTCATTGCCAATCTTACTAGATTCACTGAGCGCGTAACTTTGAAAGTTTAAGACAACTTGAGTATCCGAGGTAATTATTATTTAATCTAAGCTTTGATTTAAAAAACTATTGTAGTTTTCAATATTTTAGAGCATTCTTTATTCTGAAGTAGTGTTTTCACAATCGTCCGGTTTTCCTTTAAGCATTGTATACAATTGACATTGCTGTCCGACTAATGAAAAAGAGCCTATTCTTCACCTGAACGTGGCAAGGTGGGGGAGACAGTAGGAAATCACCCCCAGGGTGCAAGGATGAGAGGGCACAAAATTCTTTTAGAGTTCAATGATTGTTTTGTTACTTTGTCAATCCTAATGGCATGGATTGTTATTACGTCACGTAATGGCGCGGTCAGAACAGTATTGCGGGAGATTTAAAAAAACAAACATAAAATTGCTATAAAGTACTATAATTTTTGAAGGCGATTTTTCTGAAATCTACTTCAGGTGCCCCTTTTCTTGTCTTTTAAGTTAATGCATTTAAAAAATATGTAGCCAGCAATAAACAACCAACACAAGTCAAGTTTTACAAAACTCATACGATTTTTTAAGCTCACGAGTGAAGCAAACAAAAATAATACTAGTAGAATTTGCAAAACAAATTACTAATGCTGGTTATATTAAATGCCAATAATCACAAGTGCAACATGAACAAACGAATTAACTATTACAATGCAATACAAACTATTAATTGTAACATATATATATATATATATATATATTTGTTAGAGAAAAACTAATTTTAAAACTAACAAAGTGTTAAAACCATGATTATGAATAAACATATACATTAAGTTTGCAGTATTTGCCACTCTAGCTCTGCATATCAGTACATATTTGTCTGAACTTAAACACTATATAACCAGTAATTTTATAAAGTACAAAATCATTAAAGGAAAGGTCAAGCCTTCCGAGAAATTAGGATTATTTCAATGTTCGCGAAAAATGTTAGAATGATTTGGTAATAAAAGTGTGATAAGCATCTCTTGGAATTAGTAAAATTACTTCAAATTTGCAACTTCATACTTAAGTACCCTCATTTTGAACGCCCATTCTTCCATCAATGACAATGCTCATCAACTGAAGAAATGCACTGTACTGTCAGTCTTCACTAAAATTATAATGTGAGTTCTTATTAAGAATTAGATAGCTAATTCTGTACTATTTTCGCGTGAACTTTAGGTAAGCTGCAGAAGTTTGAATTAGTTTAAGCGGTGCGCGCTTACGAAAATAAAAAACGTGCTTACGAAAAGTCACGCAGTGATGTCATGATTTTCAACTGAATGACGGCAACCACCGCGTCGGAAAATTCCTATTCAGAGGTACTATAATGAGTGTATATTTTAAACTTATGCTTTGTAGGCAGTTGTCCGCAAATTTCTCTGTTTAACAGTAAAATAAACCCAACATACTGAGTGACTTGTCCTTTCTTTTAGCACACCACAAACAGTTTAAGTCATAACAGTAAAATAAACCCAACATACTGAGTGACTTGTCCTTTCCTTTAAGGTAAGTTTTTTAACTTTAAAAGATAATTAAACACGCAAGATAACGTAATAAACATGGCAAAGCTATATAAATATTTAAAGTTTCTTTTAATTATTTTTCGTACAACAAAGGGCTAAAAACTGCACCTATAACGATGTTTTTCCAAGTTTACGTGATAACACTAAAATAAATCCTAAAAGCTAGGTGACTTGTTCTTTCCTTTAAGACTAAGATTACTAAGGCAATGTTTTACAAAATTATAATTTCAGTTGACAATTCCTTTTAACAAGATATCTGGCTGCTAGCTGCAAGCTTAAATTGTTGACGTTTGAAGCTACAAAGGACCGTGTTTACCGCTTTCTCGGCGTTTCATTTTACACTTGCTTGTGCATTGCATTCGTCTTTGCCAAGATAAGGGGAAGATAATCCACAAACAGTAACTGGTAAAAGTGACTCGCATCACCAATGAAAGAAACAGCAAATCACAGAAATGATGGCACAGTTTGTACCAAGGAAGAAACAATCAAATTTTAACATAATTATCCACATTCATGCCTATGGACACACACACACAATGGAAAATTGACACAAAAATTAACCCACTCAGGAAATATTTGCACAGAAACTTGCAAATGGCATATAATGACATAATAATTAGTAATCATTATTATTACATATTAACTTTCAAGCTATAAGAAGCTCAGTCAGCCAAATATAGTAAAAAAATTAACAAGCAAAAAGGCTTGTAACTGGGAAAATCCTTCCACTAGCAACGAAATTCAAAAACTGAAAGCTTGACAATGGTACTACAACAATTCAAAAACTGAAAGCTTGACAACTGTACTACAACAATTCGGAAATAGAAAACTTGACAACTGTACTACAACAATTCAAAAACTGAAAGCTTGACAACTGTACTACAACAATTCAAAAACTGAAAGCTTGACAACTGTACTATAACAATTCAAAAACTGAAAGCTTGACAACTGTACTACAACAATTCAAAAACTGAAAGCTTGACAATGGTACTACAACAATTCGGAAATAGAAAACTTGACAACTGTATTACAACAATTCAAAAACTGAAAACTTGACAACTGTACTACAACAATTCAAAAACTGAAAGCTTGACAACTGTATTACAACAATTCAAAAGCTGAAAGCTTGACACCTGTATTACAACAATTCAAAAACTGAAAGCTTGACAACTGTACTCCCCCAAGAAGAAAAACAAAATCCTAACCGTGAAGTGAGACTGTCAGTGGAATAACAGTGTACATAGATGGATGGAGACAAAAAGTGATCCCTGTCAAGCAAATATTGTCTTCCATTATAAAACTAAGACCCTATATTGAGTCTAAGTGCCAAATAAACTGCACAATATGATAGCTAGCAAATTTAATACTTGCAAATAAATTCCTCACAAGGAATAGCTAGCGCAGGTTGTTTCGACTTTGATTCTACTGATGGAACGACCTCCATTACAAAGGCCCCCAGGGGTATGACAGCATCAATTCGCAAATATAAACAAGTTTTCACACTAAAGTAACCATTCCTACATGCCACATTTTTACATCTTACTTTTTTCAGCAAATATTTCCTGGTAGGTCGACAATAACTTTACCCACGTATAAATGCAAATGCAATATGAGCGAAAATGTAAATGCCATCAATGGAACATAAATTAGCACGCATATATGATTATCTAAATGCACGCACAGTCTACACGACTAAACAACAAACTATGTTCATCACTTTCTTGGGTTGTAAATAGTGCAAAAAACGAACTAGTCCATCATGAGAATGTCATTATTATCATCTTTTTCCACACGCTAATCTGTCACAACAATATCGTCATCATTTTCTTTTTCCATAGCGACAGATGACGTTATTAGAGTAGAGTCGGTCATTTCAGCATCCGCGTCTACAACGTCGGCCGTTCTGGTCTTACTCTGCACGCGACATTCGTCCGCTTTACCCGTATTTTTCTCAGTACTTGATACGGAATTATCCTGCACACTGGACACTGTCGAAGTAACATCCGCACTAGTTTCAACGCACGTGTCCACATCAGCGTTCGCATCCACACTCATGTCACCAGCAGACTGGTCAATGCTCCCTAGAGTTGTACAGGATTTGGCTGTCAATGTATTCATCACCCGACCATCGTGTTTAAATGCAGCTGACACGTCTTCATCTAGTTTCTTTTCACTCTGTGCATTAACAACTGAAACATCGTGCTGAAAATTATCTTCGTTAGCCTCTTTGTCAGCAAACGACGTAACAGTTGCCTCTTTTTCTGTTGTAGATGTGCAAGTCGTTCCGTTCTTTGCATCATTCACATTTGAAGCATCTTTGTCAGGCGTGTTTCCATGCACACGAGTAACTACTACAGATTCACTGTTGGTTTCAGAATCACTCGTTGATATCATGAACGCTTCTTCCCCGGGTGTCCAACTTTTAGTTGAATTTGCATCGTCATCGACCGTTTGTTTGTTCGGGGAAACATTTTTACTCGGTGGAAAGAACCGGAGTCGATGCAAAGCGCTCGGCTTGCTGCAGGACTTCTTCGCAATCGCTTTCGTAACAGTCTTCCGAGGAGATGAACACGATTTTTTTGCAATTGGTCTGCGTGCAGAGCGACTCGACTCAGCAATAATATCAGTTCTTTCACTGCTACTAGTTAACTGAGAATCGCTTAGATCCACAGAACTGGTAGTTTCGACCGTCGGCGAGACGTCACTGTGACCTTCTCTACGTTGCAACAATGGAGCTGCTGATTCTTCAGCACGGGACTGTGTTGCAAAAGTCTTTGGCAATGAGAACGACTTTTTAGCCTTCTGCCTATGTATTGGGCTCGCCGTTTTACGGCTCACTTTTTCGATATTGCTATGCAAAGACAAATCGTCAGCATCCCTGGTTGTTAAGCTTTGCACAACAGGTGATGCGTTGCCACTGTTTTCACTAGCGGGAATTTGCTGAGAGACACTCAATTCCTTTGAGCTCCGAATGTTTCTCGAAAAAGATTTTTTAGCAGTTTGCTTGTGTGAGTTTTCACTAAACAATTTAGCGCCAGCTTTTTCAGTAAATCTCAAGGAAGAATCGTCAACATCTTTTGCACAAATTCTCTCCATGACGACCAAGTCGTCACTATCTTTGTCCGTACTAGATTGTTGCGGCACCTTAAAGCTTCCAACATTTTTCAAAATGGAAGAAAACGTCTTCTTGGCCTTTTGTTTATGTGTAGTCCCACTTAGTAACTCTTTTTCAGCATTCCGTCTTTCATGCAAACCATTCCGGGGAATGTCCTTCGTATCATTAAAAGTCGCCCGTTCCGTAACCGGCGAAGCATCATCACTTTCTCTGCCAGCAGCAGAGTGCGATGATGTCGACTCTTCTGATAACGGCAAAGCTACAACATTTCTGGATGCTGAGAATGATTTCTTGGCAGTTTGCTTATGTCTAGCGCCACTTGCAGGTGGCTTTGGTTGAAAAATGGAATTAGATTCTTTAGGAACTACAACATCATTCACATCTGCAGCATCGTTACTGTCTTCACGGGAAAGAACCCGTGCGGGAACGACAGGCCATTTCCGGCTAGGCAAGGAACTCTTAGCAATGACACTACTTTCAGCACCATCTTTATCTCCACTCTGTTTCAGATCAATTTCTAAAACTTCAATGTCACTATCGCTGTCGCTGGACAACTCAATAATGCATTTATCGGCAGTTTTTGACGGAGGTTTGTTCTTGTCGCTCTGCGCAGTAATACGTCGCTTCCACGGCATGCTTTTCTCTTCGACACGAACAATGCTTTCTGCTTTTCTTCCGCGCAACACATAAAGTCTGCTGGGTTTATAGGGGATGTAGTCAACCACTCGCTCAACTGCTGGTCTTGGACTCAAACCCAAGCTGTACAAGAACTGACACTTGTCGTGAGGCCACGGCGTCTCAAAATCGTCGTCTAGCGTACAACAGCCGGACGTGAGCTTTATACAATTGCCGTTGCACAGCGACATCACTTCGCACGAACAACGTATTCCATCGCGGGAATTTCTTCTGCAAAAACACTTGATGGTCATTTTCCTCATCTGTCGGCTGGTCAGTCCGTTGCAGACGCACTTGCCGTCGGTATCGGCTGAAGAGTTTGCCGGGGAATCGTCGCTTTCCGGATGATAATCCTTCCAGATGCGTAACTGCTCGTTGGCCAGCTGTTCCACGACCGACAGGTAAGCTGTAAGGAAAATATCTCCAGATTAACAAATGAAACGAACCATCTCAAAACACACGAGAATTCGCGACTCATATAATTATATTACTGCTCAATTTATTGCAGTTAATTCATTGCAATTTGTTGCAAACATCGTTAGTGTTGAGGGGAAAAAAGTGCGTTACAAAATTACGTTTTTCCAAAAACAGCAGTTACGAGAAAAGAAACAGTGAAAAATACGTACTCATTTTTGAGATGATTCGTTTTACACAAAATAAACGGCTGCCAAAAAATTACATTATAATTATCGGAGTCACGACGTTCACAAGAATAACTTACATATATAAGTCCTCGCTTAACGACGCTAAGTCCTCGCTTAACGACGCTAAGTCCTCGCTTAACGATGCTAAGTCCTCGCTTAACGACACTAAGTCCTCGCTTAACGACGCTCTTGCGCTTCAGCAAAACGCTACATTAAGCAAACGTTGTTAAATGAAACAAAGACTTCCACAGAAAGTAATGTAAAAAACTGAGATACGTTCCAGCGGCAACAACCAATGCTACTTAATCCAAATTAAGCAGTCTATCAGTTTTATTCATATTTCTACTTAACTAATTTCTTTCTGCTTGCATGAAACCACTTATCTTCCTCACCAGTACTTAACTAGCAGTTTCTTTTTAGTTAACACTGAAGGCCGCCTAGCTGCTAGAGGTTAAATGTTGCACAGAAAAACCAAACCCTACATAATGGTTGCTACAGCAACAGGTTGCAGATAAAATTACTTTGCATAAAGTTTGCATTCGGGTGCCTGGAGGTGTGTAAATCATAAATAAATGTTATTCTGCACAAATGGCTACCATTTAACAGTCAGTTGGGAAGCAAAAACATACAAAATGTACTGTTTTTAGAATTGAGTAAAATGCAATATGCATCGTTTTAATGACTTGTTAGATAAAAAGTTGTTGCTAAAATAAAAAGTTGCTTTGAGTAAAGGAAAAAAAATTGTCGTTAAAATGAAACATGCGCTGTCAAGAGACAAAGCAGTGTCAAATGGTCAACATCGTTAAAATGAAACGTGCTGTTAAGAGACAAAGTGGTGTCAAATGGTCAACGTCGTTAAAATGAAACGTGCGCTGTTAAGAGACAAAGTGGTGTCAAATGGTCAACGTCGTTAAAATGAAACGTGCGCTGTTAAGAGACAAAGTAGTGTCAAATGGTCAACGTCGTTAAAATGAAAAGTGCTGTTAGGAGACAAAGTGGTGTCAAATGGTCAACGTCGTTAAAATGAAACGCGCTGTTAAGAGACAAAGTGGTGTCAAATGGTCAGCGTCGTTAAAATGAAACATGCGCTGTTAAGAGACAAAGCAGTGTCAAATGGTCAACGTCGTTAAAATGAAACATGCGCTGTTAAGAGACAAAGTGGTGTCAAATGGTCAACATCGTTAAAATGAAACATGCGCTGTTAAGAGACAAAGTGGTGTCAAATGGTCAACGTCGTTAAAACGAAACATCATTAAACGAGGACGTCGTTAAAACGAAACGTCATTAAGCGAGGACTTACCGTACATTGTTCTTACAACACATAAAAAATCCACAGAACAAAGTAAATCTTCAATTAAGCTAATGTTACAATAGTAAATTAAAGTGTTCCACATGAATAATTCTTCAAATAAAGGTTATGCCAACTGAAAATGTTAACTGAAACTTTCTATGATATTGCACATAATCCAGCAGTGCAATAACTGCAAAAGGTCGTCTTAATTAAGTGTATTAAACTTCACAAAAATTTCACCGAAAGTACAAAACTGCACGACACTGTAGTTATGCAAACCAGTTAACAATCTAAAATTTCTAGCCAATTTTAACAAAAATTGACACTAAATATCGCCAACGTACAGCAAAGATATTGAACAACAGAGCTACAAGAAAGCTAACTTAAGCACAAGTATAAACTTGCAAGCAACACGACCGCTAATCATTGCATCAAGACGTTTTCAAATTGAGTGAGTATGACGCAACGTTTCCAGCAGAATTTCATTGTATTTCGTCAGTTGCAAGTTACCACTAGAGCATAAAATAGATTTGCTTGGCAACAAAGTGATGTTCCCAGACCAGTGTACTAACCAAGATAGGTAATAAACAAATTAAAAAGGCTAAAGTTTACAATTCCCCATGTACAAGAAATTAGGGTCAGGACCAGGATTAGGATTAGGATTAGGGTTACAGTTAAGGTTAGGGCACGGATGAGAATGACAAATTGCAAAAAACTCTGAAACAGACCGGGGGGTTTGGGGGCCGCGTAGGCCCCAATGGAGGTTCAAGGGAGGCGAAGCCCTAAGTGGACTTAAAATGTCAGTTACCTTGTTTCATGCATAATTTAAAATACCAAACCATCAAGGATACACAATACGTAATTGTCTCAAAAACACCTAAGTACCTATGCAAAAGTTTATAAAAACTGTCTGCAATTGACTCAAATAACTCCGCACAATTGATTCTATATTTTTATACATAGAGATATACACGTGGTTAGATGTACATGACGTAAACAAAGTGACGGCCTGCTAACTAGCGGTCAGCTTGTGAAATAATGTACTGGGTCCGTAAAAATTTTTTCAACGAATTTCCGCGATTGACAAAAATGGCACTGCTGGTCTTCCGAAAACTTAGAATTTCCCGTATCGTGGGTTAGGGTTAGGGCAGTTAAATTATATGGGGAATTGTAAAGTCCTTCCGTTAAAAAATATGCCCATGGTATTCAGAAAAAAATAAAGCTTAACAATATATTATGTATCTACCATTTATAAATTGTGTTAGAAAAGCAGCTATTTTAATTTTCCAATTAGTCGACATCGATAGCGCCTCAACACCTTTGCAGAAATATAAGTATGTGAACCAAATGCCACTCCCTGATGTTAAAATCAGTTTGAAGCTTTCTTATTTCAATTTATTAAACGCATCTGTAAAAAACATTTTCACAATAAAACTACAAAAACTACTAAAATCAAGTCAGCGAACCTTTAAAGAATTTAACTACATGCACTAACACCAATACTTGTCAAGACATACGTACCGTCAGTTGCAGAAGTGACTTGTCTACAAGCTTCATCTATAACTTCTGTAAGTACAGAATGTACCAATGCCTCGGCTGGACAGAGTTCATCTAATATACCATCAAGTATCAGCTTTGCAACAGCTTCCGGTGAACCTAATAAGAAACCGAGACCCAAAATTTATATACCGAAAATTTTAATTCTTACGGAATATAAAAAACTTACACTACGTCAGGGGTGTGCAAAGTGCGGCCCGAGGGCCCGCGAAGAGATTTGTCAGCCTAATGAAGGTGCGGCCCGGGCGATTAATTGAGTGTATCCAGCTGAAGTCCGTGCCACGATCCCAAAGATAGTGCGGGTAGTTTTTTCTACTAGATCGGATGCCATTAACCCTTACAAGACGGTTGTAGCTTAATGTCACTGTACTACACAGACTGTGTGATACACATTACTAATATGCATTGTAATGAAATTACCACTATCTGTCCTGAAAGCAGAAATATATGGTTTGTAATATAAATTTTAATAACTTCTAAAATAGTTTCTTCAGTCTAGTAGTAATGATGTATGCAGGTCGGATGCAAAAAAATCGTTATTAGGCCTTTCTGTACTTGGCTCCTTGATCAAACTGCCTGTGGCCCGCAGGAATTGCGGGACAGTTTAATGTGGCCCGGCTAGTCAGATATTTTGCACACCCCTGCTCTACGTTACTAAGCATATCGCATTTATGGTATTCTGTAAAGCGTATGCTATATCGGCAGAAATGTCACAGTATTCTTTTTGTGTCATTAATTTAAAATACTGCATCAGCACTTTGTAACAACATACAGTTTAACACAATGCTTTACTCGACTATATGTAAACCAAATCAGTAGTGACAAAAATAGGAATTTGATTAAGTCTTAAAACACAAGAAAACGTTCATCATAAATTGAACTTTAAAAATTTGTCTTGAAATATTACACCACTTACATGCTGCCATATTGCATAAAGAGCTTGCTTAAGCAGTAACGCTGTATAAAACTTGTAAATTTAAACTCCCGTGATGACCGTTACATGCAGCCATTTTAATAGCAAGTCGTTTTAAACGAGTTTAGACAACATAGTATAAAGTATGAAAAAATAATCAGAGCATTCGTAGCTCACACTTCACTGACTAAGCAAAAGTATAAATTACTTTATTTTGTCATATTAGTTAATACGATTAATAATGAGATTTACCGTGAATCAGTGGTGAACACTGGGATGCCTTTATATATTCATACAATGCTTACTTTATTGTGAATCAGTGGTGAACACTGGGATACCTTTACATTCATTACATGCTTACCTAGCAAACAACTTCTAAGAATAGTATAGTGTCGTTTTATCAGGCGGCGAGAATATTTTAAACACTAGAATTTTCATCTACAAATACAGATATTTTTCAAACAGGTAAATGTAATCCTAAGTAGCATAACCTTGTATGGAAAGCTCTTTGGGATGTCCTTTTAGATACATAGACAGATAAATAGATAAAAGATTTATTTTCAAACAAAAACTGCAGTTAAAAACTGAATGAAATTGCATTTACAATAAAGAGACAACTAAAAGACATTAAGCGTAAATAGCAAACCTTTCTTTCCATTTAGCACAGACCTGTTTATGATATAAAATGCTTAGGAGAACTGTTTCATGTATTTCAATTAGTGAATATTAGTGCTAACAAGTATCACTCGTTAACTACCAAGCTAAAAAACCCAGACAAACTGTTCACCTTCGTTGGCCGAAATGGTAAATGGTGGCTTCAAACGCAGTACATTCATACCGACAAGAGGCTTCAGTAACTCGGGCGGTAAAGATTCCGTAGAATACGCCGACCGCTTGCCGCACGAAACTAAATGCGCAGCTGCAATATAAAGAATTAATTTGATAAATCATTCTAACTTTAGTCGTAGAAACATTTGCTGGACTATCTACTTATTAATTAAATTGCAGTCACATTTCGTAATCAGTGAATTAGAAGCACTAGTTATTAAACTGAATCAGAAAGCAAACATTAAGCAAAGTTTTACTAAGTATGTGCTAAGAAAACAAGAATTTAGCTTTAAATCCAAAGCTAGAACGATTGGCATTACAAACCATTCATGTATATTCTATAAAAAAGACTGCAATTCTTGTAAACCCCCCAAAGCACAAAGGCTTTTTTAAAGCCCTCCTTCAAAATCAATAAGAAATAAAATTAAGCTGAAATGTTCAATATGTAAGAAGATGTCAATAACGTTAGTGTTAGTGTTAGTGTTAGCAGTTGTGCATTCTTGATAGCAAATGGGTTTTCATTTTTCACATTTCTGGCAACTTATTTGTTTTCTGTCGAGTTAATACAGTTCATTTGTGCAATTCAAGCGACTGATCATGATCGTGAAAAGGTCAAAGGTTAAGTGTGCCAGACGACGCATTCCTGTACACTTGACAATGCCTCGCAACCCAAGCTATTGTAACAGTAACAGCTTTAAGAGGTAGCTAAAACCTTACCTAAAGCATTTTTTCTCTTTCCAAAGCAAGATACTGCTAGTAAATCACTCTAATATATAATTAAGTACAGAAGTATGTGAAAAACAGCTGACGTTACCGAATTGATGTAGCAGACGGCTTTGCTTTACACACACGTCATGTGACAGTTGTACTTAAAGATGCGTTACCATGGTACACTTAACGTTTGACCTGCAGCAGCTGCGCATACGCATAAAGAAACTGTGAAAAGGCTTTTTCATAGATTTTAGCAGTGCAGCAAAATGAAGTAGGACGAAGTAAATGACAAGTGTTTATCAGCAGCCAATCACAGCGTCATAACGTCCACAAAGTAACCATCGTTAATTAAAGCCCAGAACGTCATACCTAGTTTGTTACCAGACGAGGATTTGTAACCGCAGAGACATTTCCACGGAACGTCCAAAGTCAGCACGCTGAATTCCTCGTTAGTCCGATGACCGCTGGCACGGCGAGGTAGATGGAACGACTTGTTGTGCTCCTGGAAAGCCGCATGACACACAGTTGCATAGCGACACTGGACGCAACCAACGTACTTCCTGTTAAATTAAGATGAAAAGATGAAACAACTTGTACAGCGTTTGGCAGCCAAACGTCTTTCAACGTTCAAACCAGGGATGAGAATGACAAATTGCAAAAAACTCTGAAACAGGCCGGGGGTTTGGGGGGGCGGGGGCGAAGCTCCCTTGAAGCCAGCAACAAATTGCAATTTTGTGACCATGGAGAGCCTCTAAGTGGACTTAAAATATCAATTACCTTGTTTCATGCATAATTTAAAATCCCCAACTATCCAGGATACATGATGCCTAATTGTCTCAAAAATGCCTAAGTACTGGCTGCTCCTATGCAAAAGTATATAAAAACTGTCTGCAATTGACTCAAATAACTCCGTACAATTGATTCTATATTTTTATACGTAGAGATATACACGTGGTTACACTGATGTACGTGATGTAAACAAAGTGACGGCCTGCCAACCAGCGGTCAGCTTGTGAAATAATGTACAGGGTCCGTAAAAATTTTCTCAACGAATCTACGCGATTTACAAAAATGGCACTACTAGTCTTCCAAAAAAACTCGGAATTTCGGGTATTCGCGGAAAATTCTCATCCCTGGTTCAAACACTGTTTATAAGCAAGTTTGAATTGTTACAATGTTCAATAGAGTTTACATTGTTTTGATTTCATTTATTTGCGAAAAAATGTAATTTAAACATAATTTATTATAGGATCAGATCAGGTAGTCTCAAAAGATGATTAAAGATCCCCACTACAATAAACTATATACATTATTTACAATAAGAATTGACCACTTCTACACAAGGTAACAAGTTTAGCACAAGATCACAAGTTCATAAGCAAATACGTGGAACAACATGTGCAGGCATGACTGTCTGCATACGGAATAACATTTAGATAATATAAATAAAGCAATGCATTGTTATAAAAATAGTAATGACTTAGTAATGAATGCTAGCCTATCACTGCAGGCACTCCAGACAAAAAAGGTAAGAGGAAAGCATAGAAATGAAAAAGCAGCAACGATTCAACCAAAAGAAAAACATAAAATACTTAACAATACTTAATAGTTTACAATTTTAACATACAACACAGAAAACAACTAGCAAATACGAGTCCTTTTCAACTTTGTCTAGTGTGCTTAATAATATGATAAGTAACTCTATAAATAGTAGAAAGGTTCGTCACAAACATAGCACCTTTAGTAGGTGTCTGGTACTACAAGGCAACCACACTAACAGAAATAGAGGGTTTTTATTAGTACTTGTATTAGCACTAATATACTTTCTTTCAAGGTTCATTATCAAGCAATTTTTACTGGTCTTATAAGTTTAGGTTAACAAAATATTTTCTTCTATATTACACCAGATAGTACAGTTTTCCCTATACACCAGTGGTTCCCAAACTTTCTCGGACCGTTACCCAAATCGGGAAACCCGGTCTTGTCCATTACCCCCCACGTAGTACTACTTCTCCAACTCAAAAAGTAAACACACGTATATGCCACAAGCAAGCAAAATTATTTATGTTTGCTCGTGACATAAATAAATTTCCAGGTGTTGTTGTTGTATTGTTGCCAAAACAAGTATTACCGGAGGCAGTCTCTTCAAGAAGAAAACTACGTAAAATGCATTCCGAGCGAAGTTTTAAAAATTTTCAGAGGGGTGCCCGTTACCCCCCCCAAAAAAAACATATTACCCCGGGGGGGGGGGGGTAATTTACTCCTACTTTGGGAACCACTGCTATACACGATCACTGAATTTCTTATGTGTTGCTTTCAGTCTAAACTTCCGGTGTAAAATCCTTTTCGTCTGTAAATATGATTCATTTAAGTTCTTCTTCGAGTATTAGTATTTATCATTATCATTATATATATATATATATAATATATTAATATAAGTAAACATTTTTATGTTCACTACAGTAGCATTCTTTATAAGGAAGACAAATACGTCTCAACTTAGTTTCCAATGCAAAAAAAGATAAAACAAACGAAAAAGAAATTTGTTTACTAATAAATGCTGTAGATAACCTAGCCACTGGGGGGGGGGGCAAGCCAGCCCAACTCAGTGCCGGTCCCAGGCCCGGATAAATAGGGAGGATTAGGGTCAAGAAGGGCATCCGCCTGTAAAAACTGCGCCAAAACCTTCAATGAATGAGTCGGTGAGAGTTAAAGGGAAAGTTCACAAAGAAGTGGTCAGACCCGCTCTAATCTACGGGCTGGAAGCAGCTTCTCTAGCTGAAGACCGAAGAGAAGAAAATGGGTGTGGTGGAGATGAGGAAGTTGAGATGGATGGTGGGAATAACAAGAAGAGTTAAAATTAGAAATAATAATATCAGAGGAACAGTAAAAGTAGTGGAAGCCTCGCAAGATTGCGATGGTATGGACACCTGAAAAGAAGAGTCGGTGAGGATCTTGTGGGAAGGGAGGAACATAAATGAAGAGATGGTCAACAACAGGAATGCGTGGAGAAGACTCATTCACAACGGCGACCCCGAATCGGGAAAAGCTGGGAAGAAGAAGAAGAAGAAGAATAAAGGCTGTAGATGGATAAAGGCTGAGACGAAATTACTTCAAAAGTACGTTCGATCTTAACAAATACGCTGAAGACATTTTGTTACCACTAAACTTAGGAGACGAGTAAAAAAAAATCATTGATCATGAGCCTTCAAAAAAGTGTACATACCGATAATGATTAGGAATTCCCATAGGTTTTCCGCACTCAATGCATTTGCTTCCTAAACTGTCAACAATATCTATTCCGGAAGCATCCGCATTTAAACTGGATGGTACGCTTGACGTATTATCTGATGTCGATGGTGCTTTTTCCCCAACGTATTGGATAAGGCTCACTGCAATTCAAATTTTGGATCTTTATTCAGGAAACTGGTTAAGTAATGAAATAGCTAATGTTAAATTGTATTTAACTGTACAACAAATCAATTTCAAAGCAAATTTTTGAGAACAGCTGTTTTTTACTGATTGAATAATCAGACTACAGTTTGGTGGTCAATAATCTGGCATACTTTCTTTTCATATTTTACGATCTTTAGCTAAAAATGGTCGACTCCAACGCCTGTAACAATTTCTGACGCAAAACACTATCTGTAAACAACGCTACATGGCGAAATGTGACAAGTGACAATCAAACGCAAACGCTGCCGTAATTAGGGACTTTCGGGCGCCATCTAATTAATAAAAAGTGCGAAATGATGTTCCAGACATTCTTCGCAAATGACACCTTCACACCAGACATTCTCTTGCATAAACCATTAAGAAAAAGTTAAAAAGTTCAGAAAATTGTAGCTAGAGCATTTTCTTTTCATTTTTGTGTAAAATTGAAACTTCATAAAGTAAGCTTCTTGACCTTTAAGCACAAGATTTACCTCCATTTGCATTTTCAATTTTTTCAAGTTTTCATTTATGGAATTTGCAATAAGAAGTGGATGAAATTCTTCGATAAGAAACTTTCACAAGCACCAGTAACAACATTCGAGGTGATGTAACTTCTCTCACAACTTATTGGGCAACTTAACTCTCAACAACTCTCTCAGAGTTTGCAATATATTGCGAGAAAGGTTGCTAAACTGTCCACACGCGCAACTTTACTCACAGGCAGAAGTTGCGCAACAAGTTGAAAGAGAAGTCTCTACATCGGAACGTGCCACAAAGCTTACTCACCTCCGGGATCATCTAGTTTACCAACAATGGAATGGCAGTCAGTCTTGTGCTGTTTCAGATCTTGCACTGAAATGAATGTCAATCGGCAGGCGCTGCACTTCTTCACACCCCTTCAAAGTGTCAAGAAATAAATGTGAAAAATAATCTGAATCTCAAACAGTCGCATAACTTCAATTAATGGCATGATCAGTAAAAATGAACCCGTCACACTTCGAGTTTATTCTACAGCCCGTTAGCATTGATAAGCAGTTTACTAATAAAACTGCACAAATACCCCTTGTTTTAGCAGTACTATGATATAGGCTGAATTAAAGGAAACTACAACCCTTCCCTCTAGCAGCTGTCAATTATTTTAACGGAAAACCGGCGATTGATTAGACTCAATCTCACTTTAATTTGCTGTCCAAAATATACATTTTCTTGCCCATAAAAGTTAGCAGTTGTTTCTTATATTTGAAAAATTACCTTGGAAAGTTAATTAACGGCAACCGATCCGCAGCTATCGCTTACACCACAAGCTAACTACAGTTTGTGCAATGGCAGGCATCTTGCCAGCGTGTCAAGCATGTTTGCGTAAGCTGATGTCAGGAAAATGAACTCTACGTCACATTGATGCCACAGGCAAACACTGCAGTTCATGATCATGCTTATCACTGTACTGCTCCCACATGTTGAACACGCGAATGTGACAAAAAGGCACCATTCCTAATCTTAGTAGATTCGTTGAGCCGCGCATAGCTTTGAAAGTTCAACAAAATTTAAGTATCAGAGGTAATTATTATTTAATCTAAGCTTTTATTTAAAAAAAGTTGTTGTAGTTTTCTATATTTTAGAGCATACTTTATTTTGAACCAACGTCTAAACAATCGTGTGGTTTTCCTTTAAATGCAAGTCACATTCCTTTGAATAAAAGCCCATTAACCTAAAAAATTATTTATGTCAGAAAACAACTAGAGTATTACACCTTCTACGTTATACTAGACAACTACAGTATAATATCTGCAGTATCCTTATTTTTATTACATCTTTACGGGAATTTTTCAAAAAAATTCTTCATCTTTCGTCAGCTAACTTCGTCATTAATCATATCAACACTGCAAAGAGGCACTTGGTATCTCCGGCCGTTCAATAAAACTAAACCGAAATGAGTTACAAGAGATATAAGTAAACAAACCTGTTTTGATGTCGAGTCAAATGTTGTATGAACAGGTGAGGTGCCCTTGGAGTCATATTATATACAGCTAGGCAATAGGTGCACATTAGGCGGGAACAACCAAAATGAACCTAAAATGCGTGATGCATTAGTTACATAAGCATAATCGATCGAAATAAATCATACAAAGAATACTGTTTAGACGACAATGGAGACTGCCAAACTTGCCATTCAGTCCTTGTTATAGATGTTACTGAAACTGAAACCAAAACTTACTTATGAAACACAGAAAATTAATGCCGAAAAAAACAAATTTTTCAACGAACATTTTGCATTTACAAATGAGAGAATCAAAATACAGTGCTGTTGTGTTAAACTGAGAAAGAGTTCATGAAAATTTGTTAATAAAGTATCAAATTTCAAGTTATTGCTGGACAAATGCGTGATTTCACGAGACTGCCTTCATCATTGGGATGTGTTCTTCTGATCGGGTACAACGCTCATGTACAATGCTTATGTACTTACGTACAATGCTTTTCAAAGAAGTGCTGGCACCCATCTAAATATACATGACCAACAGCACGTGACGAGAAAAATAAAAAAATAGGCCACTGCGACAGTAATTTTTTAATGTAAATCATTGTTAAAAACAACACTTTGCCTTTTACTATATTTTACCTTATATATTTTAAACTACGTTCCAAAACTGGACATGGATTTTCATTTACACCTTGTTCATTTTAGCTTCTACAAAAGTGAGTGCGTTCACATATGCCAATTTAAGTTGTTTAGTATTAAAGCACAAGAAAACCCTCCATTTACATAAAGCTTAAAAAATTTGTCTTGACATTTTATACCACTTACGTACTGCCTTTTTACACAGAGGGCTTGCGTCGGCAGCAACGCCGTATAAAACTTGTAAATTTAAACTCCCGCGATGACTGTTAGGCGCAGCCATTTCAATGGTAGGTTGTTTGAAACAAGTTTAGATAACATTGCGTGAAGTTTGAAAAAATAATCAGAGCATTCGTAGTACGCCTGTTGCTAACTAAGTAAAATGTTAAATTACTGTATTTTGTCAATACGTCTTTGGTTTGTGAGTGGTGCACCCTGGAGGGTGAGCCAGCGACGTTTAACCAATTGGTATGAACATTTTAAATTATTTTTTCTAGTTACATAAGTCTTTCCAGGAGGTAAGCGAAATGCTAAGTAATATAGATTTGCATGGAAAGTTTTTTGGGACGTAATTTAACATTTCCTTTTCTTTCCCTGATTTACGTTTGCATATATGATGTCATGTAATGGCGACTGCGGAAAAGTATTATGGGACATTTCAAATGAAAACAAACAAAAATTCCTTTTAACACGAGTACGATATATGCATAAAAATGCTGTAAAGCAATGAAATTTTTACGGCCATTTTTCTGAAACCCACTTCATGTACCTCTTTTCTTGTCCTTTAAACTAAAAAATCCTAAGACAAATGCACAAATCCTACACACTGTCGTTTTTGAACTGTTGCTTTAGACATTTTCGTTAAAACCGTGCATCGGCAGACAACAAACGATACCTTTTTAAAGTGGTCGATGACGTCCGTATACAACGAAGAGCGATACTTGCACAGCTGGCACATGTAGGGCATTTCACCGAGCTGATGTATAAGTTGACAATGGTTCAGGAGACCCTGCCTGCTGGAAAACGTCTTCTCACAAATTCTACACGTTAAGATGAGCGACGGCATTTTAGAATGGTTCTGTAGGAAAAAATAAACAACAACCTTGAGAACTGGCTTGAACTATATGAATACAAAATGCCAAATGCAAAGATCTAATGTTCAACTCAAAGTTCTAATGTTTAGGTATTGAACATGAGACTAAAACAGTTCTTTCGAAGAACTGCAATGCTAATTGTGCAAAAATGCCTGTTTATCAGCTTATAAGCTTAGTATAAATAAAATGTACACAGACAGCTTATAAATTCTAGTATTTCTATTCACCGTGTTAAATAAACAAAATATCTTTAGACAAATTGTATTTAGAAATACAAAGAAAAATATTAGAGTGCTAATAATTAGTTAAAGAATTAATCTTATATTATGTCTTGATATGGTTTGAATTACGATTCTCTGTTAATAGACCTCTAGTGGTTTATAGAATAATTTTTTCAGTCTGAAAAGTCAGTGTGCCTCTGTTAGCATAGCTGCCCATAAGGCCTGGGTTCGAATCCCATGGAGAGTCAAAATTTTTTCAGACTTTCTAATTTAGCAAAGTTTTCATGCCTTCACAGAATTTTAAAAAGAAAACGCAACTGAGACAGTATTAAGAGTGTAATCTAATGTATTTCTTATTTACACACAGAGCGATAAACAGCAATAAACATGCTTGGCAAAAGACTGAAAACTATTACTATAAGTCTTTGCTTAACGGCTCCCTGTTTAGAGACGCTACGTTTTAACGACCGCGTTCATTCGACACCTTAGTATTTGCTTAACGACTCCCTGTTTAGAGACGCTACGTTTTAACGACCACAATCATTCGACACCTTAGTATTTGCTTAACGGCTCCCTGTTTAGACACGCTACGTTTTAAAGGCCGCGTTCATTCGACACCTTAGTATTTGCTTAACGACTCCCTGTTTAGAGACGCTACGTTTTAACGACCACAATCATTCGACACCTTAGTATTTGCTTAACGGCTCCCTGTTTAGACACGCTACGTTTTAAAGGCCGCGTTCATTCGACACCTTAGTATTTGCTTAACGACTCCCTGTTTAGAGACGCTACGTTTTAAAGGCCGCGTTCATTCGACATCTTAGTCTTTGCTTAACGACTCCCTGTTTAGAGACACTACGTTTTAACGACCGCGTTCATTTGACACCTTAGTCTTTGCTTAACGACTCCCTGTTTAGACACGCTACGTTTAAACGACTGCCATCATTTGACACCTTAGTCTTTGCTTAACGACTCCCTGTTTAGACACGCTACGTTTTAACGACCGCGTTCATTCGACACCTTAGTATTTGCTTAACGACTCCCTGTTTAGAGACGCTACGTTTTAACGACCACAATCATTCGACACCTTAGTATTTGCTTAACGACTCCCTGTTTAGAGACGCCACGTTTTAAAGGCCGTGTTCAATTCAATAAAGGTGGTTTCAATTAAGCAGAAAGAAATTGATCAGTAGAAATATGAGTAAAACTCTTAAATGTTTTAGTTACATGATCTAAACAGCATTGATTTTTGCCTCTGGAACGTATCCCAATTCTTTTACATTACTTTCTATGGAAGTCTTGGCATCGCTTAACGTCGCGTTTTGCTAGAACGCATTAACGTCGTTAAACAAGGACCTACTGCATCAGCATTCTGCTACCTGTGCAGACGTGCTACACAGAATAATGTAAATTGTATAATATTACTCTCAAAGATGACGTCGCGTACCTCATCGTAATGATTCTGCATTTCAAACGGAGTGTCAAACTTGAGGAAACACTGTTTGCACGTCGTCAAATCCGAGAGATCTGTGACATGGGAATGATCGCGGTCTATGTGACCGTGGCAGTGCTCCATGAATTTGACGTTATTGGAGAACTTCTTTGAACACAGGTAACACTGAAAAAAGCAAAAACTAATCGGTGAGTCACTAAAGAATTAATTAACATGGCGACTGGTTAGATCTCAGCTTCGAATGCTCATGTATTAGCAAAACAGAACAAATTGAATTCAAGTCATAGTAACAGCAAATTTTGTTAAAGGAAAAGACACGCGAATTAGCATGTTGGATTTATTTTACCGTTATCACTAAAACTTAGAAAAATATGAAGAATGAATTTTATTAAAGGAAAAGACACGCAAATTAGCATGTTGGATTTATTTTACTGTTATCACTAAAACTTAGAAAAATATGACGAATGAATTTTGTTAAAGGAAAAGACACGCGAATTAGCATGTTGGATTTATTTTACCGTTATCACTAAAACTTAGAAAAATATGAAGAATGAATTTTATTAAAGGAAAAGACACGTGAATTAGCATGTTGGATTTATTTTACTGTTATCACTAAAATTTAGAAAAATACGACGCATGAATTTTGTTAAAGGGAAAAACACGTGAATTAGCATATTGGATTTATTTTACTGCTTAATAATACCGATTGAATCAATGATGTTTCTAAGTTGCCTATTTATTACCTTTAAACAAATTATTACGAAAAAAAACAAAAATTCATAAAAACTCTAAAAATTTTCAACTTCCATGTTAACATTTGTTTGTGAAGTCAACATAAAATGACTAAGTGTACTGATGCACGTACCTTTATATTAGTATCTTCTTTAGTGTCGACGTAGTCTACATCACCTTGTTGTCTAGCATAATAGAATTTGTTTCCTGGCAGAGGTTTATCTGAAATTAATAACGTTATTTCACGTTTCTACTGCACAGTCAAAAAGTTTACAGTTTCAAAGTCATTAATTCAATGCAAAAATAATCAAGATTAACAATTCAGTTACAAGTTTTACAAAAAAAAACAACAAACACCTATTAATATGCTGGACCAGCTAAAGTTCACATATAACACAGTGCAGTTTCAATGCAAAAAAAGGCGAAACACATTTGCAAGTCAGTACAGACGACTGAGGTCGTGAGTTCGAACCAGCGGCCGGGCCATACCAAAGACTTTAAAGCCGACTTTAAATAAAGATTATTATTATTATTTTTAAGTCAAAAAAATAAATATGTTGAACAGGTGTTACTAACATTTTATGTGACAGTTATAAAACAATTCATAAGACGTTTTATACAACAGTTATCTGCACCAGAAAGTAATCTTTTTGAATTTCTATATCATAAAAATAAAAACGACAAAGAACAGTTCTACCATTCCAAACAAAATTTCTACAAAACAATTAGACAAAACCATTCAAAGTAAGTCTTCTAAGATGTATTATAACCACACGGAACAGCCAATATATATATATATGAAAAACCAACACTTATCAATACTGCCAGTTTCTGTCAACATTTTTATATATAAAAAAACAAATGAAAAACTTCCATATATTCACTCAGGTTAACTGAATGAATGAACCATTACCTAGAACAAGCTGCAAAAAGTTAGAATTGAACGTATTGTGACATTTCAAGGTTTTTATCTATTCTGTGCTTTCACGTAATTGTAATTATGTTTAAATGTGTACTTATGAACAAAATTAGTATTAGTATTATTAACCCTTTTACTATGTAGTTGCTTTTTAACTGGGCCAGACTGACTTTTTGCACATTTGACAATAACTTCTTGTGGTGTGTTACTAAAACAGAATTTTGTAAATAAGCACATACCGTATATACTTAATACTTGGCCAAGCGCTTGCATGCGTCTTACACACTAACACAGTAGGCTATTGATTTATTACTCGGCCATTGTTGACATCATTTACTCTGCAAGACCTTAATATTTTATGGTCGACTTGTACACAGGTAATACATAAAATGATGCACTTTTTGATCTCAAAATGCACATCGACTTGTACATAAGGCTGACTTGTAAACACGTATATACGGTAGTTGTCTGTTATTAAGTACAGATATTAAATATCAGTTTCATTTCTACACATGCACACATATACAAGCATACATACATGCATGCACACGCGCGCGCACACGCACGCACGCACACACACACACGTGCACACCCCCATACTTATGCATATACATATATTTCAAAAGCAGTGTCACAAAAGACAATATTAATCAATAATATGCCATCATTTTATAAAAATGCAGAACAATCAACTAAACATATATTTCATCAATGATCTACAAGTGATTTTGTATGGGAACATAATACCATACAGTACAGTATTAAGGAATGCACCTGGCTTCAGACGCTGATTGGCTGGCTAGGGTTACTTGTAGTTGTTGTTGTTGTTAAAATCCAAAGGCTGTTAAAATTTACTGTAGCAGTGAAATAAACAGGCCTGGGTGACTGCGCTTAGCACAGAGCTTGGGCGGCAGTCTACCGCCTTCCGTCCCTTGCACGGAAAACATAGGCGCAGCGTGTTGCCTTCCATAGTGAAAAGGTTAAATATGTGCATGGAGAAACTGCATCTAAACTGCACTGGTTGCGTCGGATGTATCTTAACATAAAACCAAATAATTACAGAATCGGGTAACAGACTTTACCTGCTGTAGAATCGTCAGTCGGTTTTGATAGTGCTACAGAAGTTCCCTCATCTTCATCATCGATGCAAATGACGTCGCTGTCATTACCATCATCTGCTGTTGCAGCCTTCTCGGTTCTCACTGAACCATCACTGTTCCTCTGCGGTGCTTGTTCAGCTGATGCTGCAATAGTAATTTTTGAGTTCTTCTACGAATTATGTTTCTCCCGCATATGTTTGAATAACATCTTGGATATGTCTGATTATGTTTGAATAGCTTCTTAGATATGTCTGAATATGTTTGAACAGCTTCTTGGATATGTCTGAATATGTTTGAATAGCTTCTGGGATATGTCTGAGTATGTTTGAATAGCTTCTGGGATATGCCTGAATATGTTTGAACAGCTTCTGGGATATGTCTGATTATGTTTGAATAGCTTCTTAGATATGTCTGAATATGTTTGAACAGCTTCTTGGATATGTCTGAATATGTTTGAATAGCTTCTGGGATATGTCTGAGTATGTTTGAATAGCTTCTGGGATATGCCTGAATATGTTTGAACAGCTTCTGAGATATGTCTGAATATGTTTGAACAGCTTCTGAGATATGTCTGAGTATATTTGAACAGCTTCTTGGATATGTCTGAATATGTTTGAATAGCTTCTGGGATATGTCTGAGTATGTTTGAATAGCTTCTGGGATATGTCTGAATATGTTTGAATAGCTTCTTGGATGTCTGAATATGTTTGAATAGCTTCTTGAATATGTCTGAATGTCTGAACAGCTTCTGGGATATGTCTGAATATGTTTGAATAGCTTTTTGGATATGTCTGAATATGTTTGAATAGCTTCTGGGATATGTCTGAATGTCTGAACAGCTTCTGGGATATGTCTGAATATGTTTGAATAGCTTTTTGGATATGTCTGAATATGTTTGAATAGCTTCTGGGATATGTCTGAGTATGTTTGAACAGCTTCTGGGATATGTCTGAATATGTTTGAACAGCTTCTGGGATATGTCTGAATATGTTTGAATAGCTTTTTGGATATGTCTGAGTATGTTTGAATAGCTTCTTGGATATGTCTGAATATGTTTGAATAGCTTCTAGGATATGTCTGAGTATGTTTGAATAGCTTCTGAGATATGTCTGAATATGTTTGAACAGCTTCTGAGATATGTCTGAGTATATTTGAACAGCTTCTTGGATATGTCTGAATATGTTTGAATAGCTTGTTGGATATGTCTGAACACGTTTGAATAGCTTCTGAGATGTGTCTGAGTATGTTTGAGTAACCCTGCACATGATAAGGTAAATAAAAATTCTATTGTTCTCAAAATACATAATATAAGTGGCGATGAATGCCTAAGTGGATTATTTTAACAAGTTCCTTAAATTTCGTTGACTTGATAGATACAAACCAGTCGGTATTCAACTCGTTCAGTGAGCAAAAGACGAACATTTTATTATTACGGAACTATTAGTCCGCGGCATAAGTACGCATCTTTATAACATCTGTAAGGTTTATTCACAGTCAAATACCAATAAAACCATTAAGCAACACAAGAATTACATCGAAAATCTTGAATTCATCACTGACATTCCTTTATCAAGTGACAAAAAAGCGCTAAAAGGTGGGTGGTGGCGAGATAAATACGAGCCAACCGAAAAATTTTACGAAATTTCGGACTCTCGGTACGACTCCACAAAAAGCTATCCAAGTTTTATGCATGAGGAAAACCAAGTCATAGATTATCAGTGGTAAATCTGCTTTGGTCACGATTACACATAAGCTCTAAACAACCTACCAGCCGTCCTGGGAGCAATGCCATGGAAGAAGGACCGGTAATTCCCCGGAGAGAGTTTCTGCTGTTTAAGAGTTGCATTTGGAAAAGCTGTGCAAACTATCCTTGAAAGATTCATTCCGGTAATATTGCTGAGCCCGAACTTGCGCTTCACAAATGCTTCAACGTCACTGAACATCACAGCACTTTTTGATTCTGGTACAAATTGTTGCTGAAGCCTGAAAAGAGTTTAAAACACAGACATGTGCAGTAACTCCTGGATATTTTATCATCTCAGACTCTAAAACTGGTTTGTATTGGTGAATATGATCAAGAACTTAGTTGATTGCTGGTATCTATTATCATGTTCAATTTCACTTTCAATGTTAAGGATTTTCTAATCTACAGTGTTTAGTGTTGTTACTCAGATGAGGTGAAGAAAAATGAATGCATCTATAACACTGCAGTTATACATGTAATTCTTAAAGTTTACCTATAAGTAGGCAAACAATAAGCTAATCAGTGTTACAAAGTAATGTAAACTTCAATTGATACTTCCTTTTATAAAACACCAATGAAACAAACAATTTTTCAAGGAAACTTGTGACAAAAATCCATGTTAAAACAATTTTTACTTAAGTGAAAAAAAGAACTATACTTTATTTAGCCGGATTGTCACCAAATGAAAGTTGTCACACAAAGACAGACATGTACTGTAATTATAAATTGCAATGTTTAAATGGCTAAAAGTCGGCAAGCCAGACAACAAAATGAACT
Organism: Tubiluchus corallicola; assembly: GCA_030141605.1. Lineage (NCBI taxonomy): Eukaryota > Metazoa > Priapulida > Priapulimorpha > Priapulimorphida > Tubiluchidae > Tubiluchus > Tubiluchus corallicola. The sequence continues at coordinate 239,701 of JAQGDQ010000244.1, read as the reverse complement.
CAATCCAAGTTCATAAATATTGCATTACTGATATAATCGAGATAGACTAAAACTTATAAACGTAGACAAGATCGTACTGTGGGTAAAGTAAGTAGACTGCAATAGTAGCTAGTGGAAAAAGTAAGTAAGTAGTGTTTATTTGTGTTCGTTATTATTATAATAAATTAGCCACTTTCTATTTAACACAGCTTACCAGTAGGTGGATTCTTTCTCCCTGCGTGCCGTACGAATATGAAAGAAAAATTAAAACATATTAATACTGCAGACATATTAAATAATATATAGTAACCACAATAAGACTATAAGGCCTGTGTCACCATAGGAACAGCTGTAAAAAGCAAGCCATAATCTATAATCTGTAAGACATTAAGGCATCTTTCATCTTCCATAAGGAGCATGTCGTAATCCGTTTTTTGGCGGGAGGCAAGAAACTACTATATTTTAATATCGTATATATATTTTGTTGGTATATATATATAACGGACGAGGCTACAGCTCCAACGATGGCACCATTCTCGACGATCTATACATCAAATGAAAGGTCCGGACAAACAGATTTGCCATTGGAGTTTTATTTTTAGAATCGAGTCCGGAAGGAACAGGGGGCAAAAAACCTCCAAAAATGGGCATTTTTCGTAAGAAATTGCAAAATTTATACCTCTGATTTCTAGAGAACGAGAACGCGTCGGGAGTGGTGCCCGTAATGGTTGAATAGCCCGTTCAACGGTGGGTGTTATAGTCATATTTAGATTTCACGAGAGGGCCATCAATGCCGGCTACGGGCATTTTCCCAGACCCAACTCCCAAGTTTTTCGAAATTTTGGCCAAACAGCCTGCAGAAAAAACATTCTAGCGGCGTTCAATGGCACTCTTGGAAGGAGACATATAGCTTTTTAGAAAGAGGAAGAACAAGGCTACACGATGGTGTGGACCATATTTTAGGACACGTCCACCAAGGAGAGTGGCGACGAGTTAATTAGATGTTCCATTTTTGGCAATTTTCGCTTGTAAAACTGCTGACGCAACACAATTGTTGTGACATCATCCATTATACTCTGCGTATAACCTTATAACTTTAATTCAGTAAATGCGTTATAAATGAGGACTATGTAGTATGGTCACGTATTATTGATTATAACTGTGCTTATATGAAAAAATTTTTGCGGACCTTTGCTAGTAATAAATACTATAGTTTAATATAATTTTACTCATCATGGTATAACAGATTGTCAGCTGCATACATGCTGCATAGTATGATCGACTGGTATCCTACCTCTTGCATTTAGTATACAATTCCCATGTGCACTGCAGTAATATGGCAATTGTAAATAAGTATTGCACATTAAAAATGTTTTTTAATCAGTATACTACATCGATGATATCAATTCTTATGATATTTTTTATTTTATTGCAAAAACACCAAACAATAATACAATATAGCAAAACACGTCATGATAACATGGTATACATAGGATTATATAATTATATTAATTTCATATAAAATGACATGACATGATATCTACATAAATTGTTGCTTGCACTACACTCAGAAGCATTACATGTGCGACCATAATGCAATCAATGGTGCAGGTGTTAGGGTATATAAATAAATTTTGTATAGAAAAGAGCTTAATTACACCTATTTTCATATTAGCGATGACCAAAAATGTCTTATGGCAAATGAAATTAATGGCCAAATTCGTTTCGCCATAAGGCGCCGTATGAACCGCTCAAGACGGCTTATGAAGAGCCTAGTGAGAATTATGGCTGACGGCTTACGGCAGGCAGAAGATGGCAATTGAATTATCCGTGTGTCTGGGACCATTGGATAGCATAAATTCAATTTGAAAAGGCGGCTTTTTCTTCGCACGGCTGATACCGTATGGATTATGTCCAGCTCTGTCAGACACGGGCCTAAATGACCAATATTATTTGTGAGACTGTGCAGCCTATAATGTCACCATTAGTTATTTTTTATTTAAATAGTTTACGTATTTAGCAAATCACTTAAAAACATCAAAGAAAGCAGATATGTCAATCATTTCCTAAATCAGAAGAGAAAATTCAATACTCACCAGACTTTTGCATCTTTTTGCCTGCAGCATCCACCGATCATGAAAAAAAACAATGCCATTTTACTAGACCGAATCACAAAATATATTTACCTGGATGGTTTGTACAATTTAGAGAACAGAGTATCAAATTATACTGGCACCCAAAACATTCAGTAAATTAATTTTTATTAATCTCTTGAGGTTGTAAGACAAGCTTATTATATTAACTTACATGTTACAACTAAAAACGTATTTATTGTTTTACGTACAATTATTCATTCTATACAAACCATCAGTAACTGTAATGTAGAACACACTTGCGTGTAACGGGAATGTACCTCAACTATTCCAAATACAAACCAAAACTAGAATGCTATAACGTAGGTGAATTTACTAAGCCACGAAAGATTGATAATTAAAGAAAGCTGCATACTGGCACGACTGTTGATGTGGCTATGAATTTATGAAATGTCATAATTTCCTGATCATATTCGTTTGTATAATCTAGTCAGGCAACATAGTTTTGACAAACTACAGCTCTGTTAATTAAACATCTTAAATTTGTGGTATTATCATTACTAACGAGCTTATCAATTAATATCAGTCTAGCCTCAGATTATAAAACAAAACTGCATTAGTGCTGATTATGCAATAATTAATTATTAAGCTTTAAATCAATTTCATTAATCAGCTAATCTTTATTGCTTTTTTCTAATATCATAACTAATACGTAAGTGGCATAAAATTTCAAGACGAATTTTTAAGCTTTATGTAAGTGGAGGGTTTTCTTGTGCCTTATACGTTGTCGCCCTACATAGGCAGAACTTTAATACCGCTGTAAAACTAAAATGCCAATTGACTAAAATTATGCTAAAACTACACTGACGATTAGGCAAAATTACAAAGTGCTTAAGATATGCTTTGCCACCTATTTTGAAACACTCAAGCGCTATAGTGAATGTTATCGTGTCAAAGATTCTAGAAATTACAAGATGTCAGCAGCTTTGAACTACATTAAAGCGTCAAAATAAAGTGACATTAAACATAGAATTCACTAAAGTTAGTGCAATTCACGACTTACCAGTCATGCTTCGCTTGAACGGGCCTCCCCGACGAGGGAGCAGGTACGGGAGCAGCGGGAACAACTAGCGGAATGTTCATAGAAGGTTCAACACCGTCTAAAAGTTATTCAGGCTGAATTAGTTTGTACACAATAACACAATTTCTGAACCTAAAAGCTTTTAATATTTTACAAGATATCATACAGGAGCAAAGATTGCATCTTCAACTCCCGAGTTGCACTAGCAAACAAATGCAATTACCGACAGGAGGATCGTCCTCTAGTTGACCCTTCTTTTCCAGAATCATCCACTCCCGAATGAGATCCTGAGGAAGAGAGAATGCATTGGAAGCACTAGGAACATCGTACCGCCTTGCGTATCCCACAACAACATTTTTAAACCTAATCAAAATAAAAAATATCTATCTTTAATCACTACCTAATTAGCTAAAGAAAAAAGCCTAATCACATTGATCAATAACTTAATAAAGAGTTTATTAGCAAAACTCGCAAAAGCAGCAAAGAAACGTTACCTTAATGAATATGAAACATTCTTCCTCACAAATTTTGGATTATTAAAGCGGCTTCGACTTGGTGTATAGCTTCTAGTGGTGCATACAGTAGGAGTCAGGACCGTGCTTCCCATCTAGTAAGACAGTTACAAAACTAAACTGTTAAGCATGTTCACCATTAGCTTAAACAAACATGATTTTCAAACACTGATTATTTAACTCGAGCACAAAGGTCAAACTTAACATAAAAACAGGTTTTCTTTCATTAAATTTGAACCTAATTTTATTAAATTTTATGACTTTCTTCCTAACGAAATTGGGCCTTGGAGTTGCATTTTTCCCAAACCGTTTTGTAAGGTTTTGATAGTGCAACTTTGGAAAATCGCAGGCCAAACTGATGTGCTAGCAACAGTTTCCTTGGATACTGGGCCATTTTCCCAAACCATTTAGTAGGGTTTTGTTAGTGAAACTTTGGAAAATCTCAGGCCAAACTGATGTGCTAGCAACAGTTTCTTTGGATACTGGGTGATTTTTCCCAAACCATTTTGTAAGGTTTTGTTAGTGAAACTTTGGAAAATCGCAGGCCAAACTGATGTGCTAGCAACAGTTTCCTTGGATACTGGGTGATTTTTCCCAAACCATTTTGTAAGGTTTTGTTAGTGAAACTTTGGAAAATCGCAGGCCAAACTGATGTGCTAGCAACGGTTTCCTTGGATACTGGATCATTTTTTCCCAAACCATTTTGTAAGGTTTTGTTAGCGAAACTTTGGAAAATCGCAGGCCAAACTGATAAGCTAGCAACGGTTTCCTTGGATACTAGGTCATTTCTGTGACATTGAATTTGTAAACAATGCTACACAGTGAAATGTGACACGCAGTCATCAAACGCAATTGTCGTCATAAGTAAGGCGTGTATTTCACTGACGTCATCTGACGAGTAAAAAGGGCGAAATCAAGTTGCAGCCAAGAAATGACACCTTCACGCCAGATTTCCTCTTAGTTAAAAGCATCAGAAAATTTTAGTTAAGAGTATTTTCTTCCTGTTTTTGTGTAAAACAGTAATTTCATAAAGCATGCTGTATTTGATCTTCAAAGTTTTAAAGTAACTTAAAGTTATCCCACTAGATGATAAGTGATCGGAAGCAACAGCAGAGCATACCTGACCATTACTCACACCTGACACAATACTTGTCGTAGGCCTCACATTCTGAAAAAAAAACAAGTCGCCATAAATACAACATCATACTTCCACCTACATTTTATGAATTTGTTGGAAATAAACCGTTGAAAATAAGTATGCAACGGAAGACGACTGTACAAAATTCATAGAACTTTACCCGACTTGGGACGGGAGCAATATTTGTGAGCCCAACAGGTGCAGACGTCACACTCGCATTGCTGATCTGCTCCATGGCTTCCTTGTACTTTTGTTGTGCTTCAGCATTAGCCAGACGCTGCGCCTCTGTTAAGTCCTCTTCTTCGCACTCCATATCTAGGTCAACCTCGTACACGATTTTGGTCTTTGGCGACAAACGCGGTCGCTTCGCAATGCTAACTGTAGAACTGCATTCATCGATGACTTCCACGTCTTCGTCTCGCTGTTTCGCAGGTTTTGGTCTGCTGTCTACCTGCTCTGCAAAATAGACGCGCTTTCCGTCCACGTTCTGTGATTTAAGAACAAGAGTGGTGGAAGCCATTGTAGTCGGAGCTACGGGCACAAGCTGTTTTTTACCTTGAGTTACCTCAGTGCCTGGCATCGGAGTAGTTTTGCGAAGCCTCTGAGTTCGTCTACGACTTTCTGCACGAGCCGCTTCCTAAAAAGATAAATAACTAATTCTACGGCAGTGTCAAAAGCTAGTTTTTATGTTGTACAAAATACGTCTTGAACGCAACAAAAGTTTTCAATAATGATATTCATAAAATTAAAAAACTTTGTTGTGGCGGCTTGCAGCTAAAATTAGTGGGGTGTTGTAAAATTAAAAAATTTTTAGCCATAGTTTTCATACTGTATAAAATGAAACAAACAATCTAATTTAAACATAACCTTGATAAACTCCCAAACAAAAAATATTGCTTTCTTACGAACAGCTTAAATTATCGCAGTTCAAGAATATGCCGACACACGGCTTTTAAACACGTGCCAACTGACAACACGTACTGCGTTGAGCGACAGTACTCTTTCTACATAAAGTACAGGATATTATTTCAGACATGTGTGCATAGTCGCATTCGCATAGCAGCCAAAGACGGCGTTGCTTGGGCTGTGAAGCAAATTGTACTTCCCTCACGTACTCCGGTTCCGCACAAGTACAAAGAAAGAAAAAAGATTGTTATATTGAATATTAACGATAATGAGTGAAAACAGGGGGTGCTGCAGTACCACAGTACCTATCCATGAACCCCCCCTTCACTTCACTTACTCGTTAATGTTTAGTGGTTACGTGATGATAAACAGTGGGTAGAGGATTATGCAAACTATAAAGGTAGTCTCAGGAAAAAATTTTATGTTACGCAATGTAAAATGTTCACAGGACTGCTGCAATTCATGCCTCGACACACCTGCAGGGATGAGAATGACAAATTGCAAAAAACTCTGAAACAGGCCGGGGGTTTTGGGGCCACCTAGCCCCCCTCCCCCCCAATGGGGTTGAGGGACAAAGCCCCCTGGGAGCCAGCAACAAATTGCAATTTTGTGACCATAGAGAGCATCTAAGTGGACTTATCACTTATCTTGTTTCATGCATAATTTAAAATACCCAACTATCAAGGATACATGATGCCTAACTGTCGCAAAAACACCTAAGCACTGGCTGCTCCTATGCAAAAGTATATAAAAACTGTCTGCAATTGACTCAAATAACTCCGTACAATTGATTCTATATTTTTATCTATAGATATACACGTGGTTACACTGATGTACGTGACTTAAACAAAGTGACGGCCTGCAAACTAGCGGTCAGCTTGTGAAATAATGTACAGGGTCCGTAAAAATTTTCTCAACGAATTTACGCGATTTACAAAAATGGCACTACTGGTCTGCCAAAAACTCGGAATTCCGTGTATCCGCAGAAAATTCTCATCCCTGCACGCCTGAGATATTTTTGGTTTCATTTCTGCTGATAAAAAAGTTTTCATTTATTTCCTTCAGGAGTGTAAGCATTTGCTGCATTTTGCATGGGTTCATGAAAAACTGCTCTCACTACGCAGCGATTATGTATACTTGATGATTTTTGTAGGTTTCTACTCCATGCGAAATTATGGATGCAATGCATTTGCTTACCTTAGACAAATTAAAAATCAATTCTTGACAAAAAAATGAAAAAAACTTTAGTAATTGCAGTATTTTGACTGTAAGAATATACAGTATTACTTGTGTGAAATTGGCTAATGCAGAAAATTTCAACTATCCAGACACAACACTCTGATAGACTTTGGCCTGTTAAATCCTGTTAAAAGATGAAACGACTTTAATTTCTCCTTGACTGACCAGTTGGTTTCTCCTGGAACTCTATACAGCAGACGATTTTTTTAGGCTGTACTCAGCAGGCAATCAATAAAATAGTGTGTACGATCACGCAGGAGTACACCAGACTAAGCTACTCAATAGGCTACGTTGGAATGTCTGAAGAGGGCGTGTTTTTCTTAATTTTATTCAATTGAATCACTTGAAAATGTTTAAACAAATAGCATGATTGGATAGCAAAGATTCTCCTGGGTAAGAAGTACCAAATTTGTAAACATTTAGTTATGTCTGTGCTCATACAGTAACAGAAAAGTCATAAGCCTTATAAGACTTAGTTTTTTTAAAGGTGCGGTCCCGAAGGAGTAAAGGAAAAACCAGACCCAATCTTAAACTATAGCTCAAAACCATCTAATCCATAAAATAATGAAAGGGTGCATTTTTAAGAATAACTTTTACCAAGAAATTATTGTCACAGAAACACAATTTCGCATTTGCAGTTAGTTCTTCGCTGTTACATGCATTACACCTTTCCGTAGTTAGATGGACGCCATCGGCAGGGTCTCGGAAACGCGTTCTTTCGCAAACACGCTCATCACACCATGGAATGCGAGTGTTATAAAAGTATACGTTCAAGCACTACGTCATCACTAAATGCGCTCTCCGGCCGTTGATTAAGTATGTAAGCTATTATTTAATTATCAGAAACGCTTTGGCATTAATGCAGGTGTAAAATGTACACTTTTTACGGTATTTCAAAATGGAATAGGATATGAAAAATCAACCTGTCTTCCTTTAATTATTATTTGACATACAATCGCACTTTGACAATCAAGTTGATGTATTAATGCAGCATCTTCTGCTTACCTTTTTGTTTGGTGTCCATTCGTCTTCAGAGTCCACAAGCGACTCATTTGTCGAATTCTCGCTCTCTGAAGAGGTAGACTCAACATAGCGTTTTGGTTGCACCTGACGGCGAGGCATTTCTTCTGTGCTAGTAACTTCGCCCTGGCAATAAATTGAACTAGTAGGAACTGCTGGTTTCTTAAAAACGTGCTCTTGGCTTTTGTGGCCGGTAGTAGTTGTTTCGCTGCTAGTTACAATAACGGTAATGTCTGCATCAGCACTTAGACGAACAGCAGCTGGTTCGTCAACACTTATAACAGTAACCTCTGCGCTAGTATTTGAAGCAACAGGGTTAACGTTTACAGTATCAGTATCTGCACGAACGGCAGCAACAGTGTTGCTGCCAGTAACAACGGTAGGCGTGTTAACGTCTCGACTGGTTACTTTCTTTGTAGAAGCTGTTACGACTTCCTCGTCAAGAACGATAACTTCCGAATCAGAATCTGCAAAGCAATGAAAGGTAGTAATTTTTTTAATAACCACCGCACAGTTTTTGCTAATAACCCTTTCACATACCCAGTAAACCAAGCACGTTACAAAACCAACCTGTGAGCAAAGTATCACCTTCACCTTAATGCCCATGTGTGAAAGAATAGTATAAAAATCATAGAACTGTAAGGAAAACTGTAAAAATCACTCTAAATTACGGGCGAGTGTTCAGAAATTATCTGCGAAATCGCAATAGACATGAATGCATCATTTGAAATTGAAGTGACCTACCAAATGACAATGCTGATGTGAGAAATTAGTGACCAATCTTAAAGAGATTTTTTTATTAGGTGACCCTACTCTTTCTGTAGTGTTTACGGAACGAGCAACTAAAAATTGTAAACATGTACCATAATGAACGCACTTAAGTTGTAGTTAGTAGGGACTAGGTGTATATAATTTGTGTTAAGAAATAGTAGAGAGATAATACCTTAGCAAATTTTGACCATAAAATGCACAAAAATATTTTCTGAATCACTTAACCACAAAAGATGTATTTAATCATGAGAGTATAACAGTCTGTGACTGTAAATCACACATCGTTTTGGCCATTGACCACTAGTGACCAGCAAGATCTTAGATTTTAGCGTTGTTGGATGTACAAGTTAATGAGGAATGTTTTCATGAATTTGCAGTTTTTATGATTTGTAATTTAGGGAAGGTGCACATATAAATGAAGTAACAAACAACACCAATTATGAAACATCATGAAGATTATTTAAAAAAGTAAAACTAATTGAATTTGAGTTGTTCAAAGCTACAAAATAAAGATGTTGACTGCATAAGACTAAAGCATTAGATAGTTAAAAAATCAAAATTCGAAGACTAAATTACAAATAATCTGAGCTCGTTATACAGTAGATTTGTTGTTATTTAAATAGCAAAAACTGTTTCAAGCTATTCAATTGATGCCTTTATTTTATAGCTTCTGGCAACTTAAATACGTGTGACACATACCCGAGTCTAAGGTTACGACTTCAGTACAAGCCAGGGATGGGTCTACAACTTCTTCTGATGGCTGTGGTTTACTTGTCGCAGTTGCACTTTCGTTAGTCACCTGTGCTGTTGCTTCTTCTGGCAAAGTACTGCTTGATGAAACTCCTTGATGCTGCACCTGTTCTTGATCAGTCGATCTTGTAAGTTGGTCGCAGGGTACAGATACTTGCGGCAATATGTCTGCTACACTCTGAGCAAAATTTTGTAGCGCGAAAGAAAGTTCACCCTGACTGGAAGGTTTCTCCGCACTGATTACACTTGCTCTGGCTGCTCCAAATTCAGCCGAACTAGTGGTGAATGTCTCACAGCCAGTTAGGCCTTTGTTGCTTGGAAATAAATTATTGGCAGTTTCACAGTTTGCTGAATAGAAAAATACAGGTTGAATGTTATTAGGCTGTAAAACAGGGGCTGTTACAAGAGGCAGCTGATACTCATCCTGGTATCCAGCAGAGACAGCATTCAAAGCTCCAGTCTCATGAGTGATCTTAGCAATGAGTTGAGAGAGAAGAGCTTCATTATCTAGCCAACTTGCTAATGTCTGACTGTCGTCACCACTGTCAGTTGATGCTTCAGCAGATACGCTTTTGCTCTGACTTTGAGTAGTACGACTATAAGGCCCTTCAGCTTCAAAATCAATAAGATCAGTGCAATTTAACTTTCCAAATGTCTCGTCTGGATCGTTGCAACTGTATAACGTTAAACCAGCATTAAGACTTTGACTATGATAACGATATGCATCTGTAGAAAGTAGCTCTTTTGGCACGCACAGTTTGCTACGTTTACGGTCGTTAGTGTGAACCCCTTTATCTTTCTCAGTGGCTTTGGATGCACTGTCAGCCTTGTCTACCTGTGACTTTTGTGCTCGATGTACACTTGTAACAGGACGGTCATTGTAAAAAGAGCTTCCGCTTAAAGGAAGTCCAAGTTTCTTTCTTAGTCGTTGCTTAACTGTTAGTTTAGGTCTACCGCGTCCTCGTTGTTCAGCAACTGTTGTTACTTTAGGTCTACCGCGTCCTCGTTGTTCAGCAACTGTTGTTACTTTACGTCTACCTGCTCCTTGTCCTTCACTAACTGCTGTTAATTTAGTTCTATCTGGACCCGGTTGCTCAGCAACTGCTGTTACTTTAGGTCTATCTGGTCTTCGTTGTCCAGCAACAGCTCTATTTCTAGCATATGATGCAAGTTTTTGCCTCCAATTTCTGGCAAATTGAATTTTCACTGTTCTGTTTTGTGAAACACTGAACTTTTTCGCAGCAGTTCTGTTGGCTATAATTTCTTGGTCAGATTTTTGTCTAGAAAAACTAGGTGTTTTACACTGACTGCTCAAAAGTTTGGTCTCACGTTTGTCAATCTGAGCAGCACTAACACGTTTCAGCAAAACTCTGACTTCTTTTAAGCGTACCAAAACCTGATCGTCAGAAAATAAATTTGTCGCATTAGTCGCAGACGATTTCACCAACTCAACAGTTGGTTTTAGCTTTTTTGTTAATTCAGGAGTGTGATCACTATTAGTACCCTTCCGTGCAAAAGGTTTTGGTTTCTCACAACCACTCTTTTGTCTTTCCTTTTCCCCAAGTTTACTTATCAGAAGTTGTCGATTTGGTCTTGTTGCATATAAGTGAACTCGCGTATCTGCAGAAGTGCTTGAGGCCAACGTCTGTTTTTTATTTGTAGCCTCTGCCGGAGTTTTAAGTGGGTGACTAGGAAGTCGTTTCAGAGAAGAACTGAGTATATCTTTCACTCGAACTATTGGCTGATTTAAAATTATCTGGTCAAACTGTAATTTCGTAGAACTCCTTACAGAAAGTCGAGGAACTGTAGGACTATCAATTGACAATTTATCAGACAGACGTAAGTTTTTTGTAGGTTGAGATCCTTTTTTCAGAATGCATCTTCTGGTGGGCGAGTAAGAAAAGCAATCACTGGAAAAATGTTCACTGCAAATTAATACTGACTGGCAGACTTTGTTTTTAAGTTGTTCCAACAAATGCTTTTTTATAATTCGTTTCTTAGCAGCAGACCACTGACAAACAATGCTCTCGTCAAATTTGAAAAATTTCTTTATCTTCTGTGTATTCCGATAAACTTTGCTAGACAACCGCTTGTTGCTACATCCGTTGATGGCACACTGTGAATGTCCTACCATTACCACGAGTGCTCATACTCGACTTGTCAATATGTAGCTACCACCACAAACTAAAAAAAATCATGACTAATACAGTTTACACAGGTAGCACAAAGCAGACTCGAGTACTCTTTTCCTTATTCACGTTGGGCACACGCACAACCTGTTGTTAAGATTTGAGTGCAGTGAAGAAACTGAATTCATTTACCTTTGCAAAAAAAAGCACCACTGGTGCATTTCAACTAACTGCACTGTTATGTTAACAATGGGCATTCAGTTATTACACGCTGAAAGCCCGAACACTTGAGCTGTGAATAACGAAAGTTTGTGTTTTATCACAGAAGGCAGTTGATTAAGTTTTTATCTGGCAGACTTCCTAATTACCGAATTGCACGTTTTATCAATAAGTCATTTACATCAGGCTAAGTGCTGAGTACTACTAGTACACCACAGGGATTAGGTTAGTAGTGCAGTGAAGGCAAAACTTTCATTAACCAAACCGAAATCGAATTTTTTATTCTTCAGCGCCACCAAACCGAAGCTTAACCGAACGATCGGCTGTGCTGCCGAACCGAATTCCAAATAAAATATCAGGTTAAACTGCAATACCAGACCAAAGCCGTACCGAATTTTTTACCGAGACTGAACTGAATTTTCTTGTCTGAAAAGTGTGTCACATGCCTTTTAAGCTAAGCCCTGATAATGCATAAACTAGTACGAAATTCGTCACGTGACTACACACACAAACATGATGGCGATACGAACTGTATAGTGTAGAACTGTAAATACAACGTAATTATTGGTAATTATACACTAAATATATGAGTAAATTACCACGAGATTAGAGGAAACATTCACTGATGAAGTGAGAATAATGACAAACGAGCAAGCCTAGAAACGAGTAATAACCTAGAAAAAATTAGGAGGTGCGAAAGTGTAATAGCGCCGATCATCCAATGAAGTTCCACGACCCGTTTCAGCCCGAGTGGACTTTAAGCGTTTTTTTAAAATTTAATCCCTCTGCAACACCATTCCAGTCTATCATAAATCAACACATTTGACACATTTGCCATACCGCCACAGACCTTGCTTCCTCACCATACCATGACAACTGCCGCTAGGTAGCACTTCCACTTGAGAGAGACAACAGAATTATAACAAGATTATAACGTGAAAGAGAAAACTTGCGATAAAACAATTAACAGAGAGACAACTATGGGCAAAAAGCTTACTTATAGGCTTCGCCCTTTCGATCTTCGGTAAGCTACAAAATTTTACATGTCGATACGTGATCAAATACACTTAGCTAACAAAATTTAATTACAAAGTTAAAACGGTACCTACTGCAAATCAATTCATACACTAAAAATACAAATGAAATGTTAATAAATTTCACAACTTAGTCCACCGCCACAGTATCACAACAACCATATCAAGCCTACAGGCCCTACATCACACAACAATGAGAGCAATGCAACACACCAACAATAAAAAATGGCGACTACCTGTAATGCGGCTCATTGCCAGGTCACATGACCTAGTGCCTTTTTAAAGATATACGTTTTAAGTTCTAATTAAAATTGAAACTAACCCGAAAAACGAAAATTTTTGGTGCCTAACAACGCGAAAAGTCTAATTCATTGGTAACTTTTGGTTAAAATATAAACTATTATGATTTCAATGTATTTATTTTAATGGGGATCCACACTAGGTAGCGCGCTAAACTCAAGATCACAGTTCAAGTTCAGCGTTTTCTCCACGACTGCGTTACTCGGATAGGAGAAATAATGCTTCATAATCAATGTGCTTCATGATTCTATGGGAATTACAAAATATCAGCGCCCAATAAATTCAAACGAAAATTTAAACAACAGCCCAAAAAAGCAACAAATGAAGATTTGCTACCCACGATGCCGTCTTAATTATAATAATGAATACTATTAACAATTGCAATTCTCGTAGTTTCCGAGTCATGCATGTACGTAGGTGACAGCGGTTGTATTGTGCTTGACTAAGTGCAGTAATGTATACTAATTACCGTTGTTCTCGAAGTTCCTATGCAGAGAGCCCGATTCTTGCATAAAATCAGAAATTAAATACCCCTTAAACACACTGAGTAGTGAAAACTAACCAAGTGGGCACGTACAGCCTGTGTTTGGTGACTGAACTTAAGAACAGTGATGTAGCTGTCTAATGAACGTGTTCGTGATGCTTTCACTGGCAGTTTTATTCTCGACACTGATTCGGGCTGTTTATATCATTGGACATCCAAGACACCATTGTCTATGAGGTTCAGTGTTTCATCTTAGGGCACACAGTTTTGATAACGAGTAAGATTCCAGCCTGTTTCCACAATCATCTATGTTGAGTATGGCCTGCCACTGGACGCCGAATTTTGTGTTTGAGTGTTCCGAAATGCTGTATCACTATAAAGCATTACATCTCTTAATTCAGAGCGGCTGACAACTATAACACAATGAAGCAAATAAAAAACAAGTCCACTATCAAGATCAGAAGAGCCGAAATAAAATACGATCTATCTAAAGTCGATAGAAAATACAATAAATATAATTAATGAAAGCTCCTATAATTTATAGGTCATAAAGTAGCATTATAAAAGCTTAAAAACTGCTTTATCCATACGTCACATGCTGGGTGTAGTTAAGACACATTACTGTGGTATACTTATTTAACTTTTGACCTACAGCAACTGCACGTGCGCACAGCCAATCTGCAAAAACGCCTATTAAACAATTTCCACTGTAGGGAACTATGTTACAAAAATTAAGAGCAAACATTTATTTTCTCATGCAGCACAGAAAGATATAATTGTAAACTATAGCGTATATTGAAATAAGATCATTTACTGTCATCTGTTTTAGTTACTTTACATAATGAAATAGAATAATTTATAAATAGATCACAAGCCCGGTTTAGCCCCGCCCAACTTGATGACGTAACGTAACACACGTTCTCACAAACTCCCTCGCTGTAGCATGTAAATAGCTAGAAAACATTAAAAAATTTGGCACTACAGTAAGTTTGGTACTGATAAATTTGGTTCCAGTAATTCTAGTACGAGAAAATTTTGGTACCAGGAAAATTTGCTGTTAGGAATTTTTAGTACAGCGAAATTTTACCACTAGGAAAATTGGGCACAGGTCAATATAGTACTGGGAAGATTTAATACAGTACTGGTAAAGATAGACAATCATTTTTGGTACAAGTAAATTTGGCACAAGGCAAAAATGGTACGAAGAGGTTTGCTGCCAGGAAAGTTTAGTACTGGAAAAGTTTAACTGGTACTAGAACAATGCAGTACACAGAAAATATGGTACAAGGAAAGTATCTTTTATAAGATCTACAAAATGATCATACGTTTAAGACCATATTAGACATTATGAATGATCAGTCTTAAAGACTTATATAAGCAATTAGGGTTTAAATAACATAAGTTAATTGCCCCAGATAAACTTAAGAAAGAGTAATGCAATAGTAGCATTTAGCAGTCTCTTGTAACAGCTTTAATTAAAAGAAATATGAAACTAATTACCTTCAGACAGACAGCGTTTTTATTAATTTGATGACTCAGCTCATGTTATTTACCTAGCTGGGAGAGATTTTTCAGCAGCAGATTTGAGTTTTTTGGCTTGGAGAAACTGAAAAATGTGTTTTGAGTCTTTCCAGGCACTATACATCTACATAACTATTATTCAAGCGTTATGTTTCACCACTATAATTTCTCAGTACTACTGCTAGACAAATTTTAGTTGCAGAAATCTTGTATGGCTGGAGAAAACAAAAATAATAATTACAGTATAATAATACCCACTCGATCTTAACTCTCGCAGTATATTTCAATGCAATTTTTGCACGTGTTTGTGAGCCACTTTTGTTGCCCAACTCAGATGAAGGAGGAGGCAAGGCAAAGAGAGAGCTAATTGGCCATCACGAGGCGGAACCCCGCTGGTTGACTGACATTTTGCAAACTATGTATTGTCTTCGCAGGCCGTTAACTTTCTTTTCACAAATTTTAGATCGCATTAAATGATCCATGAATAAAGCCAAAAATGGTTTTACTAGTTCACAGCTGTTGCTGGAAGAGTAGTGTGAGGAAAAAAGTTAATCATGTGTACAGATGCATATGCCTATTGTGATGCTTGTGTGCATATTACTTATGTTAAGATAAAATGATATTACAACACTATATCAGTTAAAGTAAAATTCAACTTTATTTACAGAAATAATCCGAAATCGTATCAATCCAAGATGTGAATGTTATACCAATCTTCTGTAGCTTGTCATTCTTTCATTTTCTTATGTTGTAATAATTATGTCTATACATTTTAATCTGTGTTCTTGTTTTTGTTTAATAGCAAGTAAACAAATACAGGTGCAATGGAAAAACAAAATGTAGATCTTCCAATAAACATTAATCAAAAATTTTCAGATTTTTTAACTCTGCAAATAGGACCGTCACAGGCTTTACTTTAGATTAACAAAATTATTTTCGGCCGCATCTTGGCACAAAATCAAAAAGAAATAAAAGTACCACAAAGTTTCCAACAACGGCGATTGCACAATCATGCGAAAAATATTTGACAACGACACCAGCTGTGAATACTAAACTGTTATCTATGCTATTCAGCAATAATTGCAATAGGTGCAATACAAATGTTTTATTACTTACAATAATAAAAAATTAAATCAGCTATTAGGTTAACATATGTAACTACAGTGCTGCAATATTGTTTAATATGTTACAGCATATTGACAGTAATGAATAAGCATAAGCAAAACATTAGGTGCCTCAAAATTTAGATAAGAGTAACTAAATATCATAAATTAACTTCAGCTGTCCTCGTTACCTTTATTATTCATGTACATAACAAACGGAGAAAAATTTAGTATTAACAGTAGAGAACGCTAATTTTTAAACTTTGATTGTAGCCTAATTTAGCTAGGTAGCTGAAATTTCATTTGGCAGATTGCCTCAAATAGCAAAACATATTAATTTGTCAAATATATCAGAGACGGAATACATTGTAAGGAGTTATAAACAGGGATGGTACATTTTCATTAAAATTTCTTGGAATTTTCTTGTACTTCACTTGAGAACAGAAACTTTGACAAAACTTGTATTTAAGTCACCACAAATAAGTATGAATTTTTTTAATGCGAGATATACTGCATGTTTAAATAACAGGCGCAACAACCTCGGACACTTGTGAAATGGTATAGCTGCCTGTTTACTGTAATAATTTACAGTATGTGGTACTTTGAGAAAAAATCTAATACTATTTCAAAAATGGTAAAAAATATTCAGAAATCACATCATAAGTCGTGAAAAATATGTCAGCAAAAGTTGACAAACTGACAAAAAAAGGTTTTGTCAATGTAAGGAAAATAATTTGTATCTAGGATTTTAGGTACAAATAATATGTAGATACTAACAAAGCAGCTTGATTAAAATATTACTAGCCACCGGTCTGTTATAATATATGTAAAATTATATATTTATATGTGTATATGTATATATACAAATAATGAAGAAACTCTTCTTGAAATTTAAAATTTTTTTATCACATCAGTTAACAAATTAGATTCCAAATTTTCAACACAGTCCGTTCTTAAAGCATTCTGAGATTTTTTAAAATTATTTAACTGTCGCTGAAGTACACATCAAATTTAAACCACAAGTGCCATCACCACGATAAACACGGTAATAGCCATCTTCACCCCAACCGGTTCCCCAACTATTCTTTATGATCCAGTATGGAGTGTTGCCATCATTACCAAAGCCTACAATCAAAACACCATGGTCCAAGCTACTACGTGAGCAGAAGATCTTCCATGGATGTGAAACCCCTCCCATGTACCACATCATGGCATTAGCATTGATACCAATTGATATCGGACCATTATGCACTAACCACGCTGCCATGTCCTCTTCATCTTTAGAAATGGAAACCGAGCCATTAATGGAAACTTCTGCATCTTTTTTAGAAAAAGCACATTTGTCGTTATGACCTTCGTAAGGATAATCTGATTCATCTTCTAAACCGCCGAGTCTGATAATTTCCTTATATGCATTTGTAGGCAATCCACCATTACAGCCTTCATCAAGTTTATCACAGTCCACCAGTTCTTGTTCAGACAATTCATACAAGTGTCCTTTGTTTACAGCCCACTGTCCTTCAATATTACCAGTAACAGAAAATGCCCAGCACGAACCACACATACCCTGATTTTTTACAGGAGTCACCGCTCCATGGTCCCGCCAATCAAAAGATTTAGGAAGTGGACCATCGGGAATGTTAGCCCAGGCACTAGGACGATTGGTTAAATCCCATGCACGAGTTACATAGTGCTTCCGATATTCCGCCTCTGTAAGATCAGCAAAAACTGTTGCTCCATAAGTCGCAGTGCCTTGTTCATGCTGCTGCAGTTTGGCAATTGACTCCATGTTTTTGCAAAATATTTTAAAACGGTAATTCTGTTCTTCCAAACTTTCATAGCTTTTGTTGAAACGTTTCATAAACTCCTTAAATTCTCCAAAAAGCACCTGCAGATTTTCCCGTTTCACAAATTTGTTAATAACATCTTTGTCTTCCTCAGTGTGCTTAGAGTTGCTAGGTCTACAAAGAGGTTCCTTGGTAACTTCCTTGTAATCCTCCCAAGGTCTTTCGTAAATCTCAATATGACAAATTTGGGTCACCTTGTCACTATCAAATTCACAATTTTCACTTCTAAATTTTGCTTTTCTGCATGTTGTATACCCAATTTCCAAATCCAAGAAATATTTCAGTCCCGCCACTACTTGAGTTTTCGCATGTACAATTTTCACAAGTTTCGACGTGAATGGCGAATTCAGGCCAGCATCTATTCTTTTGACAGCAAAATCAGAAATAGCTTGAATTGAGTCAGAATGTTTATCAGCTTCCGCAATTCCTCCGGTCATAGCGCCAAAGCTCTCCCCAATTTGTAAAAGGATGAGAGGAAACACGAGCAAATTCATGATTTAATTTTAAAAATAAGCGATAACTTAAATAATGAAAAGACAAAAAACAAACAAATTCTAGCTAAAGGTTGTTAAAATGATTAACGTTGAATTCCGTGAGTCCCGTGATCTAACGTTGAATTACCGATTTAAAGGTCAGCAGCAATTTTTGTTTGCTTCGCACGACTTTGACAGCGCAAGTTTTAAATGCGTATCATCAAACAACGTGTATCAAGCGCCTGCCGATATTACGCTGCATGTCTACGGTCTACCTACCGTTTGCTTTGTAGCCAAGGTAGAATTGGTCCGTAGAAAGCTTTAATATAATAAGTGGATTCTTCTCCGATAATCTCAGAACATAACCCACCCAGTTAGGTCTCCTGTGTTTCATCTTTCGGGCAGGGCCGGAACTAGATGTGACAAGCAGGGGGGGAGGCGCAAAAATTTTCTGGGGGAGGGGGCGAGGTATCCGAAGTGGTTAAATAATGGTTAAGCCAATTTTTAACCCCTTTTATACTGCATGCAGGGCTATAATTAGCATGTGTGTAGGACGGCGTAGCAGACAGAGCAATAATGAGAAAATTAACTCACAGTTAACCTAACGTTATTAATGTGCCTCTAACTAAATTGTTATTTGCAGAAATTTATCACACACAAGTTTTAAGAAAATAATACACTGAAGCTACCAAACATTTTTTTTAACTAATTCTAATTCATATTGAAAATGATTACATGCGAACTGCAATTTTCACTACAAAAAATTATTTGTCCGATTTTGCAGTGGGGCGGGGGCGCAAATTTTGACAGGGGGCACCCCCCTCGCTCCACCCTAGTTCCGCCCCTGCTTTCGGGTCCATTTTTCTTCCTTGATTTTGCCGTACAAATCTCTGTTACTTATAACTTTTATCCATTTTATAATGTAAGTGTGTTGCTGATCGTTGATTGCTATACTGAATATTTATTAACTTAAAAATAATAATGAAAACAACTACCAATAACGTATGCGTGGATTGCACATGCGTGAGTAATATGGTTGACGTGGAATTTTGTTTCTTCCCATAAGGATGTGAAAAAATTGTTGTTCTTGAGGACTAGAATGTTTTGCAAATGAAAAGTGCATAGTGATAATATGCAATATGCTTTCAATTTTGGATTCTTGGAAGCAGCAAGTGCAAAAAAAATTAGAATGGACAAAAGTTCGAGTGTGGACTCTGGGCCTGAAGTAAAAAATAGCGAGCATTTAGAAACTACGGTAGATGAAAACTATGAAAAATTATCTCAAGGTACGGAAGGCTGTGTTCAATGTTGTAAGATACTACCTGAAGTTTTTAAACAATTGTCAGTTCTTACTGAATCGCTTCAGTCAGTGCTTAGTCTACAACAAAGTGTTTTATCCACACAGAGTGAAGTCGTCGGTGAGCTCAAAGCCAGTCAACAGTTTACGTCTAATAAATACGACAGAATGAATGCGCAGTTACGTACAGCACTTGAGAATCTGACAGAGGCAAATAAAAAATGCGAAACTTAGAGAGTGAACAGCAGAAACAAAAGGCCATCATTTTACGTTTTGAGAGAGAATTGAATGAAACCTGATTACTAGACAATTTAGATCAATACAGCAGACGAGATATTCTTTTAATTGCCAGTGTACCTGTTCAGAAGACTCAAGACACAAACTACATCGTTATGAAGGAAGCGGCTGAAATGGGGTTTGCAGTTACGAAGGAGGACATTAACATCTTCCATAGGGTTAAATCAAATGAAAGTAAAAGAGGGCCACCAGCCATTGTGGTGAAATTTGCTAACAGTCAAATTCGGGACAAAGTGTATAATAATCGCAGGAAAATTCCTACAACAAATGACATAGGCTTCACAGGATCATGCCAAAAAATTAGCATTTCCAGTCTTTAACAAGCTATCGACGTGAGGTATATCAGGCGCGCCAAACGTTTAAGAAGCAATCTGGCCTTAAATACCTATTGACAAGAAATGGACAAATCTTCCTGAGAAAAGCGGATGCAACGAAAGCAATCTCTGTAAACACAAAGGATGATATTCCCGTGATTTCATTCTAGTTCCTGATAACGGGGAATTTGGATAAGCGTGCCTATTTATGTTTTTATGTGTTTTCTACCAATGTTCATTGTTAAAATTTGTATTTGCTATTTGTATGTGTTGCTCTGTGTTTACAGTTTTTGTTAAGTTAGAGCTAGGTGTTCGCAACTTGGGGCTTTCCAACATTTTTCGTTTGTGACAAATTAGTAATATTTCTACTGTCTATAATGCTTCCAAAATGTGTTACATGCGTGGCTTCATTTATGCTAAAAGTAATGACAACAGATGGAACTTGGCAAGAGGTAGCAAAAATATTCTTAGAAAAACTGGGTAGATTCCGATTTTGGAAAATGGAAAAAACTTTTTTAGTAGGGAAGAGTGTAATGCTTGGGAACCCCTTCTGGCAAGATGGAATTATATGCTGGTGTGAAATATTAAGAAATCCGATAACTCAAACGGATTATTTAAAACAGACATTATGCTACCCGTATGTTCTGTACAACATGTATTGAAAATAATGTACTATACGTTTATGATTTAATAAATGATAATGGAATTATAATGTCACGTGATAAGTCATTAGCAAATTTGCAATTGAAGTTGATTTTCTTCAGTATTACAGTCTTGTCAGTGCAATTCCAAATAGATATCGAAATGATATTCGAAATGCGGGTGGTAAACTGTGCAGAGCGGAAACTAACAATCGCAAAACCGAAAAACTTGTATCACAAAGTGACTTTAAAACATCGATTGTGTATGAAAGTTATTATCTCAAAAAAGTCTTCCGCCAATTTCTGAACTGAAATGTCAGGAAATAAATCATAAATTAAAATATAAATTATAATGTAATGTAATGTAATATAATACAATACAGTACAGTACAGTACAGTACAGTACAGTACAGTACAGTACAGTACAGTACAGTACAGTACAGTACAGTACAGTACAGTACCGTACCGTACCGTACCGTACCGTACCGTACCGTACCGTACCGTACCGTACAACCGTACAACCGTACACCGTACCGTACCGTACCGTACCGTACAATACAATACAATACAATACAATACAATACAATACAATACAATACAATACAATACAATACAATACAATACAATACAATACAATACAATACAATACCATACAATACAATACAATATAATATATAATATAATATATGATATATATATATAATATATCATAATATAATATGAATAGAAGCGTATCTGCTTCATTTTAAATGTACAAAAGATCCTAAAATACACGATTATCAGTTTAGTGTTCTGCACAGTATATTACCAAAAAAAACATTTCCTATTCAAAATCAATAAAGCCGATTCTGACACTTGTAATAATTCGGAAACAGAAACCATATTACATATTCTGTAGGACTGTAATAAAGTAAAACTCATTTGGGAACATTTTAAACAAAATGGTGGATCAAAGTACAAGTAATGAAGTAATAATTGATAAGTCTGTTGTAATTTTTGGAAAGTTTCCGCATAAAAAATTCCATGTTTAAATAAGACCATTTTAATAGTAAAATATTACATTTGCTGTACTCGAAGCAAATTACAAACACTGAATTTTAATCATGCAATGAGCTGTATTAAATATATGTATAAGATGGAGAAATATGCAGGTGCCAACCTTGGGATACTAGAAAAAAGTTGGTTACCTTTGAAACACACATTCTAATGATTTACTGAACAACCAAAATTGCCAGAGCGTAGTCAAGGCATATTTACTGATTGCATCTAATTGCATTCACTCATTCATTGGTAGTCAGTTAATGCTAATATTTGTTTATGTTATTGGAAATGTCTTGGTTTTTGTAATTTGTAAAGTATGTTTTGTATTAAATAAAATGTTAAATAAAAAAAACTATCAATAACAATAGCAGTGACTATAACAACAATGATGTATTCAGTGACAAACCAATACTAGCACTTAATGATAATAACAGCATAGCTGTAAAAATTTGCAATCATTTTATTGTAAAACGTATACACTGTTCACTTCAGTAACAAAATTGAACAAACAGTCATAAAAGTTAGCAATATGATACTGTAGAAATTTTGTATTCTTCAACATTACTTTAACAGTAGAAAATTTGCATCCTTTCTCAATGCTGTCTATAGATCAACTGAAACTTGCATGCCTGAGAGAATAGAGCTGTAATCACATGACCAGAGATTCAAGTTCCTATTGGAAGGTACATCACATTCGTGCATACAGACCATAAACGGAAAGGTCACCTATACTCTACAGACTGCTAGGTAAACCAAAATCAAAGTCTACTTGGCTTCTTTGATAGCAGAATAAACATTATTGGTTTACAGAAAGCTGTGTTATAATTTTTCTCTATTTAAACTTGAATAAGAGAGTTAGAACCAGAATTAAAGCATGAAATTAACAATCTAATTACTCTGATTAATTAATATCTATAAAAGCAAACGGAAACAATATTTAGAAACAAAAATCAATCTTTGACAAACTTTGTACAATTAGAGTAAAACAACGACTGTAGATGGCAGCATAGACTAATCCAGTACTTTAGTGTAGTAGACTGACAATTAAATGGGTCACATAATACTACAATCGCGTACTCGGTACAATAAGCGACAATAGTACTAGTTGCAGTTTGAGTGCGTGAATAACTAAGTGGTAGGTGCATATACTTCACACTTGAAGCTAACCACTCCGAATATAACCCGACTGTGAATGGCTTCTGAACGTCCAGGGTTTAATACTTACTTTCGGCCAAGTCAATTGCAATACTGTTTCTCGCTAATTGTACTATATTCTGCACGTCTAACAGTTAAGCCAGTTTCACAAGCGCACTTCACAAAACACCTACTAAGCAACAAGGAGCATTTCACAGCCATATGCGCTAAAATTTTGGAAATACATCATATGTTATAACACAGGTAACTGTATATAATGAACTATTTTTAAGCAACAAAACCATGCAAAGACAAGACAAGATAACGTGAAAACAAATTTATTTAAATGCATTTGAGTAGATACCAGACGCATCTAAGCTCATTATTGACCATAATTATGGTACACAACCTTATCACTATAATTACGTAACTCTGACAGTCCAAGGCTCGTTGTTCCGACTAGTGTACTTACCTACTACGAGACAGTAACGAAATTCACACGTTAAAACAATACGAAAATCTGTCACACGTACTCCTGTTACCTCAGCTAGAATTATAGAAGATGAAAATTCTCAGCAAGACAAGGTAGTTTTGATACTTTTGTACAGGTAAACGTGATACGCCTTGCCGATACCAGACAGTTTGGATTTAACAAATTACCTAGTTGTTTATTGCTTATGTTTTATTATTATCATTACCAAGTTTTCATTATTATCAAAACGTTTAGATTATCAAATTATTATCAAAAGCTTTAGGTACTAAGTTTCCCATTGTTATAATATATGTTAATCGCGTGTTAATATTTATATATTTTTGCTAGAAATTCCATCGATAAATACGTAAAGAAATACAGCAAGCAAGCAAGCAAATGTAAGATAGCTATTATAAATTATTTTAAAAATAGATATATTATTACATATTATTAATATTACGTATTATTACATATATTATTACATGATATATTACACACGCACACACACACACACACACACACACACGCACACACACACACGCACGCACGCGCGCACACACACACACACACACACATATATATAGAGAGAGAAATACAGCAAGCAAGCGGATGTAGAATAGCTATTATAAGCTATTTTAAAAAATATATATTATTACATATTATTAATATTACATATTATTACATATATTCTTACATGCATTATTACATATATATATATATATATACAGCAATACAGCAAGCAAGCGGATGTAAAATAGCTATTATAAGCTATTGTAAAAAAATATATATTATTACATATATTATTACAAGCATTATTACATATATATATATACAAGCTGTATGTATGTATATATATTATATGTAATATATGTATATTATATATATGTATGTATGTATATGTATAAATGCATGTGAATATACTGTTGTCTTAATTAACAATATGTTCAAAACAATATGAAGCGCAACTTTTAACCCATGCAAAGAGTTGACACACGAACAACCAAAAAGGCTTAGTCTGTTCAACATCTAGAATTACGCATACTATAAGGTCAGATGTCATAAGACGAAATAAAAGAAAAAATTATACAGAGCAATGAATCAGGTCCATTCTAAAGCATGGCCTGGTCCATGCACTGTGGAATGATTTCACAACGAATCTCAAGTAAGTTGCCGTGATTGCTGGATAAAGACTGTATTCTTTGATTGTGTGCTGCTCTGTATTGCCCACAAAAAGCTACAAAAATAGAAAAAAATCTTGTAGTAAAAAATCTCAATACTGTTTTGAATAACTAATGATCATTTTATTGCTCGACATTCCAGCACAATATATTGTGATGTGCGTGTGATACACAATGGCTCCATCACCAAAATTAATGAAACTAAAGTTTTACAAGTACAAACACACAGGAAATTAGTTCGTGAAGCGGATTAGGATTAGGGTTAGGATGGGCTTAAAGTTAGGGATAGATTTATGGCTGAGGATAAGGTTAGGAATAAGGCTGGGTTGGATTAGGGTTAGTGTAGGGAATTTCGCAAATATCTCGTTGGGCACGTGACCACGATCACTCACCTGTGCAGATCTGTTTCTGCCTGGGCAAGTGAGTTAGTTGGTAGACGTTAACAGGCTACTTTAAAAGTAGTTTTTCACAGTATGATAGTGGCATAATTTGTCAGATATATTGGTAAATACTAGATTTGCTTTATGGAGACATACGATGTAAGTAAATACATCATTTTGTATTATTTTGAATTATTATGAACTGATCACTTTGAACATTTTAGTTTAATGAATGACAATCTTATAAATTCGATAGAACTTCGATTAGTAAAATTACCAAATTAGGTTTATTTAATGCGTGATTTTGTGTTTAGTAAGGTCTAGAACTACAGAATTAAATGCAAATTTGTAAAATGGCCTTTTTTATTTTTTTATAGAAATGACGTATAAAACACTATAATATTTTGTTGGAATATGGCAGACATTGATTGTAGTACAGTTAGAGTTACGGCTAGGCTTAGGGTGAGTAATTAAATTGTGTGGAGTATTAAAACTCCTTCTGAGACTTCACGATGTTGTTTTCACGATCGTTATACTGGCTGATCGACGATTTATTTTTTAAACAACTAACTTTGACATTATATTCTTAGGGTTACCTTGGCTGGCCCATTTTCTTCGTAGTTCCACCACGTGTTTCCAGTATGACTAGCATTCAAGTTAAAGGACGTCACCCACTCTTCCCTGTCGTCTCGACTTTGCAAAAGAATGCCTGTAATGGCGACGTTCTGACCCAAGTTGAACTGCTAAAAACATAAATTATTTGTGTAAATTGTAAAGTGCGCCTTATCTGCTGCATACTGAAAAGGTAAAATTACCTAGTTTGGCTTGTACAACACAGCAGGTGATTAACCTGGCATGCAAGGCTAGAGGTGAGCACCGAACGTTCGATTTCGAGCTTTTTTAGTTCGAATTCGGTTCGAACCAAAAATTATAGATTCGAATAATTCAGCACTTCAACTAATTACGCTCTTTACCGTTAAAACGTTTGAAACATCATGGAATCAGCACAATCTGGCTGTGATTTCAATGCATAATTTTTAAACAAATTCATCATCATCATCATCACCTCTGGAATCATACGTCCTCTGACGTGGCCATGCTGCCCTGTCACCCGCAACTTCCCATGTCCCTATAATTTTTGATATCTAATGGTGTGTTGATAAGATCTTTTTGGCGTATCTGAACATATAAGAAAATCTTTCAGAGATTTCCATGCGATCTATTTCATTGGAGTCACCAAACCAGGGGTGTGCAAATTATATGACTAGCCATATAGTACAGAAAAGTACAGAAAAGCCTAATAACGATTTTTTTGCATCCGACCAGCATACATCATTACTACTACACTCACGAAACTATTTTAGAAGTTATTAAAATTTATATTACAAACCATATATTTCTACTTTCAGGACAGATAGTGGTAATTTCATTACAATGCATATTAGTAATGTGTATCATACAGTCTGTGTAGCAGTGTTATTAAGCTACAACTGTCTTGTAAGGGTTAATGGCATCCGATCTAGTAGAAAAAACTACCCGCACTATCTTTGGGATCGTGGCAGGGACTTCAGCTGGATACACTCAATTAATCGCCCGGGACGCACTTTCATTAGGTTGACAAATCTCTTCGAGGGCTGCACAAATTCTCTCGGCGGGCCGCAATTTGCGCACCCCTGGGCTAAACTAATCGGGGCACACTTAATGTTTCACTGTATGACACTGACTTATGTTCAGGAATCTCTAAACAAGCTGCAAACAGAATGTCTATCACATGGAATAGCGTTCATAGAAAAATTCAGAACGTGTACCTACGTAACAATGTAAGTACGTACGTAACAATGTAAGTACTGCAGTACGTACTTTCGTTTAATGCTTTACCATTGCATATATATTGGCAACAGTAAACAAGTAATTTCTCAAAAAATTTCTTACAGCCCAAAAAATGTTTCAATCACGTATATTGTAAATCATTATCATGCCTGCTCCGAGTGTTGAAAGAATGTGTGGAACTTTGGATGTAAGTATGATTTAATAATTGGTAAGTGAACTAGAAAGATCAGTCAAATCTGTAATCATTCGTAACTGTGAACAGTGTGCAAAATAACCAATATGAATCAATTTCTGTGATTAAAAGTTTGTATGAAGCACATATGCACAGGAGTTTCTTTGTATTGCAGTGGAATTAATTTTATATTTATCTAAAAACCTCCATAAAAGATAATGTGTTATAAATTATTTACCTACAAATTAATTCTCTGTTGTAAATATGTTTACAGTCTGTGCTAATTTTTAATATTGTATTTTATCTTTTTTTATATAATGTGGCCTATTTTAAGTAAAAACTGTACTTTTTCAATGATAGAAATTCAATAAATAAATAAAAAAACCTAGTTGTGATTAACTACCTCTTTATTTTAATGTGCAAAATATTAGACTATTTAAAAGTTAATAAATTCCTTATGCAAAACAGGTACATGCATCTCTTTGAATCTTTACTACACTTTCGAAAGTATGGCATCTTTATTGTTTATGTTTTATATATATTGTTTTGTTGCATTTTAGCTACTAGTGAATGTGACCGTAATGAAAAAAATTATTAAAAAATTAAAATACCTGAATCCAATATTCTGCTGCCGATTGGACAAAACAAACAGCTGAGCTGTCATTTAGTTGTATTCGAGTGTATGGATGATAATTAATATCCAAATTGGTAGACCACGTGACAGAATCTTCTGGAATGAATGCATCGGCTGTACCAAGATAAGCTCTGCTGTTCAGTTTACCAGGATAGAGACAGCCTAGGAGTAAAATGTACGATCATTTAGTAACGCTATGCCCGTACCGATGTTCCTTTGGCTAGAGCAGTGGTTCCCAAAGTAGGGGTAAATTACCCCCCGGGGGTAATATGTTTTTTTTTAACGGGCACCTCTCTGAAAATTTTTAAAACTTCGTTCGGAATGCATTTTACGTAGTTTTCTTCTTGAAGAGACTGCCTCCGGCAGGCAACACTGTGTCACTCAGTAATGAGTAAGGTTCAGTAATTGTAATTCTTGTTTTGGCAACAATACAACAACAACACCTGGAAATTTATTTATGTCACGAGCAAACATAAATAATTTTGCTTGCTTGTGGCATATACGTGTGTTTACTTTTTGAGTTGGAGAAGTAGTACTAGGTGGGGGGTAATGGACACGACCGGGTTTCCCGATTTGGGTAACGGTCAGAGAAAGTTTGGGAACCACTGGGCTAGAGGTACAAATGATTTAAATTTCTTTTGCATATTTAAGCAATGCATTTTATGTGCACACCAAGTGGGGTAATTTCAATATTTTTAAGTGTATATTAAAATGCAATGAATGTTGTTCGTGTGTTTATTTTTCGTCAACACGTGTGTGTGTGTGCGTGTGTGTGTGTGTGTGTGTGTGTGTGTGTGTGTGTGTGTGTGTGTGTGTGTGTGTGCGTGCGTGCGTGCGTGCGTGCGTGCGTGCGTGTGTGTGTGTGTGTGTGTGTGTGTGTGTGTGTGTACCAGGGGTGAGCATCAAACATTCCAGTTCAAGCGTTTGAATTCGCCTAAAACCTAAAATTGCAGATTTGAATAACCAACTACTTCAACAACATTTCTTTATCATCAAAACGTATGCAACATCATACAGTCAGCACAATTTAGCTGAAATTTCTGCGAACAATTTTTAAACAAATCGTTACTGTTTTTACTACAGAATTTGATCATCATCATCATCATCATCATCATCATCATCATCATCATCATCATCATCCAACGAATCATACGTCCAGGGACATGATTCTGTTCACCTCCTTATGCCAGGACTCCCTACTCGCTGCAATGTCTGAAGTGTTTAAATCTTTCTGTGCAAAATCTAATTATGTTAACATTTGTCCTCCTGCAGGTTTTGTAGCTGGTTCTATGGCTTGTTGAAGAACTATCTTCACTGAAATGTCATCAGGTAGTCTAAGCATGTGCCCAATCCATCTTAAACAGAGTCTTTTTATTTTTCTTGTCCAAGGTTCTTCTTTTATTTTTTCTTATACATCTTTATTTGAGATTTTCTTTGGCCATCTGATACCCAAAATGTTTTTGTAATTTCGCCTTTGAAACGCATCGATTTCAGCTTTATGATTTGCTTTTAATGTCCAGAGCTCATAGTTATACAGAAATACAGTTTCAACTAAGGCTGAGAATATTCTAATATTTGTTGCCAAAGAAATCCTCCTATTTTCAAAAACTTTTGAGAAGTTCGGGTAAGCTGATAATGCCATTATCTTCTGTCTTGATATGTCGTCTTCTGTTGCTAGCAGACTACCGAGATACTTGCATCTTTGCCATGATTCATCTCCATCAAAGTATACACAATAAAGTAGGGAAAGTCCTTCTGCGCAGTAGTTCGCGCAGTTAGTGTCGCCCTAGCGGCTATTCAGTGCGGCCTGTTGTTGTCAGGTACGCAACAGCGCAGGCTGTGGGTACTGTAGCAGATGAATTGATGAGACCATCAAAACCAGCCCGGTTAACAGGCGCTCATAAATTGCTCAGCAGTGAGTTGCAAAATCACAAAAAGATATCTTTTTAAATTTCGCAAGGATGCAGCCAGGTAATTATAATAAAATGTTAATTATAACACAGTTTTGAAACTTTTGTTACTAGTTAAATATTTTGTACGCTAAGCAAAGACTGCAAGGCCTACATCTCTCTTTGACGATTTATAGCAGCTGTTATCTTTTTGAATGTTATTTAAAGTAAGCATAAGGCGTTAAGAATAATTTGTAGTTAAAATAAAAATTATTATAATCATATCTCATAAAAATTAATAGGCTTATTTACAAAAGAAGTTAAGAAAGTTGATCAAAAGAAAGAATACCTGGCTCATGTAGTATTCGATTTCTGGAGAAATATTTTTTCTAAAAAACATTTCTATTTCATATGTTCTTATCAGGAAATATAACTTGAAGATATATTAGGCCTGACTTTCATGTGTAATACCTTTCATAGAAAAAAATCGATTTTTTCAGAAGAGCAAATAATTTTCCAGAACATAACTTAATCTAAACATCTGCATGTTTTGTTAATTCCAAGTTAAAAAAAGTTTAAAAAGCATATAATCATACATTGGCCTTTGTTATGAGTTGGAGTTAGTTATAAAATTACGTTGAACAAGCAGAGATGTATTTACGACATTACTCCTCTTTTTTATTACCAGTGAACAAAAAATAACTGAAGGAAACATCAGAGCTGTCATCCTAAGCAGCCGACATAACTTCCACCTCTATAACAACCAACTAACTATGTCAAAACCTAGTTAAAGAATTCAGGCGAGAAGCATAAATTAGAATCTGCACGCGTGTCATAATACCTTATAATATCATGTGCAGACATTACTTATATTTGGCCTAATTTTTTAAGATTCAGTTAGGCTTACATCAAAATAAATGTTCATTAAATACAGTTTGCTTACGTGTAAAAAATGTACTTGTATAATGTTCTTTTGTTTTGTTTATTAATTAGACTCTTTAGTATTATTTTAATGCATGTACTTTGCAGCTTGATTCAGTTCCCTATTTGAAAGTTTGTTTAAATTTCTGTTTGGCTAGCTTGCTTTTCATTTTATTTAGTTTGTTTTTTATTATTTTTATTTAGTATTATTGTTATTATTTTGCATGTTTTTCTCATATTGAGTTATGCATGGACAATATGACAGCTTGAATTTGGTCATTTTTTGCACTAATGTTTTTCTTTTGCTAATAGGTACCATTATGACCTTTGTTACTTTATTAGTAAGGTATAAATCAATTTAAATGAAATTATTCATTCATCGCCGCCTATATCAAAATCGTAATTACATATTAAGTTTTCCTCATGTTTCCTTGCAGTTCATTACATCTTTTACTTTATTTCAAAATTATTTCAATATTTATATCAAAATCGTAATTCCATATTGTGTTTTTCTTATGTTTCCTTGCTATTATGACATCATTTACTTTATTACATCAATTTCATTGAGTCATCTACAAAAGCACGCATATCTTTAATAATTTTTTCATTTTCATTTAAGTAAGGTGAGTGTGTTAATGACCGTATGGTCGTACACTCACCTCACACTACTCAAATTATTTTATTTATTGTTTATTTATGTGTACAATATTGTATTTTGATGTGTGAAATAAAATTCATAGTTCATAGTTCCGTCTTTCTTTTAACTCTCTCTCTCTCCCTCTTTCTCTCTAAGAGAGGTGGGAGAGAAAAATCAATAAATCAATGAAAAATGCATTACTTCTTTACATAGCAGGCAGCCCATCACGCAGTCAGCTAGCCTCTTTCCTCAGGAAAAACAATAAAATTTTACTTACAAGAAAACTGAACAGGCATTTGCAAGTACATATTACAAACTTATTGCTACAATTTTTTTCCTTTTCATGAAATGTTTTCAGTTTTTTTAAACTAATAATTGCTTTTAATTGAGATATACTTCTTTTATTAAAAACGCAAAAGTGATTTTGGCTTATCAAAATTGCACGTATGCCAACACTACTGGTGAACTTAATAATATTATTATTACAGTCAATGCGGCGCTCCAAATTTTTCACTGAATGGCCGTTTGATGCCGCCAGCATAGCCGCTAATCGCAAAAAGGAAATACGTAACATTAGGCGCTTTCGTCACTTCCTCTTTATACACTTTGTCTCCATGGCATGTTATGTGAAACTCTTCAGTTTTATTTTTGTTTGCAACGAGATCCATTCTGTTCAGTTTCTCCTCTATTGAGTTTTTTATTTCATCTACTTCTTCTTTGTTTCTTGTAATCCATGCCACAGCATACTACATGGGTATAGTAGTTGACATACTTTGTAGAGAGCTGTAGCTGTGTTCTTGTCTTACTTCATTTTGTATTAATTCAGGATCAAGAATTGTGTAGTTGTGATCTTCTAGGTCTTTCAATGATATAACTTTGTCCTCAGTGAGAGCTATGGCAAGATATAAAGTGAAAAGTACAGGACTTAGGCAGTCACCCTGAGGTACTCCTCTGTTTGTAGAAAATGGCTGACTCAACTTCCCTTCACACCTGACTTGAATTAATGATACATAATTAATTATTATTTATTATTAATTATTTTATTATAATGAGTTGGAAATTTTTAAAACTGAATTCCAATTCGATTCGGATTTCATTCAATTTTTCTCACAAATACAATGTGTATCATGGAAAAAATTACAATTACAAAAAAATCAAAGAACAAGAAATACGAAACATAACAAATACAATTACGCAACGTTGCAAAAACATGAGTTTGTACAACTTACTTAAACAGCTTACTTAAATCTAATAAGAAATTATGCACTTTCATTAGTTTAATTCGAGCTCGAAAGTTGCAAATTCAATCGAATTCGCTTTGTGGTAGAGGATGCTCACCCTTAGTGTGTACGAATGTACCTGTACGAATATATCAGGTGGCTCAAAAATCTGCCTGATATCATGATCACGGTATTATTAAAACAGAATAACGGAATCTCATGAAAATTAAAAGAGTGACGTCATAAACGTTTATGTACAAAGGCTAAAAAATTTAAAACATTCTCTTACATTTAAAATACAAAAAATTTTAATCAACAAGTCAAAAAATGTTCAAAAAGATTGTCACTAACTGTTATTCAATTTACAGCAAATGGTCTGTGTGTTCACCATTTTCACTGCAAACTAGAGGAAGGCATTTCTTCCAATGGTTGACACAGTTTTTCACTTCTTTAAAAGATATTTTTTGGTCTCAGCATTCAAAATCCGTTTTTCTTAAAGCGAATTCGAGAAACTAAAATCCAGAGAACAGAGTCACATTTTTCTTGGCAACAATTGTTTATCAGTGATTTATTTTCTGTGGTGAAAACCATGATGTAAATTCATTGTTATCTTTATTATTCTGCTGCCATGTATTTCTACTGATGTTTTCTACTACTTTTCAATTGATGATTACAATAATCTTTCCCGTATTTAATTTTTTTAACACGTAACTCTTTTTAGCCATAACTTGAAAACTACTAAACGACAAATGATTCTGGGCTAAATTAAATTTCACAGCCAAAAGTTAATGTACATGTACAGATTATGCAACCAATTCATCATTGATAAATCTTTACAGCTGATGTCAACATAGCACAATCTATTATCTTTCTTCCTAGCATTTCCACTAACACATCCTTCTACCCTTCCTGTGTGATCTAACCTTTCTCCTAGTTCTTTTTTTGTTCACTCATCCATTCTTTTTTTTATCGCGTTCACATGACAGTAGGCTTATACAGGCCTTTGCTTCTCTAGCCCACTGCAGTACAATTATTCTTTTACAATAACGATAATGTATGAAACATAACAATTTAATACAGTATGATGTAATAATTTTGATGTCACTGTGTGCTTAATGTCATTATATTGTACTGAATGTGATAATAATAATAAATAAAAAAAATAAAAAATAAAAGTAATATCGCACTTTGAAATTCCAATTTTTTAGGTACTTGCAGGCTATTAATATATTATTATTATAATCCACACTTGGCACACTTTTCTGTGCAACATGACATAATATATGTATAAATACAATAAATATATTATACAAATCTACGTACATATAATACAAAAACAATGATTTATACGCTATTACGCAATTTTAACTCTTACAATGTTTAAAAATGATTGAGACACTTACGATAGAGTTCATGATCAAGCATGCTGTAGTACTTCATACCAGAGTGATCGGGAAACGTGGTAATGTCGTCATCATCATCATCTTCATTTCCGTGTAATAACTTGCACGTTTCCTGTACATCGTGATAGCTGTATGAAATACAATACGCATCTGACACACAGACACGGGTACACTTCAACAAACTTGCTGAAATTGTCGTATGCAGCTCTCTTCCAGGAACTTCTTTGTCATTGTAACTTTCATTACAATTAAAATCAAATGAACGCGCAACAGTCTGAGCTTTCGCTGAAACAACCCAAGTGTGTTAGTGCTATGACAGAAGTCAAAAGTCTTAATTAATAAATATCGTATTGTGCGCTTTTTTATTACTATGTTGTGAGATGTTTTATTATGTAATTAATATAAACACTTCGAGTTTATGTCATCACTGTGTAATAAACGACATTAATTACAAAAATCAAACTTACCCGTCCTCTGCAAAAAATAAACAACGCACTTCCGAACGTGTAAACAACACTAATTGTAGAAGTCTTACTCGTTATTATTTTAAACTACAGTGTCTTACAACAATTTTCAGTAATTGCGTTTGACTCAATGTAGTTATTATCATTACTGCTTTTGTTTCATTTTCTAGGAAAACCTGTCATAGCAACTGCGCCCAGTAGTCATGCAGAAAAAGATAACAAGATTTATTACTGTGCATAACTCAATGTAGTTATATTATTATATTATTATCATTACTGCTTTTGTTTCATATTCTAGGAAAATCCTGTCATAGCAACTGCGCTCAGTAGTCAATAGCAACTGCGCCCAGTAGTCAATAGCAACTGCGCCCAGTAGTCATGCAGAAAAAGATAACAAGATTTATTACTGTGCATAACTCAATGTAGTTATATTATTATATTATTATCATTACTGCTTTTGTTTCATATTCTAGAAAAATCCTGTCATAGCAACTGCGCTCAGTGGTCAATAGCAACTGCGCCCAGTAGTCATGCAGAAAAAGATAAGATTTATTACTGTGCATAACTCAATGTAGTTATATTATTATATTATTATCATTACTGCTTTTGTTTCATATTCTAGGAAAATCCTGTCATAGCAACTGCGCCCAGTAGTCAATAGCAACTGCGCCCAGTAGTCATGCAGAAAAAGATAACAAGATTTATTATGGTGCATAACTCAATGTAGTTATTTTCATTACTGCTTTTGTTTCCATAGCAACTGCGCCCAGTAGTCATGCAGACAAAGATAACTAGATTATTACTGTGCGTAACGAAACTGTGCAGTATATTACATTATAACGTATGTGTATTATTGTTATTGCAAATGTTGAATAATTTATACGTGTTTGGGCTTTCAAAACCAAATAGAAATTCGAAGCCTCGATTAAATTTTGCTCTTTCTTTGCTCTTTATTCTCCAAAACATGTCATTCCAACCAAACATAATAAGAAATTAGTGCCAAAGAATAACAAATAAACAAATAAAAAATAACAACCTAGCTGTTACTTGAACTAAATTTAAGTTTTTTAAAGTAATTTGGGGATATAGATACGTTATTAGCCCCAAATCATGAGCAATTGTAAACAGATAACGACAATATCATATTAACCCATCATGACACGTCTTCACTTCACAGTAGGCCTCTGACCCAGATCAAATTGATCACGTGATTAGGCCAAAAATTGCCACAATGTGACCAAAGCCGACAACAAGCGAAGGTCGCCAAGCACGCCAATGCAAGATTACCAGTCAGTAAAGTTTCTTATTCTACACAATTAATCGCTCCGGTAACTTCAAAGGTAAGCCATGATCTACAGTCCCTCTTCAGAACATCCAGGCAGATCGACCATTAACCTATTAGCATATATTCATTATGTATATTCATGATCAGAGTAAAATTATTAAGTACTTAATGACTTCTGTATGAATTCACAAGCTCCAGCAACAGAGCGATGCGAGATAAATCATTATATGACAGGATGATTTTTCACACACTACCCCATTTTTAAGTCCGATAAAAAGTATACGTTTAGTACAAGTAATACTGCAAAAGCGTTTCTGATAACTAAAGAATAGATTAAAAACATAATTAACGGCGGGCAAGCCCAACTGTTGTCATGACACGTCTTCACTTCACAGTAGGCCTCTGACCCAGATCAAATTGATCACGTGATTAGGCCAAAAATCGCCACAATGTGACCAAAGCCGACAACAAGCGAACGCTGCTTAAGTACGCTAATGCGAGATTTCCAGTACAGTACGCTTTAACATTAATATAATTATTATTGAACACGAATGCAATGTAGAATCATACTTAATGAAAACGCTGTGCGTAGTTTTAGTTTACCGTTTAAAAGTAAAATGATAATAATGATGATGTCTTGTTTGGAGCTAAGAAAAATAATGAAGGTAGGTAAAATGGCACGGGGAAAATGGCGCAGGAAAATGGCACAGGAAAAATGGCATAGTAAAAATGGCACAGGAAAAATATGAGAAAAAATATCGGAAAAAGTGGCACAAACGGAAAAGTAGCTAAAAATGGAACAGGTAAAAATGGCACAGAAAAAATGGCACAAATGGAAAAGCAGCTAAAAATGGAACAGGTAAAAATGGCACAGAAAAAATGGCATAGGAAAAATGTCACCGCAAAAATGTCACATGAAAAAATGAAAAATAGGGAAAAATGGCACACTTAAGATTAAAATAGACAACTTTAGATTTTAAGGATGTTGCAAGGTGGGAACACTGGACAGGAATGCGTGGTACTCAGTAATAGCATCACATTTTTACCTGATTTTGATGCGCTGTATAGTATTTTGTACAAAAACTTTGTGCACTTCATGGTTGCTGGGTGTGTATTGTGTGTCGATTCAGTTATGCCACATTTTCTAGTAATGTGACTGATTTAGCTGTTTCGGTTCAGTCTAGTGGTAATGCGTCTGCTTTCCGTCTGGGAGGTCGTGAGTTCGAACCAACGGCCGGGTCATACCAAAGACTTTAAAAATGGTATCTGCTGTTGCCCTGCCTGACGCATGGTATTTAGGGTAAAAGTGGGATAATAATAGTCTCTGTTATGTAGTTGCAGGTTGTTATTTACAGTCGGCGATAATAGCTCTTTGAGCTAATGTTAATTGTTGACCCAAAGGCCGACTTTAAATAAAGATGATGATGATGATGATGATTATTATTATTATTATTACTATTATTACTGTTATTACTATTACTAACTACTATTACTATTATTGCTATTGCTACTGCTACTGCTACTGCTACTATTACTATTACTATTACTATTACTATTATTATTATTATTATTATTATTATTATTATTATTCCCTCTGCAGGTATACACTTAGAAAATATTGTTGCCTTTAATCACAATATGGTAACAGGTACGTTACCGTTACGTAATTCCATTATTTTTAAAATGTATGTAACGATAAAATTGACAGTATTTTCTTCGCTTCAGGTGGCTTTTGGATGGTTAATCTTCAACGAGCCATTGAGCTTCTTGTGGGCTGTTGGGGCTTCACTTATTTTGGTTGGTACTGCACTCATCTTGATTGATGCAGAGGCAAAGGGCTCAAGAAAAATACACGAAAAGAATTCTTGATATATGTTTATAGTTTAGGTTATAGAAACGTATTTTGCTATTTTCTAAATTTGAGTGCTATCACTATGTACAGAGGGTTAAAAGGGAACAGGGTCCATTTTTAAACTATTAGCTCAATTTAATTTAAATGAAAAAGGTTGAAACAGAGCATACTGTGAAAAATGCTCATTTTTTCATAAGTTTGTGGGAGAGACATCGGCCTGGTTCTTAATTTGTTGATTAGAATTAAACAAATACGTGGGAGTGTATATAGTCTAATTTGTTTTTATAGAAAAAGGTGCATAACGCTCAAGTTTACGAGTTGATAATTAAAATGGTTTGCTGCTATTGAAATATATAATTTAGATTAAATTTTGACTTTTAATATATAATTTATTCAACTCACAAGATTTGGCGCATTACATTGTTACTTTTTATCACAGCAGTAAACCTAATTATAGATACACATCAGCACATAACCATAAAAAAACTATTGGAGAAAGGAAAAAAATAACCTAACGAATTAGGCCGATCATATGACGTTTGCTTGTAGGAAAAGCAAGCGTCAAATGGTCACCTGTACAAGGGTGACGAAGGAATTTATAGCTTTAGAATGAAGCCTGTATAAATAATTCAAGGTTAACCTAATTGAATGACTCTAGGTAAATTTGCAAAGGTTATAGAAACTGGAATAAACTAGTTTGCAATGCTGTAAATGAAAGGTCTAGTAGCAGAGTAGAACTCAATCACGGGAATCCGTGACACATACAGTCAAACGTCGTTATGCCGCCAAACTCATTTGCCGCCTTGCAAATGGCGGGGAATAAAATGCTGTATTCAACCCTCTATGTGAAAGTTGTAACTGTATATTTAGGTGCTGCCATCTATTGATTAGTCACTTTAACATTTTACTAGTTAAACTCACCCTTAGTACAATTGCTCGGTCCAGTGAACATGCAAACACACTGGATCTCCCCTATTTTTACTGTGATGAGATATGTGAAGCCAAGTTTTTGCATAGTTCTCTACCTATATATACTGGCTGGATTTCACTTCTAGCCACTGTCTCTCTGTCACGCTCTCAGTGACGTGCAGTCGTGATCAGTGCAGGACACTCTGGTCCTCAGTGTAGTTTAGCAGTCATGTTATATATAACTATGTAGTGTAATAAAAGTGTTTCAGTTTTTGTGCAAACATGTAATCTGGTGTTTAGTTGTTTTCTACAAGTGTTCAACTTCATAACTAACTTTCACACTCTATGAAAATAACCTGTTATATCGCCATCCTTTACCCGCCATCTGCCAGGCAAATTAATGTATTCAGTGGGGAAATACCGATAGCAGTCTCAAGTTTCTCAACTAAGGCCAGCGACTTCTTGACATGATTAAATTCACTTTATTAAATTCACAGCCCCCAATAACTGGAATAAAATAAGTGCCGAAGTAAAAATACGCAAAACTATTTATAGTTTCAAAAAGTACTTGAAAAGGACCATTTTTGACTCAATACTTATAATACAATTTTAATGCTTCCATGTCTCATGCAATCGCAATGTATGGTCGGTTCTTTTCCTTCGTCTATCCTAATCTTACTATTTTTTCCATTTCATTTTGTCCTCTAACCCTAACCATTATTTCATTCACTCATTTGTGTCACCTTAACAAGCCAAGCCTTCAAGGTGTCATACAGCAACTTTTTTATTTGGCTAATTGACTTCATCAACGTTTTTTTACCTACACTGTTTCTTTTAGTCTCAATAATATTGTATGTTGATGTATTGTATATGTATTGCTGGAGTGAAATAAATTGATTGATTGATTGATACCCACTTATGAGGGTCGTAGACACTGGCTAGACGTCATGTGTTCTATAATAATATGCATGACATCACGTTTTGATTGCTTGCAAGCCTTACCATACATTGTATAATCACAATAAATGCAGGATCTCCTGGCACATAGTAATAACGGAAACTGCCCTTTTATCCCTGTCACTATGGTCATCTTCGATTCGAAGGACGAACATCATCATCAATAAACTTATTGTATTAGAAATTTTTCAAGCAAATTCCAGCAAGAAATTCGTAGCTATGACTTAACCTTTTTTTTACATACAGACATGCTTAATAGAGCAGTTGCCCTACAGTCTTTTATATATGTAATTGAGTATAGGACATGTTTATTATGTAAGAAAAAAGTTTTCAGAAGATGACTGATTTTGAGCAATTAACTCACAAATGATTAATTAAATATTTTTATTTTAAATCCATTAGCCTTTAGAGCAAAAATTAAGAACTCTAATCTGTGTACACTCCTCTGACTGTTTTGTGATTTGTCTATGGCAAAATTTAACGCACTTAAAGCGCCAAACTCGCTATAACGCCATCTTTTTTCAGGTCTCAAAGTGGGCTATATGAATACGTTTGACTGAAATTGGTTTTTAAGAGTGACATACGTGAAAGAATTATTGCCATGGAAGTTTAGTTTCACGTTTGCGCCCTGTTACGAACATTTCGCTATTCGCTAGTTAGATGGACTAGCATCTCAAGAAATATATTGCACAAAAATAGGTGTTGTACCTCTCAGTTCAGATCTAGCTCTTTACACTTGTTTTGAAATCACGTGATGACACAGCAACGGTAAGCTTGGAGTTTAAAATTTTAAATTGAAATTTGCCCAGTTTCTCTGTGCCACATTCCATTTTGTACAGTAACACTGTAAACATGCACAACCCACTCATGGTATATTTGTAATATTACAAGATTGTGTTCACTTCTAGCTGAACATCACTTGCTGGATGATGCTCTATCAGAAACAGTTTAGCATTATTATAGATGTTAAAAGGTATACTTTTTACCGTACTTCAAAACGGAGCAAAATATGGAAAACTGTCCTGCTTTTCTTTAAGTAGTGGCAACAGCTAGCAATAACTAATCTTTATTAAAAATTGAATTTTTGTCAGTAAGTAAGTAATGTAATCCTGTAGCACTTAATAACAATAATAATAATAATAATAATTATTATTATTATTATTTAAAGTCGGCTTGTTGGTCAATAATTAACATTAGCTCAAAGAGCTATTATCGCCGACTGTAAATAGCAACCTACAACTACATAACAGAGACTATTATTACCCCACTTTTACC
This sequence comes from Tubiluchus corallicola, assembly GCA_030141605.1. Lineage (NCBI taxonomy): Eukaryota > Metazoa > Priapulida > Priapulimorpha > Priapulimorphida > Tubiluchidae > Tubiluchus > Tubiluchus corallicola. The sequence continues at coordinate 198,900 of JAQGDQ010000244.1, read as the reverse complement.
CTAAGTACCACGCGTCAGACAGGGCAAAAGCAGATACCATTTTTAATGGTCCTTGGTATGACCCGGCCGTTGGTTCGAACTCACGACCTCCCAGACGGAAAGCAGACGCATTACCACTAGACTAAACCATCTGGTCTGACTTAATGCTAACTGGATACAACAAACTAAACTTATGTCATAAGGATCAGGGGCGGAACTAGGCGGAGCGAGGGGTGCGCCCCCTTGTCAAAATTTGCGCTCCACCCCTGCAAAATCGGACAAATAATTTTTTTGCAGTGAAAATTGCAGTTCGCATGTAATCATTTTCAATATGAATTAGAATTAGGTAAAAAAAATGTTTGGTAGCTTCAGTATATTATTTTCTTAAAACTGGTGTGTGATGAATTTCTGTAAATAACAATTTAGTTAGAGGCACATTAATAACGTTAGGTTAACTGAGAGTTAATTTTCTCATTATTGCTCTGTCCGGTACGCCGTCCTACACACATGCTAATTATAGGCCTGCATGCAGTATAAAAGGGGTTAAAATTGGCTTAACCATTATTTAACCACTTCGGATACATCGCCCCCCCCCCCAGAAAATTTTTGCGCCCCCCCCTGCTCGCCACATCTAGTTCCGGCCCTGATAACGATTATCGATGATGAATTGAGTTTTTGCCTTTAAATTCCTTACAGGAAAACATTACACATATTAACTTCTTGAATAAGTGGTAAGCCTCTGACTCCTAGGTGAAAGCAAATGTATAACCAAATGATATCCTTATGACATGTATGCTGGTATGCAACGAATATGTGTGGTATGATTATTACAATACTTGACAATATGTAATTTTATTTAACATTTATTCTATAATCATTTTTATATGCCGTTTCCTGAAAAAACTCTGTGTCTGGCATTTGCCTAATAATGGCAGATGAACTACAAGAATCGACGTCTTCATGACAGAAATACAGGAAACGAAAGGTAAAAAAACTGGCGGACGTTGAACAGCAAAAAGAATCGATCAGGAAGTGTTTGCAACTAAAACAGAGTCATAGTTGTGATTGTGGTGAAACAAGTGAAATCGACGTGTACGTGAAAAACAGAAGTTTATGGTTTCAAAAATCTTCTAATGAAAAGGTTGGGTGGAACCCAGCCGAAAGTGACAGAAATGCAATTGCTCCTGAAGACCTAGTACATACAATGGCGTCATGAATTCAATTTAAATCAACCCTAGCATAAGTAAGAAGCTAGGCTTAACACACGTATAAGCCTAACACACAGATAACATTGTACATACTTAATTACAGTATTATACAAGAAACATTTAATTTTTGCGTGTGGTGGGAACCGTGGGGAAGAGGTTGACTTACCTAGAGCCGGCACAGACGGGGGTTGTAGTTCTCAGGAAATTTTGTATGTAGATAATAAGAAGCATGAGCAAATGTTGTGTTTTGTTTCTCTCGGAAGGCTCGTAGAGAAAACAGGATAACAATAACGTTTCAGGCTTATTAGTGCACCCTAATAACAAGCAGAATTTATCACTCTCAACAAAGCTTTACTTTTTGCTAATAAATATTATTAAAAGTAGTATATTGATAGATTGAAAGTGAATTAGGGACACGTCAAGGAGTCATCATGCTGCACTTCGTTTTCATCATCTACTGGTACAGGAACATCTAAATTGTCGATTCTGTACTGCGTCATGGCCTGTTCCTCTGAAAAGGAAACCACGAGATGAGTTATTCTTTGATTCGTTATAAATACAAACTTTTGAGAAGAGTTACAAGCTATTTACAGAAAATTTTCTGGTGGTGAAGAAGTGAAAAATACGAAATATTATTTGTACACACCATTTTAATTTCAAGATCATTTATCAGTTATGAATGAACCATTAATTGACCAAAAAGAAGAAAATGCCAAAAATCCAGGAGTAAAGGCGCCATTCAGACTAATCAGTTCTCTGCTTGTACTTGAATCAGCCAGGGATTCTGGGACTCTTTCAATGACCATCCTTGACCACTAAATTTAACAGCCTGCTGACAACAGAGAAAGTGAGTGCACAATAAGAGATTTGTACTCCCCTTTCACATTGCATAGTTTGTTACTTTTAAAATAATTAATAGTTTGATCTGATAATATCCCTTACAGACCCAAACATTGTTGAAAAGACATTTCATAATTTAGCCTTCATAGAAAATTTATATTTTTATTTATTAAGGCCCTATTTGACAGCTAGAACTATTGTAAAGTACTCGTTTTTTAAAACGTGTAGGATTTTTTTATCAGCCTCAGCCAATGTCTATTGAATAAGTGTGTAAATGTTATCACGTTACAATTTCACCATAAAATTGCGTTCATTTCACAGTGGAATGTTACATTTACCACGTGTTAGCTTTATAATACGTAAATGTAATTAGATTTATATCACTATAAAATGTAGGGAAACATTAAGTGCAGTTTACTCACCAGTGTTATAGTAAGAATAAACTCGAGCTGGACTATCTTTTAAGTTATCTACAATAAATACTCTATTTGCATGCACTCTTGCGCAGGCGTCTCCACCATTAGGAATCTGCAAATTAAGTAAATAGTTTGAAAACTTAGTGAAAAGGCACAGCCATATTACTGACTATCTACGACAAAACTTTATATTTCTGTCATGCTGTTTACTAAAATCATCAGTAAAGCCTTGTACTCAGTAACTACAGTAACTAGCTGGAAAAATGCTGGTATTAACTCCATGAAGTGTTCCTATGTTTTCTGTTGTGTTTTGTTTCTCTCAGAAGGCTCGTAGAGAAAACCAGGAAACACGCCGTCAAATTAAACTAGTTTATTAAGCGAGAATTCTACAACACAAAAGTATGAAGGAACACGAAATGATTACATTAAACGTGAAAATCTGGAAAACGTCTGAGTGTATCTGAAAATGTAAGTATACAAGAGAATGTGGAAGTGGCGTCCGTGTGAATCCGCGTGCCTGCTTGGCCTTATATAGCGTGCCCGTAAAGCTTCTAGAAGTTTTGTTCCAGAACATTCTACACGGTAAGACGATTATTCTAACGGAACATTCTACAATGTTCTATGTAATTCTAATAGATGCCAACGATCTCCACTACATTTTCCTTTTTCCTTCCAATTTTCTGACTCGTTTACCCAAGTTTCATTCTGGAAATCTGTCAAACATACCTGATTATAATAAATATTGACTGCACTGCCTTCGTCAGCAGACTCGACTCTTTGTAAATCTCTTAACCGCGTCAAATCGTTGAGCTGATCTTCATCAACTTTAAAGCCAGACGGCAACTGAATTTCTGCCACAGACATACCACTAGGACCGTCATTCAGATATCTATGAAAAAGATTCAGTTACGTGAAAACGGTTGTAAGTAGAACAACTAAACTTTAAAAAACAATAAGGAATAAAACTTTAATGTAATCAGCTCTCTATAAAGAACAAAACAATAACTAACCTATAGTATCTTGAAAGAGTACAATAAATAAAAAATGTTTACACAATAATTTAACAATAACAGTCCTTACCTGGAACAAATTTCTACAACTATAATATTTTCATCTGGACTCCACCCTTTTGATGATATATTATATGCTGGTGGTAAATCATCTACAATTTCGTTGTATTGCCATGACACCTGCACTAAACTGGTACCAGTTCCAGAAGCTGTGAAAGAAACTGTTTGCTCGGGACTGCCAACCTAAAGTGAGTGCACAATTGTTAATCACATGTGTAGCATTCATCTATTAAATCATCACTGAATAAAAGTTTTTACACAAAAACTATAAGCAAAAACGTTAGATGATTTCAATTTACTTACCACCCACTCTTGTAGTAAGTCAGCATTTTCTGCATTGACAACAAATTTATTACGAGTAGACCCGGCTTTAATATCTATCTCGATGTCTGTGTCTGGTGACTGTGTTTTTTCTCCAAACTCGGACAGAGCTTGTAAACCAATTATTGTATCCTAGAGAAAATTCAAAAAATCAAATTAGCAGAATTTGTAACTATAAGACTGCATAGACTGCTATTTTATATTAACACAGGGCACCATAATGCATGAATTAAAATAACATATTACTGTTTAACTTACTACAAAATACACCCATAAAAGTGTGTCCATAGAAGGTACAAACTACATTAAAATATTAGGTTAATTTTGGCTATCTGTACCTTAAAATATACTATTTGCATTGCATATTGAGAAATGCGTGTTAGCTTTCCAGTACACATCATCTAGTAGACTAAGTAGCCTATTCTATTACATAATACATATGCATACCTGTGTTGAAGAAAATCCGCCCAAAGAATTCCTCTGGCTAACTAACCATTTCATAACTGGAATAGCGTCCTCTAGATTATCATTGGCTAAGTACGCGAGGAGACCATAAGCAGTCATCTCAATATCTACAGACTTGTGATTGTGGTGCAAGTAATAACTAGATGGCTTTTCCTCTTCTTGTGGGTTCATCCAGTACTTCTTATCATCTGTGTGAAATAAAGTTTAGCGCTAGTATACAAATACGGTAACTTATTTTCAGCCAAGTTGTTTGTGTTTATTCTTGAGTACCGTTTAAAGCAAAAGCTAATACTTGCCTATCTATGCCCATTTTAATGTCTAGCTTTAAAGAATCTATCTTCATAGATAGAGAACATTGATAAGAAGGACAGATGCCCTTACATGAAGTCACTCCAATTAAAAATTCATTTTGAGTTTTTGACCTTGTGAACCTGGGCTTCGACCTTTTAAACCAAAAACCAATTGGTCTTCAGGTCTTGCTCAGACCTATCCCTGTCAAGTTTGGTTATTATAATTTCACCAGTTTTGATTTTATTGTAACATAGTTGTGCAGATAGACACATAGTCGACTAATAATTAATAGCCTTATTATGTTTACCAATTAATTTAATAATCTTCTTATCTGCAAATCAGAGTAAAAACCAGAACTAGTCTACATAAAGAAATTTACCTAGTAAACTGCTCTTAAACATTATTACGTTATGAGCTCTGGAACATACCTTCAGTTATGGCAAGGTCGTCAAATTTCCTTTGTGTAATAGTAGCGTTTTTATGATTCATTAATGTAAATGCATAATTCACAAGCGCTAAATCATATGGTGTTTCCAATGTGTCGACCTTTGAAGCTAAATAGTCAGCAGCCCTTCTGATTGCATCTTTAAGACCAGAAACGTCTATCTTGGCAATACCCTATACAATTGAATTTAAATTGCGATTTGATAGTGAAAAGGAAATCTTTCATACTTGTTGTATATAAGGTACATTCAATTACAAGATTTCTGCTATTGCCTTGAAACTCAAATAGACTCTCTCTTGAAACAAGATAAATTAATGTGCAACTTCATTAAAATAACATTCGTAGATGCAGTGAATTATACGATTAAAAAGTTACCTCATCTTGCATGTTTTTATCAACTTCTAACGATGATATAAGAGTGTACGCAGAAAGAGCAATTCCTTTGCTAGCTTGCCCCTATAACAAAAATGGTATCAACATTATACAATAACCGAAACACGACATATGTAAAGGCAGAAGTTACTCAATACTAAGAACCACTGCACTTTCTTTCAGAATTGTATATTTTGTCAACAGAGTTTGAAGTTTTTGATATGAAAGCCTGGTGCCAAATAGCTTGCTGGCAGCACACATTCACTCAGAGAGCAAACAATGTTTACGTATATTACCTGCATCTCTTTGTGTATCACACGACCTCCCACTTCCTTAAATGCTCCATCTGCTTGCTGATGTCTAACCAGCCATGATACTGTTCTGGTCATAATTTTAGGATCAATGAAGAGATACTTGTCAGCTTGAGAGAACGATTTAGCAACAAATGCCGTCAACCTAAGAAAATAAAAATGGTTCTGCTTTTTATATTTGAATACATTAGCAACATCAACAAACCATTCCAGAATAACAGATTTACCTTTTTCCAAATCCTATCGTTAATTCCAGAACAAGCAATCTAAAACAAATTAGGACAAATACCCACTATGGAACGAGCTCTGTAATCAAGCAAGCAATTCTACTTTGGAATTCTCTACCGTTACAGGTTAAACAAATCCAGACCCTATCAGCATTTAAAACAAAATTAAAATCACTAATATTAACCAGATATGAAATACCATCACACCAGTACGACAACATACACACTAATTCAGAATTCATATATCCACGGCCATATTAATTAAATCATAGTTTTTTCATTTTTTGTGCATAGTTGTAAATATGTTTGATTTTATTCGTCGTTACTTTCCATTACTGCACAGTAGTTTATATTGCACTGACGCATTTGCCTTTAGCAGTGTAAGTTTTTATTAACTAACACTGATTGATCATCTCTGTAAAGTTTTTATCAGTGATTATCAATGTATTTTAATGGCAAATAAAGATTATTTTATATATATATATATATATATATATATATATATATATAACACCCACTTTCAGTATAACGCTACTCTTATTTGTTAAAAAGCATTTGTTAACTACAGTAAGGCAAACTATTAAAAAATGCTATTAGATGAGCACACGTACATAGTCATCATCATCATCATCATCATACGCCCGTCACGTCTATTGTAGACATTGGGCAGGCAGAATTCTAAAATAAAAGAAATCTGCCTTCAGACAGGTAAACGCAGCTGTAATCCAGCAGAAAAACTAGACACTGCTACGCCAGTGGATTGTCAGCACCACTTCCGTTAACGCGTACGTAGCACCAATTTTAACATCAGCAGAAATCAGCAATTCAAACCAATTCTGATAAATGTTCTGTAGACTGGAAATAGTAGACCATGAGAACTTCAAGTATTATCTGCTCAAATAATAAACTTCATTGTCAGCATTATAACCTGTTATGTATTATGTTATGTAATGTTAACTGGTTTCTATTTTCGAATTGCCATTTTGCAGTTCAAAGAAATGCGAGGCATGTTATTGCTAAATCTTTTAACAACATTGGTATTCAACCATCTCTATAATACAAACAACCTATAAGATTATGAACCTTATTATACATCTGGTGTTTATCTGCAAAATGTCCAAACCTGGGGTACATTTAACATAATGTGTATGATGGCAAGCCTTCTTGTAATAATCAGACTTTCCTGGGCTTTCCTCGCATGGAGTGAATTTTGCACAATATTCTTAGCTTTAAACAAGATATAAAGTTTCACGATATAGACTTAACTATGACTATATACAGTGCAACACAAATGTTAGAAAATTTTTTATTAGATTCAATGGCCCTTACATATGGAATTCAATTGCTCCAGCTATTAAAAATGCCAACTCGCTGTCCATATTGAAAAAAAATATAAATTAAACTTACTTGGAACATATAACTGATCACTCAATCATGATTTGTTGTTTTTCATTTTCAAAAACTTCCCCTCTAGTATAATGATATTTTTATTACTTCCCACCCGTATATATATCTGAATATATTGTGATATTGTATCTGTATATATTGTAATTTCTTTCGTAACTAATTCTAGTGGCCTATCGTAAGCTAGCTTCTTAGGTCTCTAGCGCAGAATTTATGCATTTTATCATAATTTTGTATTAACAAAAACTGATTATCGATGCACATGTAATGTATACGTTTATTGCGAAACAATGTAAAGAATCATCAAGCCTTTGTTTTTGCTTGCACTTACCATATGCTTCCATAATCATCACTATTACCAAATGCACTAAATGATCCATCTTCTCTTTGGTATTTAAGCTCCCGTTGATACCCTTTAAAAACGCAATATTATTTGTAAATGAATGCGACTAATTCTCTTAGCGAGTTATAGCTAAGTAAATTGAATAATAAACAAAAACAAAAATTTTGAACAAGCTAAGTGATAACTAAAAACAATGTGTGATACTCTTAGGCATTTATAAGAAATAATTTTAAAACCTACGTGTGCTAAAAACTGGACCAATCTTAATAGCTTACCTATATCCATAAATTGTTTTGTTTTAGTTTGAATATCAGGAGTGTACTCATCAACAGCTATGAGGTAATTGGACACGAAGATATTGGGAGCAAACAAGATCATATTCTGTTCACCGCATCCTGTCGGCATACGAATCAACCTGTCCAAATTCTTTATTGAAGGTCCCATCAAATCTCCTATAACGGACACTTCCAATCGCTCAGAACCTTGAACGACGTCAACAAGCCATGGTATTTTAGTCTTAACTTTGACACTATCTTCCTGCGTGAGATCTACAAAGTGAGCTTTATTGAAATAGCGAGTGACTCCCTCAGGCTGAAATAAAAAAGCTGATTCTTTATTCTGATCAAGATTAACTGATGTGAACTGCGTTGTCTACGTATTGAGCTAACTATACCAACAAATCCGAATAAAAATCAAAATAGAAACTAGATTGTACCTTCACTCGAAGATTTTTTCTAACAGCGTCAGCCGCCGTTTCAGTTTGTCCACTAATTTTCACTGATATATCTCCAATAACTAGAGGTTTGATTCCAAATAAAACAGCAGTTGGTTCTCCAGCTGGTGCCTATATAAATATTATCACACATTAATAGCCATTTGACACATTTATAGTACACATATCAATTTTAACTTCAATGAGATACTAGACATACGAAATAATGTTAAGAACGTTAGAGAAATACCTTTTATAACGTGTACAGTACCTTGATTGTTTTGCTTCTGCTGTCAAACTTGGCAGAGCTGGGCACACCAACGTGTTCAAACGTTTCCCCACCACCGCCTAGTGTCAGGAAAACGTTTGTGTCATGATTTAGGTAGTTAAAGACCAGAACTCTGATAAAGACGTCCTCACCACGAATAATAGAGTAAGGAAGGTCTAGTTGAACGAAAAATGGTCTTGATACTGTAATCTAAAATATATAAAAATGATATTTTAACTGAATTAAATCGCAACCAGTTTTTTATTTGTTCTAAACCGAATCAGAATCAAATACCTCAATTTACATAAGGATAATTTCATTTTCCTCATGTACTAATTGCTAATTGGGCAGCCGGGTAGGCTCTAGAACTTAGAATACTAATTTAGTACCCAAAATTGTTTAAAACATAAGGTACTTTATTAGTCTTTTTTCTCGCAACTGGTTTATTCTTGAAATTACTGTCTATGATGTATATATTTACACATCATACAGTTTATATATATATATATATATATATATATATATATAGTGTTACGAAGACGAAATGCCCTTTATTTTCGATCTTCCCCCTCTACATTGTGATGGTTTCATCCTTTACGAAGCCATTACATATCAGCGTTTCATAGCAGCTATAAAGTATATGGACGCTATAGTCAGTCTAACAATTCGCCGGGTTCGTACATTTGGGAGCAGTTACGTGAAGAGACGCAAAGAGCTTCCCGATCTGCTATCGTCTCAAAGAAGAGGAACAGCGGTGCTACGTTAGTTGGTACAGTCCTTACCAGCCTGCGGACGTACTCCAGCCATCTGGTTGAGGAACACCCATCTAGACGCACGTACTCGGACATCAACTTTCACGGCAAATTCAACTTTCATGGCAAATTGAACCCCAGGAGTCTCCAGACCGCTTTCTGAACCTGGCCGGGACAGAGCCAGCTCTCCGAGCCTCAACTACAGTCATTTCTTAATTCTTTTTGTTTAGAAAATTTTGACACAAGCGTTTTTCGTAAGCGTTATGCTCTTAAAATGGCAAAAACGTTTTAGGCATAACGGACATTTTATGCTCCTGTAAAACTTGTAAATTTATTTTTTTTTCAATAAAAAAAATTCTCCTGCGTGCATCATTCAGGTTCGAGGCCGAACCATTTTCTGTAGAGGACGGCAGTGTTACGAAGGCGAAATGCCCTTTATTTTCGACCCTCCCCCTCTACATTGTGATGGTTTCATCCTTTACGAAGCCATTGCATATCAGCCTTTCATAGCAGCTGTAAAGTAGCTGGGATGGAATGGCTTCGACGGTTCAATGATACACACACACATATATATTTACATCCATATAGTGGATACACATAAAGCATACATATAGGCCCTAATTTCAAGAATAAACCAGTTGCGAGAAAAAAGGCCAGAAACACTGTAATCAGAGTAAAGTACCTTACGTTTTAAAGGATTTTGAGTCTATATAAATGATGTATATATGCGCATGTTAAAAGTAATTTTTGGGTTAGTCACGAAGTAACTGTACAATGTCGTCAACACTATGATGTTGTTGTCCTCTTCGTTCTTCTTGTTGTTCGTGCAATGACGTCACAATAGAGTTACTGTGTATTTTAAATTTTTGCAAAAAACAGATCCTTGCCAACGATAAATGGTGTTCTGAATGACGTATCCTGGCAGTTGGACAGAAAAATCATCAATAAGCGAATAATCCGATGCTTCGCATTCTTGACTAGTTTTACATGTTTAGCCATTAATTGTTTTTAAGATAAAACTATATACAAATAAATGGCGAATTTATCTTGAACTGAGTTATCGCAATTAGTAATAAACGCACCTTAGCTGTTTCTTCTGCAATTCCCAAGCCATACGTATCGCTTATGGCAAATGCACTAGCAATCCATGACGTAATTGTATCAGGAACGTTTGTGCTGATTTCTGTAGAGCCATTAGAGCTAAGGTCATAAAAATGACTATTATTGTTGAAAGCAGCACCACTAGTAATGGGTTAACAATTGTCGTATTGTGTAAAATCACGCAAAATTAAATAAGCTTCTTCTTAAATTTTGACGTGTCTATCAAGATTTAATTAAATTCATGTTAAAAGCAAAAACTTTAGTATGTGCTTTTTTCGAAAACACGATAAACATAAACATGAATTGGCATTTGACGTTGGTAATCAGACACAAATTCGTCATGCTAAATTATAATTTAAAAGTTATAATTTGTATGTATCGCAATACAATAATTTTTCCAGTAGTTTAAACAGACAATGTGATGTGTTAGTAAGCAAACCATTTATTTAATCTACTAATAGTAATTAAATAAACGGAATTAAGTAAATTCACTAAAAGACTAGCTAACGTTAATTTACTGCCCTATTGCAACTTTATCCGAAACATGTAACATTGTCATTGGCTCTCTCCGAATCGTATTATTGTATAAAACGTGTTGTATATGGTATATAATTCATATTTAGGCACATTTATTAGGAGCTTTTTAATGAGAGATATTAAATTTTAGGGAATTGTTTTATTTTTGTGCATCTTTTTACGTCTTATAGGATCAGCGTAAGTGCGCATGCGCCCACGCAGGGAGATCGCAATGCTCTTGATCAAGTTGTTAAATTATAGGAATTGAACAGCAATGAGTGAACAGCAATCTATGGCATACAACGAGGAAGAATGAGAACATACAAGTATTCCAACTATCATCATTAAATATGCTAGCGTAATGATAATAATAATAATAATAATAATAATAATAATAATGATAATAATAATAATAATAACAATAATAATAATAACAACAAAAATAATAATAATAATAACAAAAATCAACAACAACAACAACAACAACAGCAATAACAACAACAACAGACGCAGCAGTAGCAGTCATTATTGTTATTATTATTATTGTTGTTGTTGTTGTTCTTATTATTATTATTATTATTATTATTATTATTATTATTATTATTATTATTATTATTATTATTATTATTATTATTATTATTATTATTATTATTATTATTATTATTATTATTATTATAAAGTGCCGAGAAAACGTAAAAAGCGTTTACAAAGCATAATTATTTAAAACGCTCCGAACGTATTTCTGCAAATGTATGTATACATGATTTTAAAGCATAATTGTTTATGGTAACTCATCAGTAAAAAGTTTTTATTTAGCTTGGTTTTAATAGACTTTACACTTTAACATTAACTAATGTGTTTCAATATTTGCATGATGTAACAAGCCACTATAGTTTTTGTTTGCTGATTTGTTTGCATGCTTATTTTCCATTTGTTTGTTCATGAATTTATGCTAAAGTACAGTCTCAGCGCGCAAAGTTTGTCGCTTATCAGTGAATCACTTGAATTATACTACTTGTTAAAAAGTGTTGCTAAATAAGAATAAATATCCCAAGAATTTAAAGAATTTGAAATTTGAAGGAAAAAGAGAAAATCCATGGCCCTACAATTTGTGGTTTTTAGGTGTCTATTTTTACCCCATAGTTTTGACTGACAAATTAGCACCTGCTTGTCTCGTTATCCAGTGACAATTAATCTGTGTTAGAAAAGCAACCACCACCACTGGTCATGTTAGTCTAATTTTCTAAATAGCAATAATTGCGGTGCTTATTGTAGCTAGCAGAAGGCTGAACCTGCAAAGTGGGGTGTGAGCTTCTCACCTTGCTGTTGTATCGACCCACAGCCAAGATTCTGGGAAGTTTTTTCGTATTTTCTTTATTGGGGCAAGTTTTTCTGGTACTGAAGATGTTCTAGCCACTTGTGGAACGGCAGGTGCGGCTAACGCGAAGGCCTTCTGTGGCATGGCCATCTGTGGCATGGCCATCTGCGGCAAGAAAAACCCATCATCATACATAGGCCATATGGGATGTTCAGGGATCTCTGAAATAATTTTAGAAAATGAATAATTTAGTAAAAATTTATTCTAACCAAACCCAATTAATTAAAACACAGAATCCAATGTACATATTTAGTTTCGGGAGAAATAATGGTTAGTACCGCAATTGCAGTAACCTATGATGCAAGAATAATTTGCTGAACTGCAATTACCCGAACCGCCACCAAAACCAAGTTTAACTTTATAGGAATATATATATATATATATGTATATAGTGAACTGTATAAAAATAATTAAAATATCGTTTTTTGCTAGATTATATACGAGCTGGCGTTTTTAATGCGGACGCATTTGCCGAATAAACGCACTTTTCTCACTCAAACGGCAAATGGCAACAGAAGCTACAATGTGACCGTGTCTTTGTCTCTTTTAAAATGTAGTCTACATCTAAAGTTTAAAAAAGGCTATACCTACCTCTGTATAGGTAAGTATCGGTCACAACAGCCAGTTTCGCCTCCCTGAATGTCTCGTAAGCGTCAGAACTGCTGTACCAGTGCCATGGATACAGGATAAAGCTGCGTTTCTTTCTCTCAGCACGTATGGGGGGACCTCCAGAACGGAGAAAGGGCACAGGCACACTATCATCGTCGTCAAAGCCATATCCTCTTACGTCATCCAAAACCTGAATCGAAAAAGAAAATTATTATTAGACGACGGGTTTTTGCCAGTAATTACTACATAAGATCTAATCATTATTAGAATGTGTAGCAAATGACAAAAGATGCATTTCTGTAGACATACCCGATAACTTTGACATGAGATAACTGTTAATAGACTTTTCAGCCTTTGTCAAGCACTTGGCCAGGCAAAGGATTACAACAGACGTCCGTGTTCCCTCTCTTTTTCTCTGATTTAAACAGACATTTTATATCAAAGTTATCAGGGACAGAAGTGCAAAGTTTTCTCTTAGCTTTTTCATGGAGGTTTCGACAGGGATTGCCTTTTTATTCAATTATATAAATTTTATCCAAATTAAGAAGAATATCAATACACATATATAAAGCTACATTGCCATGGTAGATTATAGACATAGCATTTTTAATACATGTCGTTGCTGCTTGTCAACTTTTTTCTGCATATTACATGTATAACTGTTGTGTTTTGTATCTCTCGGAAGGCTCGCAGAGAAAACCAGAAAATACTTCATCAAATTAAACTAGTTTATTAAGCAAGAATTCTACAACACAAAAGTATGAAGGAAATCGAAATGATTACACTAAACGTGAAAATCTGGAAAACGTTTGAGTGTATCTGAAAATGCAAGTATACAAGAGAATGTGTAAGTGGCGTCCGTGTGAATCTGTGTGTCCCCGTCTCAGTGGCCTGCTTCACCTTAAATAGCGTGCCCGAGAAGCTTCCAGAAGTTTTGTTCCAGAACATTCCACACGGTAAGATGATTATTCTAACGGAACATTCTACAATGTTCTACATAATACTAATAGATGCCAGCGATCTCCACAACAATAACCCTTTACAACTAGCAATTCTGAAGACTCGTTTAAGCTAATTGTTGTGTTTAGTTTCTCTCGGAAGGCTCGTAGAGAAAGCCAGAAAACACGCCGTCTAATAAAACTTCTTTATTTTAGCGAGAATTCTATTACACAAAAATGAAGGAACTTTGAAATGATTACAAATAAACGTAAAATCTGGAAAACGTTCAGGTAAGTAAATAAGTAAGTATAAGTCTGTGTTCTGCGATCCGTGATGTGCGATGTGCCTTGTGCGATCCCATGTCGGCAGCGTGCTTCGCCTTATATAGCGCGCTGGAGAAACTTCTCGAAGAAATGTTCGAGAACAATCCAGACGCTAAGAAGATGCTAATGCGGTCATCGGCGGTGGAATATTCTACGGTGTTCTATGCAATTCTGCTTGACGCCAGTGATCTCCACAACACATCCCCACCGAAAATGGATGCTGTCTCCAAAGCGTCAGCAACAAAGTCTCTTTCTCGGCTTGGGTGTCCTCTTGGATCGTCTGGGGTTGTCTGGTCCATACTCAGGCACATGCGGCTTGGTCTTGGACATGGGCTGAGGTGCTCCGGTCTGCTTCAGGGTTTCTGGCAGTTCCTCCAGGATATCCATTGGATGATCAGTGGAAGCTCAGAAGAAAAATCCATCTCCTCACCAGGCTCATAGTCCTCTGCAGAAGCATAGCGTGGATGTAGCTGTTCCCAGTGTCGTCTCCACACTGGACCTTGAGGAAAGACCTTGACGTTGAAGCAGCGAGTACCCAAAGCTTTCTTGATGACCGCTGGTACCCATCGGGGATGTCCGTCTCAACGAGGTCCATAGCACAGTGCATAGACAGGCTCTCCAGCCTTGTACTGCTTGGTGACCTTGGCGACACCTGTGACCTGAGCGGTGTGTGCTGGCGAGGATAGCGAGGAATCGATTCTTGTCCATATCTGCCAAGACATCAAGAGTTCACTCAGAGAGAATCCACAGGATGTCGGTGTTCTCCGGTACTACATCAGAAACTCTTGAAGAGCTTGCTTCGGGGGCAGATAAGACTTTCTGAGTGCTTGCTTAAATGTCTGCACAATTCGCTCTGCTGCTCCGTTGGTAGCTGGATGGTATGGTGCTCCTGTGAAATGTGTGATCCCACGTGCTCTGCACCAGCCCTGGAATTCATCAGACATGAAGGTTGATGCATTGTCTGTGACCAGCGTGTGAGGTAATCCAAAGTGAGCAAAATCCTCTTCCAGCAGATCTAGAGTGGCTCTAGTGGACGTGGAAGACGTAGGGTGAATGCATGGATACTTTGAGTAAACATTCGTTATCACCAGCCAGTTCGTACCCATGAAGTTTATGGCGTGATCCAGGTGTAAGCGGCTCCATGGCTTCTCTGGTAGCATCCATGGGTGAACTGCAGGCGTGGATGGCTTGTTCTGATGTTCTCCACATGAGTCACATCGTTGGCTAGCCATTTCGATAGCTGCATCAATACCGGGCCAGTAGACAGCAGTTCTTGCCAACTGTTTCATGCGTTCCATGTCTTTTGACTTCTTTGCTGATCTCAGCATGCTTGGGCAGCCATCCTTCTCGGACGTAGTGCATGAATGTAGCTAGCACTGGATCTTTTCCTGACTCTTGTCGGAGGATGTTGGCATCCACAGGCTTGACTTGAAGACTGAGAACTTTAATGGCACACACCGTGTCCATGTCTTCGCCATTTTCCTCCCGTTGAAGTCGTTGTCGTCTCCAGATGGCAAGCGACTAAGGGCATCTGCATTGCCGTGATCTGCTGTCTTTCGGTACTCGATTGTGTAGTCAAATTGGTTTAGACACAGGGCCCACCGAGCTAGATGATTAGCTGCAAGAAGTGGCGTCCCCTTCTTCGGTCCAAAGAGTGAAGTCAGTGGCTTATGATCAGTTACCAGTGTGAAATGACGCCCGTAGAGGTACTGGTAGAATTTCCATAAGCCGAAGATAATGGCCTGGGCTTCTTTATGTATTTGGCTGTAGTTCCTTTCTGCACCTGTGAGAGTCTTGGACACATTTGCAATTGGGCGCTCACTTCAGTCCGGATAGCGATGAAACAGGACAGCTCCAATTCCAACGTTGGACGCGTCACAAGCCAATCCCAGAGGCTTGTCTGGGTCGAAATGCACAAGGACTTTATCTGAGGCTAGCACATTTTTCAAAAGTTGAAATGCTGTTTGTTCCTCATCTCCCCACTTCCAGGGGCTGTCTTCTTGGTCAAGCGGTAAAGAGGCTCTGCCATAGTAGCCAGGTTTTGATGAACTTCGAGTAGAACTGAACCGAACCCAAGATAGACTTCAAGCTTGAGGCATCTGTAGGAGGTGGCATCTTCATGACTGCCTCGACATTGGATCCTTTTG
Source organism: Tubiluchus corallicola (assembly GCA_030141605.1). NCBI lineage: Eukaryota > Metazoa > Priapulida > Priapulimorpha > Priapulimorphida > Tubiluchidae > Tubiluchus > Tubiluchus corallicola. Next base: position 182,463 of record JAQGDQ010000244.1, on the reverse strand, counting down.
TGACTCCTTCGGCTGATAAGGTGTGTCCAAGATATTCAACACATGGTTGTGCGAACAAGCACTTTTTACGACGACATCTGAATCCTTTGTCGTTCAGACGAGTGAGCAACCATCTCAGGTTGCTCAGGTGATCATTTGCGTCTTGCCCACTGACGAGCATATCGTCTTGGAAGATGGCAACTCCAGGCAGATCACTGGTCAGGTTCTCCATGATCTACTGAAAGTAACCAGGCGCTGACTTGATTCTGAAAGGAAGTCGTTGCTGTAGGAGTACACCACGGTGGGTACTGAGAGCCTGCATTGACTCTTGGGTGCCAGCTTAATCTGGTTGCAGGTATCAGCAAGGTCGATCTTCGTGTAGCCGTATCCACCTCCCAGCTTCTGCATCAGTTCCCAGAGTGTAAGCTTTACGAATCGGTACCACTGGCATTCAGTATTCGTTGAACTGGACTGATTTCCAAACACCTTTGGCGATGCCTTCTTCATAACCTTTGGCCAGGTTGTCTCAAAGAGCAAATGGAACCGGTCGTGTCTTGTGAAAAACTTGAACTTCACTTCCAGTTCGAAGTCCTTAAGACACCCCAATCTTCTTTGAAGAGATCTGGGAACTCATCACACAGGTTGTGGCAATCTCGTTGCAGGGAAGCATAAGACACGTAAAAGGTCTCCGGATGTGACGTTTTTGCACCCTTGCTCTGGTCTTCACTCTCTATGCTTCTCAGTCCTAGAGCATTGTCCACAGAAATTCCCAGCTTCTGGATGGTGTTTCGTCGAAGCAAGTTCAGGTCAGGGATCTTGGTGATGATGTAGGAAATTGAGCTTTGTTTACCAGTCCTCGGATCCTTGGTCTGGCCCATGAAAGTTCCCAGAACTGGCAGGTCGTGCTTGCTGGCAGACTCGTAGCAATGTCTGACATCATCCAGCTTTGGCTTGCCCAGTTGCTTCCAGACCGACACTGAAACAAAATTTCCCGATGTTGCAGTGTCAAGTTCCATTGTGAACTGTTGGCCTTGGATGTTGACTTTGACATCCAATCCAAGAGAGTCGTCGGGAACTTTTCCAAGGATCGCCTTGACAAGCTCATCTTTCCTGATTCTTCTCACGGACTTTCACGCACTCTTTGTAGCGGCATTCAGTCACTTTGTGGGCCTTTCCACAACGGTAGCACTTTGTATCCATGTCTGTGGAATGTCACTGCTACTGGTTCTTACGTTGACCCTTGTTCTCGTTCAGCTTGACTTTGATGACCTGGGCTTGGGACCGTAAACAGTTTCCTTGACAGCCTTTGCCGCATCTTCAGTCTCTGCAGCAATTTGGATAGCACGGGTGAAAGTCAGCTCTTCATCCTTGATTTTGAAGATAGCCTGCAAAACAGCTTCGTTATTGATGGAGCTTATGAACCTCTGTCTCAGAGCTTCATCTAGTGGGTTTCGGATTGAAGCAAAGTCACATGTAGCAGCGTCTTGGCATATGCGCGCTGCTAACTCATGGGGAGTTTCGCCTGGCTTCCTTTGCATGTTATTCCAGAACTTAGATCGTTCACTCAGTATGAAAAGATTCGGGTCAAACTGTTCCTTCATAAAGTCGACAATTTCATCAATTGTCAGTTCTTTGATATCCTTGGGTGGAGACTGTTGTGTCACTAGATTTGCCAGTTGTTTGTAAACACATGCAGTCTGATTTGTTAGGAAAACTTGAGCCTGGCATTGGTCAGGCACTGCATTGGCTGCCATGAAGATACAAAATCTTGACCAGTAGTCAGGCCACAGTTCAGAAAGTGGATCAAAAGCAGTAAATGGTGGAATGGCAGCTGCAAGTGTTGATGCAGGTGGAAGGTGGGCGCTCGAGCTGGAATTCTCTTCAAGAGTTCTAGTCTGAAGCAGTTTTCTCATAGCGTCCATATCCTCTCTGTGTTGCTGTGCCTGCCGCTCCATATCTTCTTTGTGTTACTGCGCCTGCTGATCCATCTGCTGGCGGAGGAGCTTGATAAGTTCGCCCATCTGCTCTGTTTGTTGTTGTTGGTTGGTTGTGTGGTTTTGTTGTGTTTTGTTTTTGGGGTGTGTGGGGGTCAAATAAAACTTCTTTATTTTAGCAAGAATTCTGTTACACAAAAATGAAGGAACTTTGAAACGATTACAAATAAACGTAAAATCTGGAAAACGTTCGGGTAAGTAAATAAATAAATATGTCCGTGTTCTGAGATCCGTGATCCGTGCTGTGCCCCCGTGTCGGCAGCCTGCTTCGTCTTATATAGCGCGCTGGAGAAACTTCTCGAACAAATGTTCGAGAACAATCCAGACGCTAAGGCGGTCATCCTGCTTGACGCCAGCGATCTCCACAACACTAATTTTGTTAAAACGTCTTATGAATTTCGAAAAATGATCACAAACTCACCGAATCTGCTGTGATATCATTTCCACCACGTAGTAACAAAACTGACTGATCAACTGCCAGTATGCCAATAAAGGACCAAGGTGCTGCGGTGACGTGCAATTTTACTTTGTCTCCTGGCTCAGCCGATTCTTTGTTAAACCGCAATGCAACCTGCGAGTAAAAGACAGCCGTTGATTTACATTCTCGACAGTGGACTGGGAGTAAAAATAATTTGTTGTATTGGTTGTGTATAGCTGATTATTGGTGTTTTAGGAATGGCGAAACTATGAAGAGTCTGATTATAAAACTACACGTTTATTCAACATCAAACACAATAAATATAACAGATAGTAATGCTAAGCCCCTGATCTAGCTGCTCTGCTCCGGCTCCCAGACTCAATCTAATCTCAATTCCCTGAGCTGGGCGCATCGTACGGCTGATATATCGTGCGCCGAGCTTCGACACCTCGATTCTGAATCACTTACTCACGTGACACCACTCCTTAACTAGCTTCATACCAGCATTCATCAACATAATTATCTATCATAATGTAATGCTTTTAACATTGTTTAACAGGTCCTCTTTAATCTGGGCAAAGGCAGAGAATGTAATATCCACTTAGTGGATGAATTACATTTTCCGGCAATGGCATGGCTGTTAATAATTTTGATGCCTATTTTTCGAAATAAGTGCCATCATAGATTACTGAAGGTTGGGCGGTAGGGACAAATTATATTCTCTGTACTACAGCCCATAAAGAGAAAATATAACAATTATGTAAAGGGGAAGAAAAGGTAATTGTACCGTATGTCCCAAAGAACTTTCCATGCAAACTTATATTACTTAGCATGATGCTCATCTCTATTTGAAAGACCCATGTAATTAGAAAATAATATTCTTAATTCCAAAACAAAAGCACATAAATGTTCATACTTACAATATAAAGTAATTTAAACTATTGCTTAGTTTGGGAAGAATGTGCTACATATGAACTGATTATTTTTTCAAACTTTGCGCACTGTTATCTAAACTTGTTCAAACTACTTACTGTTAAAATGGCTGCGCTTAACAGTCCCTGCGGGTATTTAAATTTACAAGTTTTTCAGCGTTACTGCTAATGCATACTCTGTATGCAATAAGACCTCATGTAAGTGATACAAAATTTTAAGACGAATTTGTTCAGCTTTATTTATGAAGAATGTTTTCTTTTTGCTTTAACTATTACACGGACGTGAATGTTAATTTATTACCTATAGTGCTATATCTTGATGGTTGAGAGATGGCAGCACTTGTGCCATCTGCCAAAGAAAATGACGATAAGAGAAGTGGTAAGAATTAAAAATGGTATCAAGTGTGCTAATGCTAAGTGTGATATTTCTAATTGGTATTAATAATAATATTCTTTTCAACTCACCTGGTTGTCAAATCCACCTTGAACTTCAAAGTTAGTTGCATCAGTTATCACTTCTCCACTTCTGTGTATGTAATAAATAAGCATTCTTGAGCGAGGAGCCATGGCATTGCTTATCTCAATATTGAACTCTTCTTCATTATTTCCCATTGGTACGTAGCCATTGTCTTCAATGTTTCCACGTGATATAACCTAACAAAAGGGTTTGTACTTGAAAATGGGCAAGAAGAAGTTCCTCAGATTTAGACACAGAAATTCAGAGGCTGGTAATCATAATAAAAGAAGAAAAAAGACAGAATAGAAAGAAATTCGTTCGCTCTCCATTTTGTCTTCATTTATTCATATATTTATTCATTTACTCATTCATTTCATTATTCTGTCATTCATTTGGCTGGCCAGTAAGTCAGCCAGTCAGTCAGTCATGCTTTTATTCACTTGTTTTTGTTTATTCACTCACTCGGTCATTTGTTGATTGATTTGTCAATCACTCATTTCTCACTCATGAGGAATTATTCGCTCATTCACTAACGTTTTCACCTTTCACTGTGCACCTGCTTATTTTCTGGGTGAGCCCACTAATTACTCCTTGCTTACTAATTAAGTACTTCATTTATTTATTCCGTTATTTGTACCATTAGTTGAATCGTTTTAGACCTGCTATTTAGATTTTTTGTGGAAAACCTTCGTTTTAGCAATGTAGTTTCCAGAAAAATGATCAGAAGGTATGAAATGCGCAAAAAAGTTGAAAATTTACCTGATAATATACTCCATCGATCACATCTGTTGATTCCACAAGAAAAGTGGCTTGGTCTCCAGCCTGTTGAAAAGAACATTTCTAATTACATTTCTCGTGTTTTGGAAAAGATAAAAATACAGTCAAGTATTTTTATCAATCTTGATAACACAAATGAAATCTCTACTTACCACTAGATCTGCACTCCTTAGTCCAACTTGAACAAATGCTTTCACGCCAGCTTTATATTCCGACGCACTCTTCGAGGCAAAACTGTAGCCAGTTGATTGATTATATTTGGCCTAAAAATTACAAAGCAGTGTTTAGTTTTTTTCGAAATTTAAATTTTATTGAAATAGACGTAGCAAAAAGTGTAAAAGTATACAATTCTTTAATATACCTAACTACCTACATACAGCTTGTGTTGATTTCATTTGAGATTGAATTTTTGGCCCATTGTACGTCGTAGGTCTTCGGCTGCAATCAAAGTTTCTATAATTTCTGCTGCACAACTCTTCGTGCTCTTGGCTAGAATCAGAAAATTTTCGAAACACTCACTCCTCTTTTTCATGTACATCCATTTCACTAGTTTCACCATACGGTCTGGTTGCAAATGCCTCATTAGCGAATCTTTTTTCTTTTTGATACTCGTTGTCTGCAAACGTTTTTACCTTCCGTTTCATACGTTGGTTTGGATTCTTGTAGGTTTCGAGTTCGTTTATTTAATTAAACTTGTGCGCTTAAGCAATTACACATACACTATGTTATTACTTATGCTAAACTTATACATATTCTTTAATTAATATGTTCTTCAGATGAAGGAAAAGCAAATTGCAACGTAACAATCAATTTTTTTGGGACTGTCACTTTCTCATTTACAATACTGTGCAGAACATGGCTAAAAATTGTGCAGAGAATTAAACCCAGATTCTTTAAAATTTCTTACGTTAAAGATAAGACTTCCAAGAATCAACAAAGGAACTTCTACTTGAACCACAACGCGTCCATCAGCTGGTATTGTGTAATTTTCAGTCTTACGTTTTGGAAATCTGTGTCTGCTATCCCAACTATAATAAATGAAAAAACAACATCGTTACCGGGGTGGTAAATATTATTTATTATTGCTGCTCTTTAAATTTTTGTAAACAAGTTAACTGTCGTGCGAAAATTTTATATAAGTGCAATCAGTCAAATTCATCATTTGAACAAAGGGCTTTTCACAAAAGCTTGAACAATTTAACTGATTAAGTGCGCCAAACCCTGTTTCCTGAAGACTGCAAAGTAACAACAACAGCGATACAGCTATAGTGTATACAATTTCTATTACAAGCAAAATAAGTTTTTTAAGGGACGAAAAAAGTTGCAACAAAGAAAGTAAGTTTAATATTGTAGCGTGGGCATTGTCCACGGATATGCTTTTGTAAATGAAAAGAAGATTTCGGTGCTTGCTAATAAATAGAGAGAAACGGAGTTTGTTGTGTCCTGTATATCAGCCTGCTATGTGGAAGTATTATAGACAGTGTCACGATGGCCGCGGGTAACAATGGTGTCAGAAGTGGGATGTTGAGTATGTGTTAAGGAAAATTTTGTAACATGTTTTCGTTTAATTGTAATTTGTTCGTTGGTCCCAATATTTGTATCTTGTTCATTGCTAGTAGCTAATGTTTATTTTTGATGGCTATTGTTCAATACCGGTATTGTTCATGCGTGCACTCTGTAATGGTTGGTGCTAGATCGTATCCCCTACTTCGTATACGACTTTTGAGTAACTAGTGACTTGTTTTATGACTTGGAGGACCAAGCCAAGTTAACGGAGGGGGTTGTGTAGCGTGGGCATTGTCCACGGATATGCTTTTGTAAATGAAAAGAAGATTTTGGTGCTTGCTAATAAATAGAGAGAAACGGAGTTCGTTGTGTCCTGTATATCACCCTGCTATGTGGAAGTATTATAGACAGTGTCACGATGGCTGCGGGTAACAATATAAACAGTAAGCCACAGGCCCATAGCAGTAACTTTTATTCTACCTTGGCCAATCTGGATTAGAATCTGGATTTTTTTCATCCCAGCTATAAGTGAGATCTACTTCTTGACCATCTGAAGCCAACAGTGGCGACCCATCTTGACGTTCAAACGTTATCTACAAAACAAATTCCTTTATTCTCTAGGAAATTAAGAATAATTATAGTTTTCGCAGGCTGTCTTGATAACAAGCGTAAAGCGTGTCGAAGTAATAAGTATTGAAGTAGAGAAATTGGTTTCGAAAGTTATGCATACCACAGCAAAATAAGGTAGCCCGGGCTTAAAGTAATCAGGTCCTTGAAACGTCATTTTCACTGGATGCTGGTACTTGCTGACGTAAGCTTCACCTGTCAGCTCAACACCAGTTGCCTCCTCGGTCACTATGGCTTCTATTTTTATTCTTCTACCATCTCCAATAATTGACAGGACATTAAAGGTAAAAGTGGCTTCTCCGTCAATCTGAAAATTCGTAACTGGTTACAACAAGCGTTAGTGCGAATACAAAAATCTCTTACAAAGAAAATGAGGCATATTATGCTCAACATTTGGTCACTTTGGTTTTCTTTATTGTTGACAGGTGTAAATATTAACATTTTTACCTGGATAATTTTTGTGACGATTTTTCTCTCACCATCTAAAAGAGAAACCACGGCTTTACCTTTTACTGGACCACCGTGGGTATATCTGAAAAAAGTTAAAAACTGAGTGCTGTTTACACTGAAATGCAATCAATTCATTTTCACGGTTAAAATTTCCATATTTGATCGCAAGGAATTACTTTTCGCTAAATATTTTCATATTTAAAGAACGCAGATGCAGATCTTACTTCATCATTATTAAATTATAGGTTTTACATGTCAAATGTAGATCTGCGTTAACTCAAATGTAGATTTAGGTAATTCAAATGTGTCTTGGTAACTCAAATGTAGACTTAGGTAGTTCAAATGTGTTAACAATGGTTTTCAAGAAATCTTAAGCGTTTTTTGGTAAGTCAAATGTAAACACATGTCAAGTCAAATGTGACATTGGTATCTCAAATGTGGATCGGTGGCAAAGCTTAAGGAAGTAAAATTTAATCTCCTTTAATCTTAATTTAATAATTGCAGCTTGAATAATAACTTTATAGGGCTACTAATAGTTCACTAATATTCTGCAAACTTTGCATACCATTGGAACTGTTAGAGAAAACAATACATTCTTAAAATAAACAATGTTTCTTGAGAGAAATTAATACACTGCTAATGCATTACTTAAAAAACTAATTAGTGATTCACTGTTCATTGGGAAGTGATAAACAACACATTTTTTTCAAAGTTATGAAAGAGGTGATGACTATATTTGGTTTATTTTTTATAATTTGCACTTAAATGAGTTAATTACCGATTTATTCAAAGTAATGCATCTACATTTGACTTACCTAAGTCACATTTGAGTTACCAAAACACATTCGAAATTCCTATGTCTACATTTGACTTACCTAAGTCACATTTGAAGTTTCCTGTGTCTACATTTGTCGTGTAAAACCTATACAAGCGTTTGAAGCAAATAGAATTTTGTTGTTATTGCATAAGGTAAGCCAGCCGCTTACTTTGCTCTGACAGTACCAGAAAGTTCAAAACTGTCTCCGACTAAGAACAACGGAAGATCAACTTTAACTTCAAATCGTGGTAGAACTGAAAAAAGAATAAATTATACTTATTGATTTTTCACTGTTGTGTTTTGTTTCTCTCGGAAGGCTCGTAGAGAAACCCAGAAAACACTTAATCAAATTAAACTACTTTATTAAGCGAGAATTCTACAACACAAAAGTATGAAGGAACAGGAAATGATTACAGTAAATGTGAAAATCTGGAAAACGTTTAAGTGTATCTGAAAATGTAAGTATACAAGAGAATGTGTAAGTTTCGTCCGTGTGCTCCCGTCTCAGCAGCCTGCTTCGCCTTATATAGTGCACCCAAGAAGCTTCTAGAAGTTTTGTTCCAGAACATTCCACACGGTAAGACGATTATTCTAACGGAACATTCTACAATGTTCCATGTAATTCTAATAGACGCCAGCGATCTCCACAACATTCACCCAACTCATTTTGTAGCTGATTAAACTAACAACGTTTCAGCCAAATTGATCGGTTTACTTACGGTTCATACGGTAAGATCTAAAACACCAAAGTCATTATTTTGATGGATTGTACTCATTATTCAAAGTTATTGTTAATTTTTGGGATTCGGTTATTTGACTTCGTTGATTAAACATTACCACAAAACGAGCAAAACACAAAAGTTATTTATGCTGGGAGTTCGTAAAATTTTGGGAGGCAAAAAACTTACCATATTCTTCGACTTCAAAGTTCTTTGAGGCTTCCTCTCCCTGCATTTGCGAAACAAAAAAAGAGTTTATTTTATACTATTCATGTTAGTAAATAGACAATTTCTTTGTCAGCAGACTAGACTTTATATATGGCTTCCATTCTAACTGTCCGACTGATGAAAGAGCTATTTTAAGAAAAACTAATAAAACACTTACATCAGAGTTAACAGTAATTTTTCACGTGCCGAAAACAGGCTGATCACTTAACATGAAATCCAACGTTGCAACACCTGAACAAAACAGGAAAATTTAAAGAACGATAATTTTATGTTTTTTTGCTGTTACGGTACGGTTTATCATTAAAGTTTGATTCATTATTGCTAGGATGGGCGTACGGGCCTATTTTTTGAAGGAGGGCTGAGCCGTTTTTGCTCGAAAAATACAGCGCCACCCCGAAAAAAGCGCATGCCAACTTCGAGTCGGGAATTGATTAATTGAACCCCCATGATCAAAAAATACCCGAATTTCGGGCACTTCATTTGACGTCGTGGAGATATTTCGAGATTTCCTTTTATGAAATATGTTTTTCATCATTTGGCCTGTGCTCGAAAAATTTGGTGATTGCCCGAATCCGGGAGGGGGATGCAGCCCCCAGCCCATACGCATATGACTGCTAGCCTGAACGAATTTTTTTTACTGATACCCGCATCCAGCTTTTGTCAAACTGGTTTATGAAGTTTTTTCACTTGTAACTTGAATGAAAAAGAGAAAATGGCTGAATAGCTCGGCTGCAAAGTTAAGCAACACCAAGCCGGGATAATAAAAACTGACAAAACGGGTATATACCTCAGGCACTACATATTCAAATGTCTTGGTGAGGGGGTAGGTGTACAAATAATTTGTTCTATTGAGCGAGCATGCTTACCATTCACTGTAGCTAAACCGTTCCACTCCGCCATTTTATTTCCATTTGGATCTTTAATGTCAACATCTAGTTTCCCTCTGTATGGTCTTAGGTAAGGGTTAACAGTAATAGCTCTAAACTGAACTGCAAATTTAATCAAAATGTTTATAGAACAACTGTAGTTGTATTGAGAATGCAATAAACACCATAGAAAACGATCAATGGCTAATTACGATTTACCACTAAGTTACAAACAATTTAAAAAATATATCCACGTATGTAGATAACTTCTTCTAACAAAGTTCTATAGAGAAATTTATAAAGCCCTATAGCCGCATATAAGCCTAAATTATGTATTTCTAGCTATTGTCAATAATAGTCTAGGGACGTACACAGGGGAGTGCTAGGGAGCTTGAAATAAAAAAGGATTTTGACAGAAGAAAATGAGCAATTGGTTTACACTATCCATTTAGAATGCTAAATCACTATTCAAAACGTTTGAATAATAGGGACCCACTGGTTTCCTTTTGTAGGTGCTTCAAAAATTGTGGATGTAGGCAAAAATCGATATTACAGCGACTAGGACACAGGACCACATTACAGCGTCATTATTATCTATTCACATCTTGCCATTTTACCCGGTCCAACAAACTATGTATTGAATTACGCCATCTACATTACAGGTACACAATCGGTACGTTTCTGAAAACTCTTTTGCTAACCTAAACGCACTATTATTCTCAATAATAACATATCTTGCGTATTCTATCTTTTTCACAAGGGATATAAGCCTTTATTATGATCTCGAGATCTACTGTTTAGTACAAAGTTTTTGTTTAACCTTTTATTGGTATATAAAGCAGTTTTTTCGGATAGGGTGGGGTATAAGATCTCTTTAGGGCATTAAGCCAGTGTATCTAATTCTGCTTATGGGAACTCACTGTCCTAGGAAAATTAATGATCTTTTGCTCACTGGAATACCAGCTGCTGCAAGAGCGGACAGGTAAGCACTTTCACTTTTCAACAGCACAGAAACAATTCCCAAAATAACTCTCCAGGGAAGTAAAAGTACCTCCCTGGGACTCTGTAAAATCATAAGCTGCTGAATGGCAAGAATGTAGACTATATTCATTCGCCATTCTATTCAGCTTCTTGGCCAAATTTAGTATAAAACTTCTGGTTCGCAGTTCTTTCAATTGTAAATCATTCATTACTAAGAAATAAGTACATCGTGTGTTAATTTTTGAACGTACCTTTATCAGACGGCTTGTAAGTTGCTTTGTCTGTCTGTATGAAAACGGACCTTCCCTTCGAATTGTAATCTAAATCGGTTGTATTATAAAAGCCAAATCGTTCGCCTACTGAAACTGTTCCCCTTCCTTCCACTTCTAATAAATAACTGCCCGGTGACAAATCATTTGGAAGCTAAAATAAAAAAGACGGTATATCAAATACAAGTGCTACTTTGGCTGCATTATCTGCCTGAAAAACAAGTTACTAAAATAATGATATTGCAAGTTATTCTAAACGAGTGGTCTTAATTTAAGAATCAACATTATTCCGTTAGAACAGCTAATTTTCAACGAGAATAATAAACCAAAGTTCAAATTGAAATAATTGGGCACGACAATCAAATCAAGAGAGTTGTAGATATAACTTGTCTCTTCGTTTTACAAATTAGCCAGAAGAGCATTTGCCTATGCCACACTTCTCAATTTAAGTAGGGTGATTTTCTGCATACAGTTTAATTAGTCAATTAAAGCAATCATCTTTACAAAGTACAAACTACGTACTCCAGCAATTAATACGTATATATCATGTACTACACACCCTACACTCTAGCGAGCATACCTGTAACGAAACACTTCCGGGAATTCCAGGATCAACTTCAACTGTTTCTAAAGCAATGAGGGCTCCAGGATGTGGCTTCTCCTCTTCCGCTTCTAAACATAGCAATGATGATAATTTATTGTATTGACCAAATTCGAAAATGGAAGTTTCTAGTTTTCAAAGTATTATTGTATACCTAAATTAAATGGGACATAGTAAACTAATGTTTATGAAAGAAATTAATAGCATCATAATTCCGAATTTTTAAATCTCTAAAATTTCTAAGATGTTTATTTGTGGGTACCGAATTATTAATTTCTCTAATAAAAATAACACTGCCAAACTATTGATATAAAAAGTCAAACTCTTTGTTAAACTAATTACGACTTTGTTTGGGCAGCGGCTTTCAATGTTTAGATTCAGGAAGTTTTATCACTGACCAGTAGTTAAGTGTAATAACTGTTACTATCGAGATACGAGCGAAACATGAGCTTACGCAAAGTGATTTGGCGGAAATTTATCATGAAATTTTTAAATTTCATATTGCCAACATTTCAGCACTTAATTTTTTGAACAACTTACGCGATGGCTTGTGTACCCTTTTGTATATACTGACTGTCACTGTTACGTTTGACGTTACGGTATCCAATATTGTCACAGCAGTGTTGTACGTCATACCAGGGCGTATAACTTGAGGTCCCACAATTACGTAAGAACTGGAAACAAAAAAAATGTGCAAGAAAACATCAGTTTTTATCCTGCATTCTGCGGTATCAATATTAATTAATCCTTTACACAAATTGATGAGGTGATAAGCTGAGGTCTGGGTGCTCATAGACAGGGCCTATTTCCAGGGGGGAGTGAGGATACTTCCCCGGGACCACACCTTCACCCTCCAGGGGGGCCTCGCGCCAAGGTAACATTTTTTTGCTTTATGCGAACATAGTGCCTCCTCTCTCTCTCTCTCTCTCTCTCTCTCTCTCTCTCTCTCTCTCTCTCTCTCTCTCTCTCTCTCTCTCTCTCTCTCTCTCTCTCTCTCTCTCTCTCTCTCTCTCTCTCTCTCTCTCTCTCTCTCTCTCTCTCTCTCTCTCTCTCTCTCTCTCTCTCTTCCTCTCTCTCTCTCTCTCTCATTCTCTCTCTCTCCCACTCGCTCTCCCTCATTCTCTCCCTCACTCACTCACTCTCTCTCTCTCTCTTTCACTCTCTCTCTCCCCCACTGCCTCTCCCTCTAATAATTACACGCATTGGTATAATTATAATTATAAATATGAAATATGGTATGGGAATGCAAATAGTGCGTTACAGACAAAGAATCTTGTCATAAATTATAAATTAAAACAAAATAAAATAAACAACAAATAAATTAGCCAATTTTCAAACAACTAAAATGCTGTAATAGGATATACTGATATGTAATAATATTTTTGTACAGAAGGACAAGTCTGTTTTGAAACGACCGAATTAGAATTTTTATTTGCACAAAGAACTGAAAGCTGTATTTTTATCCAGGTTTTATTCAATTTAGTCAAACATATGCTCAGCTGGACTTAACTGGAAAACATTTTAGTTCTGAAAATCTACATCCTGCTACACAGTATGCCATTATTTGTTTTGTAATAAACGGTAAAGTTGTCCTTGGCATTGAAAACGCAGAACTATTATCCACTCAAGGCTATGTCTTGCTTTCTCTCTCTACACATATATTACACGTCTTGCGCATATTTTTCTCGCACAAAGTTTGATTTAGCATATAGAACAGCAAGAGGAAACATACAAATTCAGTTAGCAAATAAAACAACAGCTGATGAGATGCTGAACAAGTGGAAGCCTGAAATCTTAGGAGGAGGCACGCGAGTTAGACGCCCTTTATCCCCACGCGCTGGCTTAATCAGAGATCTCGACGCGAACCTCAGTGATGCAGATACACTCAGTGACATCACAAAATACTACAAAGTAGTTAAAATGGATAGATTTAAGACTAAAGATGGCAAAATTCTCCCAATGGCAAAAATCATGTTTGACAAAAACGACGACCTCAATAACGCAATCAAGAACGGCTTGTTTATAAGGCAAATGAATTGCAGTGTAGAAGAATTTGCAAATAAAAGATCACCGCTAAGATGTTACAACTGCCAAAGGCATAAGCACGTAGCGAAGTGGTGTACTAAGAATGTAAAATGTGGTAAGTGCGCTGAGAAACATAATACTAAAGACTGAAAGTCGGAACAGTTTAAATGTGCAAACTGTGGTGAAGCTCACCCAGTATGGATTAGAGATTGTTCAGCATACATAACAGAGTTAAATCAACTGAATTCGTTCTGATATGGACTCAAACTCATCACGTGTTGACACCATGCGAAACCAAAGTGGCAGGCAGGCTGAGCTCTATTCGGAAACTACAAAACTCTGCCAAACAAATATTAACTCTTTGTCGCATAGATCAGCTCTCGATAAATATGCAGACGATAATAAGTTCGATATAATCGCATCACAAGAAACAAAACTTACGCAGCAGAATGATCTAAGCAGCAGACTAAATAATTATAAAACCTTTTTGAAGGTCAGTAATAACCCACACTCAGGTGGTGTAGCGTTATGTGTGAGGAATGATCTGGAGAGTAACACGGTAACTATTCCCAATGCAAATCCTGATTTAGATGCAATAAGGTCTATCGTGAAACTTAAATCAGTCAAGTTGTTAATATGTTCTGTTTACATCATACCTAACTCGCCAGAAACCATGAAAAAGTGGCTAGTTGAGTACAAAAAAGCCAGCAATTTTGCAAAACAACGTGGAATTCACTACACACTTGCTATGGGCGACTTTAATGCGCGAAACGTAATCTGGGACAGAATCGATAATAAGCATGGTAAACTACTGCTAAATTTTCTGTCAGATAACAATGGGGAATTTGAAATACTGGCACCTAACGAACCAACGTTTAACTTTATCATCGGAAACAGTGTAATTGACCTAATATTAGAATCGCGCGGATTAACCATCCGACTGTCATCACAAACAGTAAAGAATGAGCTTTTTAGTGGTGCCCCCAAATGCGTCACTACCCTGTAGTAAACGTATTAGAGTGTCATAGACAGACTCCAGCAAGAAGCAGGCTAGTGTTCGATTTTAAAAGCAGCAATTGGATTAATTGGTCGCACTCATTAGAAACACATATACAGTCTGATTTTGAAAACGTACTGGAGTACATAGAAAACAAAGACGCATATAATGTGTGGACTTGGCTGTTGGACAAAGTTAGTGACGCAACTCTTTTGCAGAAAACAATAACAGAACACAGCAAGCCGTTTTGGACAAACAATCTATCGCAATTATCAAAAAAAAAACTAAGGGAACTCAGGAAAAGATATCTACGTTTGTCGAATGTTCCAAATAAGCTAGCTTACTTGGAAGCAAAGAAGCAGTTCGATCAGATGCTAAATGAGCAGCTCAACAATTGGGTAAATGAGAACACAGCCAATTTAAACATTACGCAAGGTAAAACGTTTTGGAAAACGCACAGTAAACTTTCCGGAGAGAAATCGGACGTGCGGATTGAAACTTTGAAATACCAAAATAATATTATATTGACGATAGTGATAAAAGTGACATATTGTATAAAACGTTCTTTAGTGACTCCCGTATTGACAGTGCAACATTCGACCAAGCGTGGTTTAATGAAGTATGCCATTTCACCCAACGACCCCTTCCACAACCCAACTAACATCTGTGGTTCAATGATAACTTCACAATGGATGAAGTTGATAGAGTAATAAAGAGCACACAAATGTATAACAAAAGTATTGATACCGAACGATGCCATCCACGTCACATGGGCTTTTGGGCCAAAGCAACATGCATGAACTTAGTAAATATATGTTTAGAATAAAATGTGTGGCCATGGCAAAATGCAAAGGTTGTGTTCTTCAAGAAACCAGCTGAAGATAATTATTGTGACCCCAATAATTATAGGCCGATTACTATTACTTCCTATTTTGGCAAACTGGCTGAAACGCTTCTAGAAAACAGATTGCGACTGTTTCTTAGTGAAAATAACTTGCTAGATTTTGAGCAAGAAGGATTTCGACCAGGGGGTAGTACAACCCGATATCTGACGAGACTAACTTCAAAATTACAAAGTAAACTAATCGGGAAAAGAGGCTGCATTGCAGTGTCTTGCGACTTTAAAAAAGCATTCGGCAGTGTGTGGTTAGACGGTTTAATCTGAAAGTTGTATGACAAAGGCTTACAGGGCAACATCTTGGACCTCATGGTAGCATTTCTAAGAGACCGCAAAATTTGTTTAAAAGTTAATAATCACCTGTCGAACAAATACTCTTGTCAGATAGGGTTACCCCAAGGTGATAATGCGATAATTTGTTTAAGTGGTGTAACATGTGGCGTATGAATATTAACTGAGCCGAGAATAAAACAGAAGTCATTATGTGTAAAAACTCACTGAAGTTAAAATACGAGCCAAACCCCCCAGATCTAACGTTTGGAAATGAACCAATTAAATATGTGAATAGAACAAATACTCTTGTCAGATAGGGTTACCCCAAGGTGATAATGTGATAATTTGTTTAAGTGGTGTAACATGTGGCGTATGAATATTAACTGAGCCGAGAATAAAACAGAAGCCATAATGTGCAAAAACTCATTGAAGTTAAAATACGAGACATACCCCCCAAATCTAACGTTTGGAAATGAACCAGTTAAATATGTGAATAGAACTAAGGTATTAGGAGTAAATGTTGATAATGAACTTAAATTTGAGGCGCACGTAACTACTACGAGACAGAAAGCCTGAAATAAATGGCATAAAATCAAAAAATTCTGTTTTAAATATAAATGACTAAAGATGGCCACGATCGTTGCTTTAGCTAAAATCACTGTTTTTGCCAAAGTTATTGTATGCCGATACATCCTAGATTCAAAAATACAGGCTTTCGACAACCTTATATATGATATACTCAAAACAGCCGTTGGTGTTAAATACAATCCACCTAAAACTGAATTAATATGTGGTCTACCCCCAATCGATATACAGTTCTCCACTATTGACAGCAAATTTTTAATGAAAGCATTAGATAAACCAGAGGATGATGTAGTTAGGTGTGAAATTCAACTTACTGAGCAGCTGCGTAATCTGGGCCAATACATGAATCATTTTTTGGCTAATCACATAACAAAAGCTAAATTGTTTTTAAAGATTACAAAACGTGTAGAAATTGCCCGTAATGTGTTGTGTTTTGTTTCTCTCGGAAGGCTCGTAGAGTAAACCAGAAAACACACCGTTAAATATTATTACTTTATTGAGCGAGAATTCTAGAACACAAAGATGAAGGAACTTCGAAATGATTACAATAAACGTGAAAATCTGGAAAACGTTTAAGTAATTATAAGTTCGTGTTAGATCTGTGAGCAATGAGCGATCCCGTGTCGGCAGCCTGCTTCTCCTTATATAGCGTGCTGGAGAAACTTCTCAAACAAATGTTTGAGAACAATCCAGACGCTAAGGCAGTCATCCCGACGGAATGTTCTACGATGATCTGTGCAATTCTGCTTGCGTCAGCGATCTCCACAACACTTCCCCACCGAAATTGATGCTGTCTCCAAAGCATCAGCAACAAAGTCTCTCTCTCGGCTTGGGTGTCCTCTTGGATCGTCTGGGGTTGTCCGGTCCATACTCAGGCACATGCGGCTTGGTATCGGACATGGGCTGAGGTACTCCAGTCTGCTTCAGGGCTTCTGTCAGTTCTTCCGGGATCTCCATTGGATGATCAGGTGGAAGCTCAGAACAAACATCCGTCTCCTCACCAGGCTCGTAGTCCTCTGCAGAAGCATAGCGTGGACATAGCTGTTCCCAGTGTCGTCTTCACACTGGACCATGAGGAAAGACCTTGACGTTGAAGCAGCGCGTAACCAAAGCTTTCTTGATGACCGCTGGTACCCATCAGGGATGTCCGCCTCAACGAGGTCCATAGTACAGTGCATAGACAGGCTCTCCAGCCTTGTACTGCTTGGTGACCTTGGCCACACCTCCCGAGTCTGGAGTGTAGCGAGATGACTCCTTGGATTGCTTGCCATGAGCGGTGTGTGCTGGCGACGGTAGCAAGGGGTCGATCCTTGTCCGTATCTGCCGAGACATCAAGAATTCACTCGGAGAGAATCCACAGGATGTCGGTGTTCTCCGGTACTGCATCAGAAACGCTTGAAGAACTTGCTTCGGGGGCAGAGAAGACTTTCTGAGTGCTTGCTTAAATGTCTGCACCAATCGTTCTGCTGCTCCGTTGGTAGCTGGATGGTATGGTGCTCCTGTGAGATGTGTGATCCCACGTTCTCTGCACCAGCCCTGGAACTCATCAGACATGAAGGTTGATGCATTGTCTGTGACCAGCATGTGAGGTAATCCAAAGTGAGCAAAGTCCTCTTCCAGCAGATCTAGAGTGGCTCTAGTGGACGTGGAAGAAGTAAGGTGAATGCTCTGACTTAATAGCCAGGTTTGGGATGAACTTCCCGTAGAACTGAACCGAACACAAGAAAGACTTCAAGAGACGTCTGTAGGAGGTGGCATCTTCAAGACTGCCTCGACCTTGGATCCTTTTGCGACTCCATCGGCCTATAAGGTGTGTCCAAGATATTCAACACGTGGTTGTGCAAACAAGCACTTTTTACGACGACATCTGAATCCTTTGTCGTTCAGACGAGTGAGCAAGCGTCTCAGGTTGCTCGGGTGATCATTTGCGTCTTGTCCGCTAACGAGCATATCGTCTTGGAAGATGGCAACTCCTGGCAGATCACTGGTCAGGTTCTCCATGATCTCCTGAAAGTAACCAGGCGCTACTTGATTCCGAAAGGAAGTCGTTGCTGCAGGAGTACACCACGGTGGATACTGAGAGCTAGCCTGCATTGACTCTCTGGTGCCAGCTTGATCTGGTTATAGGCATCAGCAAGGTCGATCTTCGTGTAGCCGTATCCACCTCCCAGCTTCTGCATCAGTTCCTCTGGGGTGACATCGGATGACGGTGGTCCTCTAGCTGATCGTTGATGCCCACTGAGTATTCACCACAGATCCGCAATTTGGGCTTCTAAGTGCCCGGAGTGTAAGCTTTACGAATCGGTACCACTGGCGTTCCGTATTCGTTGAACTGGACTAGCTTCCAGACACCTTTGGCCAGGTCATGTCGAAGAGCGAATGGAACCGGTCGCACCTTGTGAAAAACGGGCTTCGCGTCAGACTTGAACTTCACTTCCAGTTCAAAGTCCTTAAGACACCCCAATTCTTCTTTGAAGAGATCTGGGAATTCGTCACACAGGTTGTGGCAATCAACACTACTACTTGGAAGAGGTTGCAAATCATTTAAATACAGGATAGGTATAACTGATTCGGATCTGTGTGTTTGCGGTTTGGGCAGTCAAACACCAGAACATTTAATTTTTCATTGTCCGTTACCATTTGTTAGACAAGATACAAGAGTGAATCTCGAGCGCAGCTTAGAAAATAATGACATTCGAAATATTTACAGAAAGAGAGACACTAATGTAATTAAAATGTATGTAGATATTGTAAAAGAACTAGCCCAAAATGATCTTATAGTAAATTGATTATACATTGATTATAAATATTGGATATATATTTAGAATAAGTAAATCGTAATGCAAAATTGTCAGCTTGTTTAGTAAGAAATTTATTTAATGTACATAGTGTAAAGACTTATTTAACATTTTTGTACTTTTGTGCCCTGCAAATAGAGGGCTTATTGTATAATTTTCAATAAAGATTTTTAATAATAATAATCTCTACACAAGGAAATCATGAACTTGACTTTTAACCTATTCACGCAGGCAGTGGACTTACTGTGAAATATTACTTTTGTATAAAAAATGGCCAGGTCCTGCACAAAACATAGATGCACCCAGCAACAAATTCGATATTTGTCTAAAAAGTTTATAAAAATATTATCATTTCATTTCTTTCTTGTATTTTACTTTTATGTTTTAATTACCGTTTCATGTTTAAATCTTCAAACCTAAACAAAGCAAAGACTGTTCTGCTAAACAACCTAACATAATCGTTAAAACTCTTGAGACTAAACATTAAATTAAATAACAAAAGAGTAACTTACTTATCAGCCGATGTTTCACGACATGTCAAACAAACAATTGCTATCAGAAACAAGTGGAAAACGCGAATTCTTGCCATAGTTGCCAATTTCAGCAGTCACTTATAAAACAGCATGCAGACTTCTTAAATACAGAGTATTTTAGTGTGTCTTTTATACATAAAGCATGTATATAATACTGCGGGACTCTCATTGGTCGCGATGCTAGTTTCTAAGAAGCAGTCACGACGCAATTGACTTTCGTTTTACTAGCCAATAGGCAGTAAGCAATGGACTGTGCGCGTCTCTTTAGAATAAGAGGCAAAAGTCTTTTCCTACAGAAAAAATGGCGTTATTGACAAACAAGAATAGGATGTTAATAATAATATGTATCTCTATCCCGGTTAAACTTGAACTGTATCAGACCTGCATTTGTGGCTAGACCAAACTTGCTGTTCTTTGCTGGTGAACTGCGAGCGATGGAGCTCATAGCTAGAAATAATAACACAGATACAACCTATTCCACGTTAAAATACTATCGGCAAATGAACAAATGCTATTTGCTACGTTATGAATGCTATGAAATTATGCTATTTGCTACGTTATGAATGCTGTGAAATTATGCTATTTGCTACGTTATGAATACTGTGAAATTATGCTATTTGCTACGTTATGAATGCTATGAAATTATGCTATTTGCTACGTTATGAATGCTATGAAATTATGCTATTTGCTACGTTATGAATGCTATGAAATTATGCTATTTGCTATGTTATGAAATTATGCTATTTGCTTTTGCTCTTTTAAGTGCAATTATTATTTACTTCTAACAAGACTTAACTTTTTAACAGTGAAAAGAAAATATTGAGTTGATGTAATGCAACATACGATTGTTACTAGATTAAAATTAGAAAATAATAAAAGATTAAAAAATTTAACTAAACTAAACTATTATGTTGGTCCTTTCAGGTCCTTTTATAGTCATTTTTACAATGTTTTAACAATGGTGTTGATGAGGATGATAAATCTTTATTAGTTCACACCATAGGTGTACAATGCCTCTTTTGCAGGTGAATTTAAACACATATATTTGTATCTTTGTAACCAAGTTTGACACGATGTAAAAAGCAATATTGATGCTAACAATTATGTTATAAAATCGCAATTAATGTAATTATTTCAATGACAAGCTGTAACAATATTATTTATTGTTATCACCACTGTGCATGAAATTCGGTGATAGCAAATCCATGATATTAGCAATTTTCTATTAGCGCAGTGCTTAGTCGACTTATTTACTAAAGTGAGATTACAAAATTGTCTTAAGAAATTTACAAATTGTTTTAGCAGTAACTTGCTTCTATCTAAGTAAACTTTATTCATAGTGAATTCCTGTAAAATATCTAGTAGCATTTTTCGTGAGGCGCGATTCAGAACGTAAAATAAAATTTAATACTAAACGCAATAGGACAAAACAGGTTAACAAAATGATAATAATAATCAGTCAGTTCTTATGAAACATTTCAAGTACAAATTTATTCAAAGCATATATATCAAGTTACGTTACACAGAACGAATGCAAATTCGCCAAACCTTGTTTCAAACAAACTGAATTGATCGGTTGATTGGTC
The DNA here is from genome assembly GCA_030141605.1 of Tubiluchus corallicola. Lineage (NCBI taxonomy): Eukaryota > Metazoa > Priapulida > Priapulimorpha > Priapulimorphida > Tubiluchidae > Tubiluchus > Tubiluchus corallicola. The sequence continues at coordinate 161,147 of JAQGDQ010000244.1, read as the reverse complement.
GTTTGTTAACTAGCATGTAGTCACAACAGTATTACGACAAAAACGCTTTTACGCGAGCGCTAGAGTTTTTGTTTGAGATAATTTTTTGCTATAAGTTAAATTCCGTTTTGCGTTACTTGTGATAACTTCCTTTTATTTTGAGTGGAATTGCATTTTTGCTTTGAGTAAATGTTTGTTGCTTTTGTTTGATATTATTTTTTGCCCTACATTGAATTTCATTAATTTTTTGCTTGATGTTATGCCTTATTATGCTTTGAATTGCATTTCTGCTTTGAGTTGATTTTTGTTGCTTTTGCCTTTTATATATACACAAACACCTAAAAATGTCATGAGCCTGTGAGTAAACTTGTATTTTTAATAAGGGGCAGCTGACTAAGTGACAAATAGGTCTTTCGCTGCTGCTTTTCAGCTACAATGAAATGTAAAAATAATTATGACGAATTTTAACTGCTATTGAGAAAAAAATAAATAAATAAATAATAAAAAAATGGATCTCGGAGAGAGAACCCCTTACGCTGATTTTTTTTATTTCATTGTTAGGCATCGAGTTTTAATTTATATCAACTCGCAAATGCAGAGGGCCAGAGTCCCGAGTAAGTAACTGGGGTGGCTGCAGGTCAAAGGACAACCGGACAAAGAATCACCCCACACCAGTGGATGTGCTGACAGCAGCTTTAGTGAAATGCAACAGTCCAAGGGATCAAAGACACTGGCCATCGGTCAGTTTTTCGATTTCCTCCTAAGGCTTTGGGGTGGCTGCAGGTCAAAGGACAACCGGACAAAGAATCACCCCACACCAGTGGATGTGCTGACAGCAGCTTTAGTGAAATGCAACAGTCCAAGGGATCAAGGACACTGGGCATCGGTCAGTTTTTCGATTTCCTCCTAAGGCTTTGCGTTAAATATACCGTTTTTAATAAGTGTTTATGTAATGTGGGTAGATGTGAATCTGCTCTTTTAATAAGGTGGGATTCTTTAACAATCCGAAATAGGAGACAGAATGCATAAGCACTGAATAACGTACTTGCAGTTTCTTCAATTTCTGTACATTTTTGTGGATTCGTGAAATTCTGGATCAGCGCAAATTCCAATAGAGCTTAATGTTGGGTATTGAGGTTTGTTAAGCATCCAATCGCACATTAGTAAACCGCACTGAGCCAAACATGGTCGGGTGATAAACACTGTCACTCGAATTAGAATTGTTGAAAGGGCCTGAGGTAGGAGTCGATATCGAGGGTGGAGCCAAAATGTGTCAATCACGCATGAGTAAACCACATTGAACTAGGTACAGCCAAGTGATAATTTGTCTATGCACACTTAACTGGTCAGTCGCACTTGAGTGTAATAACCTACAATCTATGAGTTAACCGCACTCGAGCAGATACAGTCAGGTGTAAGCGTTATGCTCGCGAATTTAGACCTTAATTTATTCAGTCTTGTTAGTCAATGAAAAATCCACAAACTGCAAGGGCTGGCTAACATACAAAGTAGTCTAAACCACAATCACAGTCTGCTAATCGTAACAATTGAATTGTACATCCAAAGCAATGAGATTTATTCCTACGTTACATTAATGACTGTTGTGTTTTGTTTCTCTCGCAAGGCTCGTAGAGAAAACCAGAAAACACTTCGTCAAATTAAACTAGTTTATTAAGCGAGAATTCTACAACACAAAAGTGTGAAGGAGCACGAAATGATTACACTAAACATGAAAATCTGGAAAACGTCTTAGTGTATCTGAAAATGTAAGTGTACAAGAGAATGCGTAAGTAAGTGGCGTCCGTGTGAATCTGCGTGCTCTCGTGTCAGCAGCCTGCTTCGCCTTATATAGCGTGCCCGAGAAGCTTCTAGAGGTTTTGTTCCAGAACATTCTACAAGGTAAGACGATTATTCTAACGGAACATTCTACAACGTTCTATGTAATTCTAATAGATGCCAGCGATCTCCACAACGACTGACCTAATTGTTCTAATTTCCAAACAAGGTTTTTGCAGATGATATTAACCTTTTCCTTTCAAAAAGTAACCTAACAGATTTGCAAACATAAGTTAATCATGAACTAAGCAAGGTAAACGCTTCGATAAATGCTAATAAATTAACACTCAGTCACAAAAAAACAAGTTTATGATAGTCAAGCCTAGACAAATAAAATCTGACATTCACACGCCAAGTAAACTGTGCATAAAGACAAATAACCAATGCTTAGATGAAGTTACTAGCATCAAATATTTGGGCCTTATTATTGATAATAAACTCTCATGGTCTGTACATATCCAACACTTAATTTACAAAATTGGTAAACTAATAGGTGTTATATCAGAACATTTTTTGGACATATATATTTGGACATTTTTCAGACTTAAGCGCACTTACACTAATACATTATGCACTAATTTATCCTTACCTCCGATACAGCATCTTGGCATGGGGTCCACCTCTCAGACATTACTACAACCTTTGATTAACCAACAAAATAAAATAGTTAAGATAATTACGTTTGCTAAATTTAGAGATCATGCCACTCCTTCTTATGCTAAACTCAGTTTGCTCAAATTGCCTGACATATATAAATTAGAACATGCTAAACTTATGTTTAAATTTGAACAACAAATGCTTCCTGACCTATATGCAAATCATTTTTATTATGTCAAACGTCTTAATACTTCACTGGGTCAAAAATCACTAAATACCAGGGTGTAAAACTGTGGAGCTCGTTACCGTCTCAAATCACAAACTCTGTTACCCTCAGTATATTAGCCATTAGATATAAAAAAGAATTATTGTCAGCTTATATCGTCAATTAAATGTTAATCAAGTCAGTTTTATTTTGACTTGTTTCATTTCGTTTCGTAGATTTTGTTATGCTTTCTTTATTAGCCAAACTAATGCATTCTATGCATGCCAACTGTTCTACATTTTTAATTTAGTCTTGAGCTATTTTGAATTGCTTCACTTGACAGGTTTTAATTTTGTTTCCAAGATATAAAAATTGAGTGGAATTTTCATTTATCGTTGTTGAATCTCCTGCATTTGATTTAATTTAGCCTTTATTTATTTTGATTTATCTGATAGATAAGCTTTTTGACTTTCTTTTGCTTTTGCATTGTACATTTATTAGTACATATTGCAAAAAATTATGCAAGCATTTACTTTCACAATCACCGTTCTCATATACAACATACTGCTTCTCAGATGTCATGTTATATGAATTACCATTATTATCATTATTATCATCTAATTTTGTTTTCATGTTACATGAATTACCATTATTATCATCTAATTTTGTTTTTGCTTTACTCAATTGTCCCTTATAATATGGATAACTTTCGCATTACTTTTCTTTATTACGCTAAAATGAACTTTGTTGAAAAAATGTCTAAAATCTCTAATCCACCCATGTATAACCAAATGATGTATATGTTTCTAACGGCTGCTGGACAGTACTGTGTGCATAAGAGTCAAGTCTGTCGACTTGCACAAGGACCTTTATAACGAAGCCTTCGTTATTATCGAAAATTTGTTTTATAGTATGTGATTTTTATAGCTCAGGGGAGAAACCTAAGGGACGTTAACCTGGTTATCTATTTGAAACAGGACTGAAACTGTCAGAAATCTTTTTATGATTGTCGTTAAAATAGGGTTATGCGATTATCCATTTTAAAGTTAATTGTTTGTGTCTCACTACAATAAAAAGCTGACAAGATTTGATTAAAATGTGGCACACAAATAGCACAATGCAGTGATACAATGAGATTCAATACACTTTTTAAAATGACACAACGATTTTTATGTTCGTATGTTCGTTTATATACTATTATAACATCATTATACACTACTAACAACAATCCCTAAGTTTCACAAAAATTAATAAACTAATTCTAATAACAATAATAGTTTCGTAAAGACACACGCACACGCAACTGACTAGCTTTTGCATGAAAGCCATCATGTGCAACCTTCGAGAGCACTTTTCTTGCAAGTTGTCGAATACGGTGCCACGACTACGACTGCGATACACAGTTCTTGCTTACAAATTCGTGCACGAGGCGCCATCTGTGGCGGGAATGTTTGGTTTTGTCATGTGCGAGTTACGGTTTCGCTTGACGTTTACGTTGCTAATTTGCAACAAGTGCGTCTGCGTGTCCATCTCGTTATAATATTCACCAACAGGTGTCGTTTGACGTTTACGTTGCTTGTTACGTTTACGTCTGCGTGTCTATCTCGTTATAATATTTATAATCTTAAATCCTTGATGTCAACATTAATAATGTTGTGAAAGTCATGTATGAGGTTGAAGTTGAACACTTTGTAGAAAACGAATAAGCACTATATTACATATCTGCACAAAACTGAAACACGTTTATTACACTAAATACACATAAGTAAAATGGGGATCACGATGCTGCACTGCACTGAGAGTGTGAGTTAGACACTGTGTAGCACGACTGCACTGCACTGAGAGCGTGACAGAGAGACAGTGGCTAGAAGTAAAATTCAGCCAGTATATATAGGTAGAGGCTATGCAAAACTTGGCTTCACAAATACCATTACAGTAAAATAGGGGGAGATCCAGTGAGTATGCATATTCACTGGACCGAACTATTATACTAGGCGTGAGTTTGGCTAGTAAATGTAAAGTGATTAGTCAATAGATGGCAGCACCTAAAAATATACAGTTACAACTTTCACAAATGTCAAATTAATTAAATATAGTTCAAACTCAATTAATTAAATCTTGAAAAAACAGGAAATGTGACATGATATACGGTCAAAAGTCCTTTCCTTGTAACTGGTCAGTGGTCAGCCAATTCGGTATTTTATACTTGCAGTGTCAAATCGCTTACGCTAGAGTGCTTTTAGCTAATTAGATTGATTTTAATTTTGAATAATTTTGTGCCTGAGATGAGCATGGGTAATTAATTATTCAATTAAATAAATAGGTACAATCTTAATGCTGGAAAAAAGTTATTCATAATTTACGCTTATTAATTACAGTGTAGAGCGAATCACTCTTTCCCGCAAGAATATTTTTAGCGTGTGACGTCATGCTTATAAAACTAAAAAGAATCATTTCAAGATCAGCAAAGCAAAGAGCTGCATTATTAATGATGTTAATTACTTTTTGAATCTGTTTTTAGAAATGTTTTTAACTTATAGCACCTCGTGTAATACAAAGCGAAAGTGACGTAATACTTCGGATAATATGTAATATGAGTGAACAATAACATTCACCGTTTTCTTGTCCTTTAAATGACTTGTCTTTTCCTTTAAAGGAAAACCTGACGATTGTGTAAACATTAGTTCAGAATAAAGAATGCTCTAAAATATTGAAAACTACAATAGCTCTTTTAAATCAAAGCTTAGATTAAATAATAATTACCTCGGATACTCAAATATCGTTAAACTTTCATAGCTACGCGCGGCTCAGTGAATCTCCTAAGATTGGCAACGGCGCCTTTTTGTCACATTCGCGTAGCCGAGAAATAGAAGGCGGCACCGTGATAAGCATGATCATGAACTGCCGTGTTAGTTTCTGACGTCATATGATGTAGAGCCCATTTTCGTGACATCATCCGTTTAAGCAGTAACACTTGCGCAAACGTGCTTGACGCGCAAGGGAGATGCCTGCCATTGCACAAACTGTGATTAGTTTCTGCCGTAAGCAATAGCTGTGTTTCCAAGCTAATTATTCAAATATAGGAAACAATTACTAACTTTCATAGGCAAGAAAATGTACATGTTAAACAGTAAATTAAAATGAGATTGAGTCTAAACAATCGTCCCGTCTTCCTTTAACAATTAATCTATGATATCATGAGCCTACTAGGATCATTAGTTGTCAACGAAGCAATGAGATTGAGTCTAAACAATCGTCTGGTCTTCCTTTAACAATTAATCTATGATATCATGAGCCTACTAGGATCATTAGTTTTGTCAAGGAAGCAATGAGATCGAGTTTAAACAATCGTCCGGTCTTCCTTTAACAATTAATCTATGATATCATGAGCCTACTAGGATCATTAGTTTTGTCAAGGAAGCAATGAGATTGAGTCTAAACAATCGTCCGGTCTTCCTTTAACAATTAATCTATGATATCATGAGCCTACTAGGATCATTAGTTGTGTCAAGGAAGCAATGAGATTGAGTCTAAACAATCGTCCGGTCTTCCTTTAACAATTAATCTATGATATCATGAGCCTACTAGGATCATTAGTTGTCAACGAAGCAATGAGATTGAGTCTAAACAATCGTCCGGTCTTCCTTTAACAATTAATCTATGATATCATGAGCCTACTAGGATCATTAGTTTTGTCAAGGAAGCAATGAGATCGAGTTTAAACAATCGTCCGGTCTTCCTTTAACAATTAATCTATGATATCATGAGCCTACTAGGATCATTAGTTGTGTCAAGGAAGCAATGAGATTGAGTTTAAACAATCGTCCGGTCTTCCTTTAACAATTAATCTATGATATCATGAGCCTACTAGGATCATTAGTTGTGTCAAGGAAGCAATGAGATTGAGTCTAAACAATCGTCCGGTCTTCCTTTAACAATTAATCTATGATATCATGAGCATACTAGGATCATTAGTTGTCAACGAAGCAATGAGATTGAGTCTAAACAATCGTCCAGTCTTCCTTTAACAATTAATCTATGATATCATGAGCCTACTAGGATCATTAGTTGTGTCAAGGAAGCAATGAGATTGAGTCTAAACAGTCGTCCGGTCTTCCTTTAACAATTAATCTATGATATCATGAGCCTACTAGGATCATTAGTTGTGTCAACGAAGCAATCACGTGTAATATCGACAACTGTAATCAATCAAAGCGTAACACGAAACTACATTATCAATACTAAAGTCGGCACGAACGTTCGTTCTCATTCATCACTTAGTCCAAAGTTACAGTGCAGAGCGCGGCTTAGCAACGATTTCTTTGCGCCAAGCACTTAATTTTAATTAAACGTTCAATAATACATGTGCAGCCACCAGTAAGTTTATACTGCAATGAAAAACATATCAGTCGTATATACTTATATTATAATAATGTAAGCAAAGCTCTACATACTCAGCTGTAGACGGTGTAAGTACCATGTGAACGGAAGTAGCAAACACGGATTTTTGCTGACCTATAAACGGTCAGTTAAAATGTATAAAAACATTGGTGCATACCGGTTGTCTCTAGTCTAAAGAACATCACTGTGAACGTAATTATGTGTAGAAGACAGTAGTTTGTGTGAAAAATTAAATTAGAATGACGTGAAAGTAATAATAGCGGGCTCTACGTCATATGGCGTCAGAAACTAACACTACAGTTGTTATCAGATACATTTGCCGGAATTGGTGCTGCAAAAAAGTGAGAAAGGGTTTATCTATACTGTTCGACAAGTGAGAAATGGTTTACCTATACTGTTCGACAAGTGAGAAAGGGTTTATCTATACTGTTCAACAAGTGAGAAAGGGTTTATCTATACTGTTCGACAAGTGAGAAAGGGTTTATCTATACTGTTCGATAGCTTGTAACGTGAAAGCCAGGAAAAGTGTCATACTCATTGAATGAAGTAATTGGCAAATTGCCAAGAATAGTAGTGTATAGCTATAATGGTCGACAAGAAATGCAAAATGAGCAGCAGCTTCGCGCTGGAAACGTATCAGAGTCGGAAATAGCGTGTGCACTACGTAGATATATAATGTAGCGAAATATTGGCCGATTCTGGATCAAACCACATCGCGTTATGACTTGATGATGTACTCACTAACGAATGTGATAACAATGTTTAGATCTGTCCATATTTTGTTTGCAAAATTAATACTATAATCCGTTGATACTACCAGTCATACCTACACAAAATAATACGTACAGCAAATTAATTCAGACGAATTTGATATAATACTATACTCCGTTGATACTACCAGTCATACCTGCACGAAAACAATACGTACAGCAAATTAATTCATTCAGACGGATTTGATATAATGCTATTATCCGTTGAGGGTACCAGTCATACCTACACGAAAACCATACGTACAGTAAATTAATTCAGACGAATTTGATATAAACATAATGGGTCGTGCATTGTCACTTCTGCTGCATTATTCATCTGAATTCAAACAGGTAACATATTGCGCACCATTTGGCAGCGCATTGAACGCCCAGTGTGCAGCCCACTCAGTAAACACATCCGAAGTAATTACTGTAAGTAATTATTAACCAACTATAGACAGAGCGGAATAATTGAATTATTAATCAAGCATTACACATAGCTACAGCTTTGCTTGCACGTGTGTAACCAATGCGATGATCATCATTGACGTTTCCTCCAGGCACCATAAAAACATTTATTCGCTTTTATCTGAACGCGAGTAAAACAAGTGAAATTATAGAATGGCAAGAAGACAAAGAAACGCAGCTTCTGTGTTCCTATAACCTGTGTAAGTAGTGTTTGACTATGGTATGGTAAGGTACCAAGAAACTGGCTGAAGCGCCAATACTGTAGTTCACTCTGCGACAGCTCTTAGCACGAGCTAATAGCTAAAGTTTGTTACCAGGGGAATGGTAATGCTTGTCACACACACATCTGGCATTTCTGTTGTTACAGACGTACAGTAGGTGTAGGCCTATGTATGTTTGTGGAATTTCTGGCGACAAATATTTGCACTGCATACATTCAGTAAAGGCGATATAAACGAGTAATAATGACTTTGTGTTCAGCGTTATAAACTCAGGTGATGAGGTTAAACCAGCTATTTTAACACACGAGTTGTGGATGACATCGACGTTTTAGAGATTCAATGTTTTGATGGTTTTACCTCAGATGAAATTCAAAGATTCACCTGCACGTATTCAGCTTACAGGTAAATTGTAACATTTATTTATAATTACGGTTACCTGTGACTAACCTGCAATATCTAGATCCGTAACTTGACTGAATTCAGATAACAGATCTAGACTTTATAGTTACTCTGTAGCGTATAAACATAAAATTTATTATCCTTCTGGTGTTGTCAATACTTGTCATTTGGAGAACTGCGTTGCATGAGAATAAACATTTTACTCAAAATCAGCCTTTGCAGGGCAGTTAATTCTCACACTAGGAAAGAAATGGTGGAAATTTTAAAAAATTGATACTTTAAAGGGGGAGAAGCGATGAATCTCCGCGGTTCCTAAATTACGATTTCTTTAGTAACCAAAACCGTAAAAGTTTGAATAAAAAGAGATACGTATTTATATGTAGACCACTGTACTTACTTGTGTTTAATAATTGCCAAAAAAGAGAAACGATTAATTGTAATGCTAACATATATATTTTACAATGTTTACATAAACAAAACAACAGTGAAAATAAACAAACAATATTAAACAGTGCAATCATCTACACAAACTAATCAAGATAATAATCGATAATTACACCGTCTAAACGGGGTTAGTGTGAGTGTTCTGTACGACACAGTATCTACACATTACCACTGAGTTAATTTGACAGAAGGCTTTTTTAACATTCGATATTCATTATATTTAAAAATAGGTGAGGCACAAGCTTAAGCTCACGTACGCCATGTTACCTTTACAGGGTCATAATCAATAATTAAGCCGTCTAAACGAAGGGGTAATGTGAGTGTTCCCTGAGACACGGTATCTACACATTACCGATGAGTTAGTTTAACAGAAGGTTTTTAAAATATTCGATATTCATGATATCTAAAAATAGGTGAGGTACAAGTTTAAAATCACGTACGCCGTGTTACCTTTACAAGGTCAAAATTACCTATGAATGCGGCTTCAACAGGTGTTTTAAATCGCGACTGTTTTACATTTGTAGCAGTCCGCGGCAACACTATAGGTTATTTCACATTTTTAACTTTTCTTCTTATATTAATATGTCTGTTTGTAGCTACAGAAAAAAGGAACCACGTTTTGATCGGATTGCTACGGATAATGTGGCACCTCTTTTGACTTTGCCAACTTCGTTTCGGCAACGGATAATATGGTTACAGGCCTGTGATGACCGACGATACCACAAGAAATTATGGTACAAATTCCATGGCACAGACCTTCATATCATGTAAACCAGCTAAAAATCGCATTTTATCTGATAATATTCGTAGGTGTGTCGTTGCTATTATTGGCAATAAACGCGACCATAAGTCGACCTTCAAGCTCAGTAACGCAAGAGCGTCAACTTCGAGTTGTGCCGACTGTGTACGATATCGTATACGACGGCGAGCAGCGTTTCCGCGATACCTTTTACGAACCCGCCCAGAAAGGGAGATTAGTGAATAACGTCGACTGTCGCGCCATCTTTGAAGGTGACAGCAGTGAAATAAAGAAAGCTAAGAACTTTGATGAAAAGTCGCGATCTCGTTCTGGACTGACTGTGGAGAAGTTGGCTTCTCAGTTAGAGGATTGTCACATGTTTCTGAAGTCTCGAGGCTACCCACGATTGGCTTTTTCCGATGAAGAAGAAGAATTCCCATTGGCATTTACGTAAGCACAATAAAATTCTTAGTCTGTTCGTAAAGCACGAGAAAATCCTCTCTAAATAAACCATAAAAATTCGTCCTGAAATTTTATATCACTTACATGTTGTCTTGTTGCCTGCAGAGCTTGCATTAGCTGTAAAGCTGTATGGAACTTGTAAATTTAAACTACATCGATTACCCATTTTAATAGTAAGTCATTTGAAAGAAGTTTAGATAACATTGTATAAAATTTGAGAAAATAATCACAGTATTTGCAGCACACTCTTAGCTAACTAAGCAAAAGAACAAATTACTTTATATTGTCAATAAGATCGATAGTGTTTTTTGATGAGCCAGTGGTGCATATTGGGAAAGTGAGACAGTAACGTTTTACCAGGTTTCATATTACTAAGAATTTTATTTTTCAGTTGTTAAGAAATATAACTTTGTATTCATATTTTTTGGGATCTGCTTTAAAATTCCCTTTCTTCCCCTTTTATTTCTCAATTGCATAATCATCAGACTTGGGAAAGGGAAGGTCAGGGTACGACCTGGAAAGCCACTTTTTTGGTTTAGAAACTAAAGGATAACGTCACAAAGTGAAAAAAGTGAACCAACTTGAGTTGGCTGCATGACGGTTATATTGTTTAAACCTAGGCAATGTACTTGTTTCAAAGTGCAGCACAATCATTGTAGTTTCAGAGTATATTCATATAAGACTTATGACAATAATTGTGGTAGACGCCTGACTTACAGACTTAGATGAAAACAGGACGATTTTTCATATACTACCGCATTTTGAAGTACGAAAAAAGTATACATTTTGGCACCTATAGTAATGCCGAAACTTTTTTGATAACTAAATAATGGCTCAAAAACTTAATTAATGGCCCAGATTGTGATGACCTCATAACTGGACAAAATTCTTAACAACACTAAAACATTCCGTAAGCGCACTGCACATGTTTCAGAAAGCAAAAATTGAAGTACAGTGCGACTGTACAACATTCAGTGTGTCAAACAAAAATTCAAATTTCAAGTTTACCGTTGTGTGCACTACATCAAAACTGAACGCGTATGAGCTGAGAGATACAGCAACGAGTTTTAAATATGTACGTGCTAGTGCGTATCTAACTAGCGAATAGCAAAGCACATGCAACAGTGAAGAACTAGCCATTGTGAACATAAAATTACCATTCTATGGCAATAATTCTTTCATCACAAGTCATTCTTGAAATAAATATTATGTTCCCTTTCAATATTTATAGGGTAGATTGTTTTAAGCTAAAGTTTAAGATTTTCCTTGTGTGGTTTTCCTTTAAGCACATCTGTGATATAGTCCTTTTTTGTTGTAATTGACATTAATCTTAGTTTTTTGTGTTCATGGCAGCATAATGATGCGAAGTGAGATATTAGAAGTTGAAAGACTCCTGCGTGCTTTATACATGCCGCAAAACTATTATTGCATACACGTTGATGGGAAGGAACCATTAAATACACATAGACTCATGAGAAAGCTTTCTAGGTGCTTCCATAACGTGATAATTGTGAATCCAGTGACTGTGACGTACACTGGTATTAGTCAGCTAACCGAAGAACTCCTGTGTATCAAGGAATTGCTAAGAATCTCTCCAAGATGGAAGTACTACTTAAATGTCGCTGCTCAAGAATTTCCGCTCAAAACCAATCTGGAATTTGTGAAAATACTGAAAATTTATAATGGAAGCAACGAAATCGAACAATTTAAATCAGACACTACCAAAAGCAGAACAAAGTTTAAACATTACAATGTATATAACGCGTCAAAAAATAAACTTGTCCTGGTTAAAAGTGCACAGCTGAAAGGGTCACCACCTCAGGGAATCGAAATTTGGAAATCCAGTAGATATGGTGCTTTTAATAGGAAATTTTTAGAATCTGTGATGAACAGCCAGATTGCAAAGGACTATTTCGTTTGGCTGAGTGACAGTGTTTATCCTGATGAGGCTTGGTGGGGGACACTCAACTCTAATAGCCACATAGGTTATCAAGCGCCATCTACAGGTAAGAAATAAAAGTTTGATTGACATAGCATCTTTTAATTTTTAATTCCTGTATAATTGTATCAGTTAGAGAGTTTCACGCAGTGTCCACTAAAGGTCCAATATTGTTTTATTAATTACTTTTTATACATAGGTGGCTCTGACCGACTGCGTGTTAACTACTAGGATAAATCGTATCTACTTTGATTCAGATTCAGATTCATTTTGTTTTCCCTTTTGTACACATCACACTTATAGTTATTACTAAATTAAAAAATACAATTCAAGGGTGGCAAAAAAACTAAATAGTTATTTAAATAAGTCACTCGTATTATTAGTAAAATTTGTTGGGTTAGCAAATAAGTATATAGTTTTACATTATATATGTAGTGAATCTAAAGAAAATTATTAAATCAAAAACATGCATAAATGTAAATCAAAGCAAAGTAAAAAGAAATTATAAATTCTGCAAAGCAAAATAAAACAAAACATGCAATATACAATTCTAGCACAGATCCATCAAACATGCTGCATGTTACCAATAATGGATGCTACGGTTTCCTAATTTAGGCCGTGTAGACTGTTAACTTAGATGGCTAAAGCGTGTGACCTGATACCAGAAGGTTCTGGGTTCAAATCTAGGCTGGCACACAATTTTTCAAAGCTTTGCTTCTTCTAAATTTTGCTGTTGATCATTAACAGTGTTACCTCTAATCACACCTTGGTAGTATTGAGGCAGGGTTATACGTAATCTTGTGCCTGATCCAAAACAATGATTGATGTGGTACTCCAAAGCACCTTTGAGGCACTTACAGTGTTCTGTTCCAGGTTGTACAATCTTGTACAGCTTCTGAAGTGGAATGTTACCGATACCAAATCTGAAACTGCCAAGTATCCAGGGACATATTAACTAACAGGCTAACTAGGCTATAGCCTAGGGCGCCAAAGTGAGGAGCGTCACATTCTAAAAAAAATTCTTCTCCTCGGAAAATATGTATACTTTGATATTCATGTAAAATGCACATTTTATAACACACAACAGGCAGTTACTGAGCACAACTTTTATATAAGTGCCACATAACGAACAGGTGCAAGGTATTACACAACAAGCAGTTGTGCAGCCTGTTTGAATATAAGCGCAATGCAAATACGTGTAATTAATAATGACAACATAGAAACTAGGTTAGTAGTGTTTCTAATACACCACAAGTAATTGTTTAATCTGCTCATTACATAAATTCACAATAGAGACGAGCAGGACAGAACTATCAGCCTAGGGCGTGGTAAAGTCTTGATACGCCCCTGAAAGTACATAGCTTTAGATAAAAAACACTTAGCTACAAAAGAAACTAATAAAATATCGACATTACATACAAACACACCCAGACACAAAACATAAATACACAAGACAGATCACTATAAAATACATAAAAGTCACCTTTAAAATAATAAAAGATGCTGATTTTATAGTGCAAAACATAGTTTGTATCAATTCGTCCATATAACTATATTGTGATGTGCAGAGTGAACATGCAATTTATTAATTATATTATTAGGTAGTTCTGCCAGCCCATATATATAAAAGATCCAGTTATCTTTCGTGTAATAACATCATAGTTAGGAATATTAAAATTTACAAATTTTTCGCTTGTGCTGCATCTTCCCAAAATGTTGAAGAGCCTACGAAGTGGCTTTTGGTGAGCCGCCTTTGAAAAAGTGTAGTTGTATTGGAAAACGTTGCACAATAGGGCGCATGCGTAAAATTGACACGCATACGATTTGAACACATTTTAAAGTATTACGTTATTTGTCTTTTTCTGAACACTCCCACTCCCGTAGGAGGAGGTTTTCTCTCCAGATCCTTCTTATTTTACTCTGAGTGCATGGCGATTTTAACAGCTTTCTGGGAAAACCGGAAAACTGCATCAGATATTAATGCAGCGTGAATGCGAACGGGTCTTATTTATGTAGTAAATTTACTTTTACTTTTGTTATGGAGATCCACTAGAATTAAATAGAATATTGTAGAATGATCTATAGTATAGTAGTTTTCGAGAACTTTCTATTTCTAGATTGTTCCCTGGCAGTGAACAAGGCGAGCTGGCCGCTAAAGTTTATTCTCTCACATTCTCTTGTATCCTCGTATTCTCAGATACGCTTTCCCGCTTTCACGTTTCCAGATTATCACATTTACTGTAAACATTTCGCGTTCCTTCATACTTTTGTGTTGTAGAATTCTCGTATAATAAACTAGTTTAATTTGACGACGTGTTTTCTGGTTTTCTTTGCGAGCCTTCCGAGAGAAACAAAATACAACAACTTTGAATTTTTTTATATTTAACGTAAACTTTCAAGAAGTTGTGAAACTAAGTCAAAACAAAATGAACTTTCTAAATAAGCTTCTATAACAGCCGTTTAAGATAGAATAAAACATTCTTCATAATTAAAGCTTAAATTCGTCTTGAAATTTTGTATTACCTGTAATGCAATATAAAACTTGTAAATTTAAACGATGGCCATTCGACGCAGCCATTCTAACGGTGCATCGTTTGAAACAAGTTTGAAAAAAATAATTTGAAAAAATATAGTCAAAGCATTCATAGCACACTCTTCACTAACTAAGAAAAATATAAACTACTTTATATTGTCATTAAGATCAATAATAAAGATCAATAACAACAATAATATGTTGTTGGTTTTTGGTGAATCAGTGGTGCACACTGGGATGGTGCGACGTAGTGATGTCAGGTGGCGCGAATATTTTAAATTGCTAAGAAATTTCTCTTTTCTTGTTAAATTAGTCTTTTAAACAGTTAAGCGCAATACTAAGTGATGATAACTTGGTATGGAGTTTTTTGGGACGAAGGAACTGCTTCTTCCCTTTTCTTCCCCTTTTAACTTCTAAAATCTGATACGGAATTTTTGCGTGTTTCAGAGATAAAGAGGGTGGAACGATTCATCGCGCGTGCCGTTATCTGGGGCAGCGAGGGATATCCATGTTATGGAAAATACGTTCGAGCAGTATGTGTACTAGGCGTAGGTGATCTACAGTCACTAAGAACGCACTTTGGACCAAGATTTTTCGTCAACAAATTCTATAGTGATTTTCAACCGTCGGGGCTCGACTGTTTAGAGGAACTGCATGCAAACAGAACAGTGAGACCACAGGCAGTAAATAAAGAGTTTTATGAAATGCACGTGAGATTAAAGACCTTCAAGCTGCCGCTTGCGTAGTGGCTGTTTGGATTGACACATTTCCCTGGGTGCCGTCAGAGTTTGACGTACAAGCAGCTAGGGGGTCTGGAGGAGTGCTGTAAGCTGGGTGCCCCGTCCACCAACGCCTTTTCCTCTTTTTAAGCACAATTTGGAGGCCTCAAATGAGAGCTAAATTCTGGTACATAGACTTCCTCAAACGGGAAAAATTCTGCTTCAATAAATATATTTTACCTACATTTACCTAGGTAATATTCATTGTATTCTATTTTAGTAGTCATATATCTTAAAAGCAAGTTCATAATACATTGCAATGCGGATGACCCATTATTTAAGCTTAATTTATTTAGTGTCAAGATTATCTACCCAGCAAAATGTGGATAGTCAAACATAAAACTGATTTAAGACTGTTAAGTTTACAGCCCATCCACTGTCAAGATTATCTACCCAGCAAAGTGTGGATAGTCAAACATAAAACTGATTTAAGACTGTTAAGTTTACAACCCATCCACTGTCAAGATTATCTATCCAGCAAAATGTGGATAGTCAAAAATAAAACTGATTTAAGACTGTTAAGTTTACAGCCCACCCACTGTCAAGATTATCTATCCAGCAAAATGTGGATAGTCAAACATAAAACTGATTTAAGACTGTTAAGTTTACAGCCCACTCACTGTCAAGATTATCTATCCAGCAAAATGTGGATAGTCAAACATAAAACTGATTTAAGACTATTAAGTTTATAGCCCATCCACTGTTCATGAAAAATTTAATATGTTTGCGTGTGTGCTAATTTTCAATCCAATGTCCGTCTCACTGGACACGGCTAAACGGCAGAACGTCTCAGCCGCACTTGCATTTTACTGTATTTTACTGCATTTTAGCCATTTTGCGGTTGCTAGAAGCTATTTCCTCAGGCATGGTGATTAATATTGCTCCAGTCTGAATGTGGCTCACGTATGAAGACGCCACAAACACTTACTGGTGTGAACAATGAGCATGCTCTCAAGTTTGGTACGACCACAATGGCAATTCTGATTATAATGAGACAATTTTGTAGAAATTCACTCTACATCTCATCTGAGAGAGATAAGATATCTCTTTGTTGCCTTAGACTTGCACCCATCTATGTGGGTCTAATGTTGGAATTATGTTGTAGAAGTCGAATAAACTGATTTGAGGTATCCAACATTCATGCTTTTGTTAATTGTGACTTTGGGGGCCGGGGTCTCACAGTATCTGTAGCCCAGGGGCCTACAAAATCAAAATCCAGCCCTGACTCTAGTAGCAACAAGTTTCATAAACCAAGCTTACAGTACATGAAAAATCACTTATTATGTATTATTAATACAAATTTATATAGAAGCCAACGACGTAGAGAAACAGACATATAGAGAGAAAAGATACAGTAAAACTGTAGCTCAGTGTTTGAAAACAAAGTTAATTGAATTGAACTAATATGCACAATGCACATTAAGAGAAGGCTTATTAGGGCGCATGGCCAAACTTTCTTTTATTAATAAATCCCAGTTAGTTGTAACTTTATCACAATGCTGAAATTATTAAAATCAGACTTGTGCCAGAGGCACAAATATGGCCATGAATGCTAGATTTTATAATTTATGGATTGAATGATTTTGTATTTTAAAATTTTTAATAAAATTTGTTTCTTTCAATAATAGTGTGCATACCTGCATAACTTGTAATTAATTGATTTATATGAAGGTACTTTGAGCAGTTAATCTTTTTTGATCAATCATAATGCATCATCTGTGTAACATTTTTAATAATTATCGGTATTTACTTATTATTTTTACTTATTTATTTATTTTTACTACAAATTTTACTTTTTTGAGTTCATTTTATTTACGTATTCCATGTATTTAAATGTTTTTCCAACTTCTGAGCTACTTTGAGCAAACACAAAAGACAAAGAGAAGATCAATTTTATTTATCGTTGCCCATTTTAGCACTAACGGACATTAGCAATAACGAGTTGTATAATATAGTTGAAGAAGCAACACACAAATAACGAATAACATGTAGGTTACATGCCCTGCTAGATTCGAACTCAAGAATGCGTGGTTGCATTCCAAAATCTGGACCACTCAGCCACCCAGCCCAGTGCAATTTTGCTCTTCAATGTTTTCCACTGTCTGCCTGAAAAAGATTGTTTATGAAAAAGAAAATACCGAGATACAGTCTTTTTTCGTTTCATGTTTCTCTGTTTTTGAAACATTGTACGCCATGCAGTGCTGTTATACAGGAAGACATCACATTGAATACATGAATGAGCCACAGCCTCTAGGAATCAGTATGTTGTGTGTTGAAGTCTGAGAGAGAGAGAGAGAGATTGAGTGAGCAAGGGAGAGAGAGAGAGAGAGAGAGAGAGAGAGAGAGAGAGAGAGAGAGAAGAAAGAAAGAGACTGAGTGAGTGAGAGAAAGAGAGAGAGAGAGAGAGAGAAAGAAAGAGACTGAGTGAGTGAGAGAGAGAGAGAGAGTGAGAGACAGAGAGAGGGAGAGAGAAAGAGACAGAGAGTGAAGGAGAGAGTGAGACAAAGAGAGTGAAGAAGAGAAGGAGGGAGAAGGAGAAAGACAGAAAGAAAGAAAGAGAGAGAGAGGGAGAGCGAGAGAGATAGAGAAAGAGAGACTACCTTAAATTTGTGATACATACACGAAACTTTTACCCATTAATAATCTATGACACGCTGACTCTCAGCTGTTACAACCCCTGAACACGTGTTTCTGCATTGCATTCGTGTGATTCATATGAAATTCAATCATAAGAAATAATATGATACAAGACGGTTCATAGTCCATACAAAAAAACTAGGTAGCGCGTAGGTAGACGTGATACCATACATTATGTACACGAGTATAGATATTTATCTACACGAGTATAGATTATCAGTCGCGTTGGCTTACCACAATACAGACTGTGTGCTGTTACACGTTATGTAGCTCTATTGTTTACCTAGCTATTGTTTATTCATACCTGCTTGTGTTTGAGAAGAAACAAGGCCTAAAACGCAAGAAGAAAAATGAAACCTAAGCGGAACTGTCGCATATTTAGCTTGTCTTTGGGCTCGTGTATCATATGTTGCTACTTCATAATAAATAAAATTAGTGATAATCGAAAATTAAATTTCGAAGAAGCTTTGTACGTGACTGACAGATTGCGTTCGTTTGCGACTAGTGGTTTGAACGAAAGTGCCACCAAAACTATCAACTGTCAGGCTTTGTTCGAAGGTGATCAAGCTGAGATAGATAAAGCCGTTGCGTATGACGAGAAATCATCGTCGATTTTATTTAATTCGAGTGATTTTGATTTTGAAATTGCGAACTGCACTGCGTTTAGACGAAAACGGAACTACCCTTCGAAGCCATTATCAGATGAGGAAGAACAGTTTCCTCTTGCTTTTACGTAAGTCCCAAAGTTATTATAAGTTTTAATTAAAGGAAAGAACAAGTCGCTCAGCATGTTGGGTTTATTTTACTGTTATCAATTGAATCTAGAAAAATATAACAAACAAATTTTCAAAGAATTGCCTATGAAGCATAAATTTAAAATTTACTACCTCTGAATAAAAATTTTCGGGCGTGGTAGATGCCGCCATTCACTTGAAAGTCATGACGTAATTGAGAGACTTCGTGACTTTTCGTAAGCGTGTCGTGACTTTCCGTAAGCGTGCACTGCTTAAACTAATTCAAACTTCCGCAGCTTACTTAATGTTCACACAAAAAATTACAAAATTAGCTATCTATTTTTTTTGTAAAAACATATTATACTTTTGAGGAAGATTGACAGTGCGCTACTTTTCTTCAAGGCGAATGACGTCATTGGAAGAAGAATGGGCATTGAAAATGGAAGCGCTCAAGCATGAAGTGATCGCGACTTTAAAGTGATTTTACTAATTACACAAGGCGCTTATTGCAGTTTTAGTACTAAATCCTTCTAATATTTTTGGCGAACATTGAAATAAGCCTAACCTCCTAGAAGAGTTGCTCTTTTCTTTAAAACCCAAACCCACATAATGATTATTTGAAAATCTTTAAATTATTTCGTTATAACTGACAAAAACGACAAAATACGTTTTTATCTGAAATACTAAACTGTTAAATTAATCAAATTAACAAGTGGCGGTATACAATATTTTGCTAGAGGGCGCAAAAGCAATGAGTAAATAGTACGGTACATCAAAGTACTGCTAAAACAACAGCAAATCGATTATACATTCAAAATTTTATGAAGAAGCTTCGTACATCTCGCACAGTATGCAATCTTGAGGCGCTGGATTGGAGCAACCACGATTGTGTAAACACGAGTTCAGAATAAAGAATCCTCTAAATATTGAAAACTACAATAGCTTATCTTAAATCAAAGCTTAGATTAAATAATAATTACCTCAGATACTCAAATTTTGTTAAACTTTCTCCAAGCTACGCGCGGCTCAGAGATTGGCAGCGGTGCCTTTTTTCACATGCGCGTGGCCGACCAACAGAAGGCGGTACCCATGATAACCATGATCATGAACTGCCGTGTTAGTTTCTGACGTCATATGATGTAGAGGCCATTTTCGTGACATCATCCGTTTAAGCAGTAACACTAGCGCAAACGTGCTTGACGCGCAAGGGAGATGCCTGCCATTGCACAAACTGTGATTAGTTTCTGACGTAAGCAATAGCTGTGTTCGGTTGTCGTTAATTAACTTTCTAAGCTAATTATTCAAACATAAGAAACAATTATTAACTTTTATAGGCAAGAAAATGTATATTTTGGACAGTAAATTAAAATGAGATTGAGTCTAAACAATCGTCCGGTTTTCTTTTAAAGGAAAAGTCAAGTCTTCTAGGAGGTTAAGCTTATTTGAATGTTCATGAAAAATGTCAGAAGGATTTAGTAATAAAACTGCAATAAGCTGCCCGCTACACTGCTACGGTAGTTTTTTTAAATATACGAAGAGGCAAAAGTCGAGCCTCCACAATATGTGTACAGAACAATGTCTACCATTTTAAGGTTATCACGTCTCTAATCTTAGATGTCAAATTTTAAATTCTGTCAGTAAAACTTTATCGCATATGATAAATTCAGACATTTTGCACGCTGAAATGAAATTTTAATATACTTTTAATATATGTATCATTTATGTAAATAACATATTCTTCTTTTTAATCAACTTTCTCTTTAATACAAGTTTGCAGACTGTGTGGGGCGTACAAACCTTCCACTCTATATTTTGAGAGAATGATAGATTCGTTATTGTGCGAGGAATACTTTGATATAACAAATTGTTGTATACTACTATACCCCCTAGCAAAAGGTCTTGTACCGCACTGTATTCACCGTTATGAGTGATTAAAATTCTTTAAATTTTTGAGAATGTCTGTTTGGGTCTATATCTGTATCTGTAGTGAATTGCTTCGTTATATCGTTATTTTTAATTTGTCGCAGCATAATGATGCGAAGTGAGATATTAGAAGTTGAAAGACTCCTGCGTGCTTTATACATGCCTCAAAACTATTATTGCATACACGTTGATGGGAAGGAACCATTAGAAACACATAGACTCATGAGAAAGCTTTCTAGGTGCTTCCATAACGTGATAATTGTGAATCCAGTAACTGTGACGTACACTGGTATTAGTCAGCTAACCGAAGAACTCCTGTGTATCAAGGAATTGCTAAGAATCTCTCCAAGATGGAAGTACTACTTAAATGTCGCTGCTCAAGAATTTCCGCTCAAAACCAATCTGGAATTTGTGAAAATACTGAAAATTTATCACCAGTATAACAAGAGTGAGATAGAGCAATACATACATTCGTTAGTGCTCAAAAGAACGAATATGAAAGTCTACAGCCACTACAATGCCACAAGCAATCTTTCGAAACTCGTAAAAACAAAGTTGAAAAAGAGTGAGATACCAAGTAAACTGACTCTGTGGAAGTCGAGCAGATACGGTGTGTTTAGCAGATCGTTTCTGGAGTTTGTCATGTTTAGCCAGTTAGCCAAAGAGCTTCTAATATGGCTGAGCGATAGCGTGAATCCGGACGAGGCGTGGTGGGGCACATTGTACGCTGCTGCTCATAATGTCAGTAGGCGTCGCCAAAGTCGTAAGTATTCAAGCTGCATAAGCCGAAAGTTCTACATATGGTGTATAAGCGCTGTATTACTGTCGTTTTAAAACTTCAAAAAATCTAAGTTAAAGAAACAAATGCTGATTTTTCATATACTACCCTATTTTCAAGTCAAGTCCGCTAAAAAAATTATACATTTTAACACAATTAATACTGCAAAAGCGCTTCTGATAATTAATTAATAGATTTAAAACTTAAGTAACGGCGGGCGAGCCCAATTATTGATGACATCACAAACTAACATGATTTTTAACGGCAAAAATGTTCTACGTGTTGCACGTGTTTATGAAAGCGAAGATTGAAGTACAGTGTTACTGTAAGATATTCAGTGTGTTGAACTAAATTTAGGCAAGTTTCAAGACAAAAATTCAAATTTATAGCTGTGCTCACGCATGAGCTGTCACACGTGTGTAGTTCGTCACAAACTAACGCATCTGAAATAAGAGTTACAGCACCTGGT
Organism: Tubiluchus corallicola; assembly: GCA_030141605.1. Taxonomy (NCBI): domain Eukaryota; kingdom Metazoa; phylum Priapulida; class Priapulimorpha; order Priapulimorphida; family Tubiluchidae; genus Tubiluchus; species Tubiluchus corallicola. The sequence goes on along the minus strand of JAQGDQ010000244.1, from coordinate 138,855 downwards.
TTTGCGCAATGCGCTTCTGAAATACAAGCGCTAGTGCCCGTCTAACTATCAAATGGCGAAATGCATGTAACAGCGATGTACTAGTGACGCGAACGTGAAATTGTGTTTGTGTGGTAATCACTCTTTCAGGTGAGTAATTTTTTGAAAAAAATAGTACGTTTCCTTTCAATATTTTAAAGAGTAGATTGTTTTGACCTACAGATTAAGATTGGGTCAGGTTTTGCCTTAAACTGGACTTGGCCAATGGTCATGACGTCAAGCTGAGAGACTAGTGACACTTTTTAATGAATCACTTTGAAAACGTCAACAATAAGCAACCAGTAATCAATAAGCATTTCACTTCCGTTTCCCGGACGCAAGCTTGAAGTTTAAAGACACACCACAAATGCAATTCATCTCTATGTACATTAGCTGAAGGGAAAGAAACGGCAATTTTAAAGTAGATCTAAAAAACTTTCTATACAAAACTATATTACTTTGCACAACGTTTACCTGTTAGAAAATAACTGATGTTAGTAAAAAATAAAATTCTTAATAACTTAAAATGTTCACTCCATCTGGTAAAAGAGCACTGCATCGCCATCCCAGTGTGCACCATTGATTCACCAAAAAACGCATTTTTAATCTCACGTACGTTACGTTATTGCGTACAAGATGCGGTAATTTAAACTTTAGTGAATGAGTGCGCTACGCATGCTCTGATTATTTTTTCACACTTTACGCAATGCTACCTAAACTTATTTCAAGTTTTTTCGTGTTACTCAAATGTATTTAGACCTATTCTCTGTTGCATTGCATTACTTCGATTATTATACAATTATTGCCTATCGGTTCCAGCTTACCATAGGCACTCCAAATAAAACTGTAATGGCAGCTGGCGTTTGCGACAAAATAATACTTGGACATTGTAGCATTTGAAGGGTGGTTTGCACACGTGCATTTAAATTTAAATCTCATTTTTATGCAAACCTGAAAGTGTACTAATCAACCTAAATTTTAACCCAATTTTAAATTGGCAAAAGAAATAAAAAATTCTCCTCAATCCAGCAATAATAACCATATTTGTGTGCCTCTGGCCACAAAGATGATTTTAATAATTTCCGCATTGCGACCAGAACTACAAATAACTGGGACTTATTAATAAAAGAAAATTTATCTACGCACCTTAATAAGACTTTTCTTAAGTACAAAGCAGTTCAATTCCTTTAACTTTATTTTTAAGCACTTAGCTATTAAATTTTATTTTGTTGTTGTATAAATTCTTTACTGGTCTGCTTATTCATTACCTATTTGGCTTCTGTTGACTGCTTAATTAGTGCATATTAGGCTCTGACTATATAAACTGGCTGTATGTTTGTAACACTGGTTGTGACAGCAGTAGCCTGTCGAAACGTTTGGCATGATTTGAACTTTTTAATGTAAACGTTTTAATAAAGTTGGGCTGTTTTCAACTATAAACCTTTTTTTTAATTGTGTTCTAGGAGTGAAGACATCTTCCAATTTTCTTGCGCGCGCAGTAATATGGAGAACCGAGGAAGAGTGCCGAGGGAAATTCGTACGCGCTGTCTGCGTACTGGGCGTAGGTGATCTGCATACTCTGCAATCGAAATTTAAACATAGATTTTTCGCAAACAAATTTTACCGAAATTATCAACCAACGGCTTTGGACTGTTTAGAAGAATATCACCAACATCGGACGCACCATCCACAAGAAATCAACTTAGCATTTTATGAAAATCACGTTAGGTTAACAGTTCCTGTTACCTAACCACAGTTAGTCGATAGCTTTATACATTTTATATTAAATTATTTAAAGGTTTTTGATTTTTTCGGAAAGGAGTACACTTATTATAATGTCTTATAGAATCATCATAAATACTTATTAATATAAACGTGATATATGTTTGTACAATGATAATAATCAAAGTTAAAGCTTTTCGTGTATTGTTTTGTAAACACGCATTCGATAGTAGAATTTGCGTGTTATTAAAGATAGATTTTACAGTGAAACAAAGTCTTATAATAAAGAAAAAAACATTCGCGGTAATATCTTTAGAGCTGTGGATATTTTTAGTGCAAATTGCAATTTACGTGTAAATATGATATTTTAAACACATTATAGTCGTCGTCGTCGTAGTAGTAGTAGTAGTAGTAGTAGTCGTAGTAGTAGTAGTAGTAGTAGTAGTAGTAGTAGTAGTAGTAGTAGTAGCAGTAGCAGTAGTAGTGGTAGTAGTGCAGTAGTAGTGGCAGTAGTAGTGGCAGTAATAGTAGCAGTAGTAGTGGCAGTAATAGTAGCAGTAGTAGTAGTAGTAGTGTAGTAGTAGTAGTAGTAGTAGTGTTTTATTCCCAAAGACACGAACACATATTTAGGTTGCTTGGAAATATTATTATGAGTAAATGTATGACATTACATAAGATACTTGCACAGTGGAAAGCAACGCAAGATGGCACATGCAGTAATCATTTCTTCACAAGAAAACGCACTGCCGTTACTTACGCACGAGCAGTGCTATTAACACAAAACCCGCACATCTCCCCCTTAAGTCCTTAAGAACAAATGAAGGAATTCAAATTTCACCACACATTTAATCTGGTAATACGCAACATGTATGTTATGTAACATAAATTCAAAATGTCTCTTGAATGAATCTCGTTGGTGGACGTGTTGGTCGTCCTGATCTCGTGCGGTGAACTGGCGGGGCACAAACATCTGGCACGGGTGGAATGCGATCATCTGGTAAATTATTTGATGGCGCAAGTATAGGTCGATCATGCATATGTGGAGGCGGATCCTCTACGATGACTCCCTTGTGTTCCGGAGGCAGGACGGGATACCTGCGGCGAATGAAACGGCGATTACGCGTAAGTACTCGTCCACTGCAATCCATTTTGATGTAGTACTTTCTGTGTCTACCAATTTCAACAACAACACCTCTTAAGTCCCATCTCTTTGTCTGATGGTTTTGCACGAGTACGTGAGCACCAACATCTAAAGTACTGAGAGGCTTTGCATCACGGTTGTATCGCTCAACGAGTGACTCCTGCAGCTCGGTAGATTTGGCTTCTGCTTGCTGGAAGGAGCGCTGCCACTCTGGTGCGAAGGCACGTCGATGTGCCGGAAGCACATCTTGAACATTGTGTCCAAACAATACTTGGGCAGGCGACTTCCCATTAGCAGCGGGTGTATTGCGGTATTGTAACATAGCTGCCGTCCATTTATCTTCATCGACATGACGTGTTTTAGCATTCCAGCATCGCTTCAAAATCTTTTTTAAAGATTTCACAGCTGCTTCAGCACGTCCGTTGGACTGAGGATAATGAGGAGTACTAGTATGATGTCTCACCCCCCATCGAATGAGAAAATCGCGAAATTTAGCAGCAGTAAATTGAGGTCCTCCATCAGTCCACAGAACAGTTGGGACAGCAGTCTGGCAAAATATCTTCCGCATTGCACTTATAACACGACTGGCATCTGCATGTGTACTAAGTTCATACACGAATGGCCATCCAGAAAGATGGTCAACAGCGATAAGAAAATCTTTACCAGCATAGGTGGCGAGATCAGCGGATAAGTATTCAAAAGGAAATGTGGGTTTCAAATGAGTGACCATTGGTTCTTTGCAATGAGACGGTAATTCTTCTTGGCACTCACGGCATGAACGGACCACATTTTCCACGTCATTGTCTATGTTGGGCCAGTAAACTACCATTCTGGCCCGTTGTTTAGTTCTTTCCTTTCCTTGGTGGCTAGCGTGAAGTTCATGTAGTATTGTGCGACGCATGGAGCGTGGTATGATTAAGCGACAGCCTACCACGAGAAGTCCATCATCCATGGCTATACGGTCATGAACTGGCCAATAAGGTCTCAACTGTAATGGTAGCTCAGAACGTTTTTCTGGAAATCCATTTAGTACATATTGTATCAGATCTTGATATTCTGGATCAGTAGCACATTCACGTTTGAGGTTTTCAATGCGAATATCTAAATTGCTTTCATCCAATGACAAACTACGAATAATGTGCAAAAATGAATTCATTTCCAAGTCATTCTCATGATCGGTTTCATCAGGTGCCGAGACTGGCGAACGTGATAATGCATCTGCTGCCTTGTGCAATTCTCCTGCACACCAGGTAGTGCGGAAATTAAAGGGCATAATTTTAATTTTCATACGTTGCAGCCTTGGATTGTCGATCTCATCCAAGCGGTGAGAATCCAGGATAGGTTTGAGTGGTTTATGGTCAACTACCAACTCGAACTTTTGAGCACCTTCTAAAAACAGGCGGCACTTTGACATTGCCCAAACAGCAGCAAGCATCTCTAGTTCGATGGGTGCATAACGGCTTTCTGTGTCGGTCAAAAATCTTGATCCAGCCTGAATAACTCTCCAGGTTCGATCTGGATAATACTGCCTGAGTACATATCCTATGCCATTGAGCTTGCTAGCATCCGTATGAAGCTGTAGCGGTTGACCTGGCATATAATAGCTTAATACTGGAGAATTTGACAACAGTTTTCTGCTTTCAGCAAAAGCTTTGTCATGAGATTTATCCCACAAAAAGTCATTCTTTTTGCTAAGAAGAGGTCGCAATGGTGCAAGAACATCAGCGATGCAGTTGGTGAATGATCCAAGTTGGTTGACTAAACCAAAAAATGAACGTAAGTCAGTTACGTTTTTGGGAATAGGAAAATCTCTAATAGACTGTGTCATGCTCGGATCTATTTCGTACCCATCTTTCGATAAGATGAAACCAGCAAACTTTACCTTTGTTTGACTGAATCGAAATTTCTCGCGGTTTATCGCGATTTGGCGGTCCTGACAGCGTTGTAGAAATTGTTTGACGTGTTGGACATGCTCTGCTTGGTCCTTGTCGTAGATTACAAAATCGTCGACAATGCGTTTGTAGCCTTTAAGTCCTTGAAAAGCTTCATCCATGCGACGATTATAATGCTCTGAGATAGAAGAAATGCCATATGGAGCACGTAAATATTTAAACCGACCGAACGGTGTAATAAATGTGGTCAGATGCTGGCTTTCTTCAGAGAGCGGGCATTGGTGATACCCTTTTAATGCGTCGATGACAGTGAAAAAGTTTGCATCGTGTGCAGAAATTTCTGTCACCACTTCGGCTGGTGTCTGGGAGCAGTAGCGCTCATGTTTCACATATTTATTTAAATGTGATAAATCACAGCAGATACGAACAGACTCTTTATCTTCTTTTGGAGCGACTACAATCGGTGCGCACCACTCAGTAGGCTCCGTTACTGGAGTAATAATGTTCTGTTCTTGCAAACGGTCAAGTTCACGTTTGAGTTTATCGCGGTAAGCAAATGGGATGCGGCGTGGCGCATTCACAGCGAATGGTTTGGCGTCGTCGGTTAGTGAGATGCGGAATTCTTCACCTGGCATTTTGCGTATGAAGCCATCAAACACTGTCGGAAATTGCTCCATAAGATCCTCAGCTGTTGTTTTTGCCATTGCCGATTTTCGAGGTGCCGGAATCGGGGACTTCGGTGGCTGCAGACTGCGCATCACATTAACAGATGTAGAATTTGCTAGCGGTGTAGGATAGTTTGCCGGTACCAAATTCAAGGCTTTTGTAGCTTTCCACGACAGTACTGCACCTGTCATTTGTGGTATAATGTGGAATGAGTCCTCGAACCATTTATCTTCCAGCATAATTTTGCACGGAAGTGTGCCAACAACAGTAACATGGTGACCATCAACTGCCACTGGCTGATGCACTGGTTTGTCAATGTTGGCGGTATTTTCACCCAATGCATAAAGAAAGTCTAGACCACCAGCACAAACAGAAGCCCCAGTGTCAGGCAACATGTTGTATAGAATGTTCCCATTCAATGATGTCACTTTAACTTTTACTGTTGGTGGATTTTCTTGCGCAGCCACCTGAAATAATCCAGTCAGTTGAATTACACTGAGCTGGCTTTCAGTTCTCCGAGGCTGAAATGAAGATTTTTTAGTTTTGCTGCGACAAACAGCTTGAAAATGATTAAGCTTACCGCAGTTACCACATGTCTTGCCCTTTGCTGGGCAACGGTCACGTGATGCGTGCAAAGAACCACAGTTGCCACAAACCTTGGCACACTGCGAAGTGCTTGCAGTTTGTGCGCCTTGCTGTACAGATTTATAGCGTTTATACTGACTTTTACGTCTTGCTGCAGTTTTATTAATCATTGGCACTGACTTAATTTGTTCACAGTGTTGTTTGGCTGCCTCATCAGCACGGCAAATTCTTACTGCGTGTTCCAGTGACAAGTTGTCTTGCGACAATAATTTGCGAATAGTACCTTCGTCACGAATGCCCACAACAATGCGATCACGGATCAAGGAAGGTAGGCAAGTGTCACAAAATTCACAGGACTTTGCTAACTCGCGGATGTCAGTGATGAAATCGTCTACATTTTCACCTTCACGTTGTACGCGTTGGTGAAAGTTACGCCGTTCAACCACAACATTGATTATACCACGAACATAGCGTTCTATTTCATGTAATATGCGAGGTACATTTTGCTTTTCTGCATCAGGAAGTCCAAGGTTAAGGATAACCTTAAGCGTGTCATCACTGCAATTTACAATCAGGGCATTGTACTGCGTTCGATTTTGAGCTGTGCTTAGGCCCGACAATTCAAAATAAGAATCCCACTTGGTTCTCCATAAACGGAAATGTTCTCCCCTATGAATGCTGAGATCCAGCATATCAGGCCGTGCGACAGATGCTGTTCGAAAATCGAAAGTATGTACCACTGCTGGCGGAGCATTACCATCAGGTACGTTAACATTACCTTCCATGTCGAAGTAGTATCCCTTATTGACTCGGCTTGTTAGCTCGCAGCGCCATGTTTTATTCCCAAAGACACGAACACATATTTAGGTTGCTTGGAAATATTATTATGAGTAAATGTATGACATTACATAAGATACTTGCACAGTGGAAAGCAACGCAAGATGGCACATGCAGTAATCATTTCTTCACAAGAAAACGCACTGCCGTTACTTACGCACGAGCAGTGCTATTAACACAAAACCCGCACAAGTAGTAGTAGTAGTAGTAGTAGTAGTAGTAGTAGTAGTAGTAGTAGTAGTAGTAGTAGTAGTAGTAGTAGTAGTAGAACAAAATGCGACTTATAAAAAATAGAAACACCACTTCTGTAGTGGTAGAAAAAATATTATGCTTAGCATGTACCTTAATCACCTAACAGCTGTAAAAATATTTACCTGTTATTTTTTGACGCATTATCAATTTATCATAGCGGATATTATACAATCTGTGACATTATTAAATTTAGTAGTGGGCCTGCGTCAGGCTAGCATTCATGCTCTGACTATTGTGATTATCGGTTATATGCGCCTGCAGTAAACCCTGATAGTGCGAACTAAGCCCAGCTATGGCGGATGCAAATGTGTAGTTGTAATTAAATTTTGTAATCAAAACTGGAGTGTGCATTCCGTACAGTGCAAGTTATTGCACAGTGACGGTCATACATCCTGCGAAGATATTTTCCTGAATTAGAAGTCACTGGCCAAGTTGCCGTCTCTGGTACGTAGTGACATCTCGTTTTAGATTATTTATTATACAGTAGTAGCCATTACTCGGTATCCTTGTAAATCCACGGGTATTAAAATCCGTTTTTGTATTATTGCTAATCACAAACAGAAAAGTATCAACCCGACTTGTTCGGCATCGGTACCTACATCATGTGTGCAGAATTAAGTGGTGTGTAATTATTAGGCCGTGCGCTATACTTATTCATTGCAATGCTATGGCATTAGAATTGCTTTTACAAGTATTTTAACAATTATAGCAGCAGAAACTACTAAACAATCTTTATTAGGAAAGGATATACTGAGATAGAAGTTTATAGACACACTAACATTTTCTTCTTTTTATAGGCGATTTCAAAATCTATACTGATGCAAAACTGATTCAGTATCAGGACTAAAAAGATGAAAGCTGAGCCAACAGTTCATTACAAATGTACAGCCTGTTCAGAACATTTTATGGCTGAAGAGGATTTCTTCGAACATGCAAGAACTCGGCATTGTAAAATACTTATCAGCGACGGTTATGGACCTGCAGTAAATTTGTCACCCAGTGGAGATGGTGCAGCTGGTGTATCGTCTTCAGCTTATACTAATCTACTGCAAGCAAACAAAATACCGGAAGATTTCATTAGCTACTATGTTGTTATGGATACCAACTCTGATGGACAGCTTGACACAGGAACAGACCTTCCTGCAACTGCAGCTGTGAGTAACCTAGATTCGAGTCGTCATGCTAGAGAGCACAACGATTTATTACATTTGACAAGTTTTCCAAGCCAGTATTATAATAAAGATGATCCTAGTGCTTTATCTCAATTGTGTAATGAAACGTTAAGACAACAGTTCGGTGAACTCACTTACCAGTCTGCTTGTACTGATCTAGAATTTTCATCACAGGTGGAGCTGTCGACAACAGACACTATTCAAGCAACTGGTTCCGTAAAATCCAAAACCAAAAAGCGATCTTACTCTTGCGACAAGTGTAGTAAGAAATTTTGGCAAGCAAATGCTTTAAAGAAACACGCAGTTGTTCACATAGATCAACCTTTTACATGTGAACTTTGTGATAGTGTTTTTGTAGATTCAGTTACATTGAATGAGCATATTGCTAAAACACATTTGGCGCCTAAGCTACACGAATGTGACTTATGTAATAAAAAGTTTACAATGAAAAACAACTTGAAACGGCACGTGAAAAGTCATACGGCTGGGAAGACATTTGCATGTGACACTTGCTCTAGAAGTTTTGCAAGGGCGAGCGATCTGAATCGTCATAAAAACATTCATACTGGAATCAAACCTTACACATGCGAAATATGTGGCAAACAGTTCAGATGCACAGATCTTCTAACGAAACACAAGCGCATGCATTTAGGCGAAAAACCATTTCCATGTGAAGTTTGCAATAAAAGCTTTTCTAGATTAAGCCTTCTTTCTATTCATAAAAGGATCCATAACAGCAAAAAAATTTATAGGTGTGAAATTTGTAAGCGACAATTTAGAAGTTTAATTTTCTTTATTAAGCATAAGAAACGTGTACATGCTAATACGAAAAACCCTCTTGTCTGTGATTTGTGTAATAAATATTTTACGTTCGCTTCTAATCTGAACAGGCATAAGAACACACATTCTGGAGAAAAACCACATAAGTGCGACGTGTGTGATAAGCGGTTTACGAGAGTTTATGACGTGAAAAGACATAAGCTCAGTCACACGGGAGAAAAACCTTACAAATGTAACTTGTGTGCCAAGCAGTTTTCAACCACGAGCAATTTAGCTAAACATTCGAGAGTGCATTTACGTAGAAAACCCCCCAAGAAGTTTGTTCAAAAATTAGCTAAAGTGGATTCAAATGAAATTTGTGGAGAGGACAAACTTTGTAATACAGGAAACATAGCTAATAAACGCAAAGTACTTGCGAAGCAACATGCGAGCTCAGATTCCCTGGAGTCCCAGAGAATAGTTGCAGATTTGAAGCTATACAAGTGTGACAGGTGTGATAAAACTTTTTCCTTATCAACCAATCTAAGAAGACACGAAAAGCTGCATGATGGGATAAAACCACATAAGTGCAGTGTCTGCAGCAAATGCTTTGCAAGGTCCAGTGATTTAAAAAGACATTTGACAATTCATTAGGTAGAATGTCGTGAATCTGTTTAAAATATTTTTCTAGAGCAATACCGACCGAATAGCTACCTTCATCGAAGTGGGTGGTCCCTTGTGGTGACTTTAATATCTTGATGCTCTTTGTCATCGTTAACATAACTGCTTCTACCTGTGCAGAATACAAAATGTCTTCATACCAATTTACACATGACTTTTCTATTTAGAAAGTGCGTCGTGCTTTGCATATGTGTCAGATCTCTTCAGTCAGGCTTCTTTGTCACTTTTACCTCCCTTTAGAAAGTTGTTTTGCAGGGATGAGAATTTTCCGCGGATATGCGGAATTCCGAGTTTTTGGAAGACCAGCAGTGCCATTTTTGTAAAACGCGTAAATTCGTTGAGAAAATTTTTACGGATCCAGTACATTATTTCACAAGCCGACCGCTAGTTGGCAGGCCGTCACTTTGTTTACATCACGTGCATCAGTGTAACCACGTGTATGTCTCTATGTATAAAAATATAGAATCAATTGTGCGTAGTTATTTGAGTCAATTGCAGACAGTTTCTATATACTTTTGCATATTAGCTTCCAGTACTTAGGCATTTTTGAGACAATTAGGTATCATGTATCCTTGATAGTTGGGTATTTTAAATTATGCATGAAACAAGGTAATTGATATTTTAAGTCCACTTAGAGGTTTTCTACGGTTACAAAATTGCAATTTGTTGCTGGTTCCAAGGGACTTCCCTTGAACCCCATTGGGGGCCTAGGTGGCCCCAAAACCCTCGGCCTGTTTCAGATTTTTTTGCAATTTGTCATTCTCATCCCTGGTCTTGGCAGTCACATGCAGCAGTCTTCAGTTTCAATTCAGATCTGGTTTTCTTTGATTGGTCATTACCCTGCAGAACTGGTACATGCCGGGGCACCAGCATTCCCTTTTGTTGCACTTTGACTGGCAAGTGCATTTGATTGTTTCTCTGCTGTTTTTGGATTCTGCAGCTCATGTCTGTTTGAATAAGCCTTTTCACAGTCCCAGCAAACGATGATGATCGTGAAAAGGTCAAAGTTTAAGTGTACCAGACAACACATTTGTGTACACTTGACAATGCCTTGCAGCCCACGCGGTTGTAATTGTAACAGTTATAGCAACTAGCTAGAATCTTACCTAGTTCATTTTTTCTTGTTCCCAAGCAAGATCCACCTAGTAAATCACTCTACACACAGAATAATGTGTAACTATGTAAAATCCATGTAAAACAACTGAAGTTAATAAACTCGTGTCACAGATGGCTTTGCTTTACCCACACTGCCATGTGACGGTTGTAGTTAAGAGGTGTTGCTATGGTACACTTAACTTTTGGCATACAGCAACTGTGCATGCGCACAACAAAAGTATGAAAATATTCTTGCAGTGCTACTACAAAAGAGTTACTAATCAAACCAGTATTACATCTATTACACGGAAGCTGATTAATTTTAATAAGTCAATACCTGCTTCCTAAAACTACTCATGTTATTTTCAATCTTATCACTAAATGCATGCAGCTTTTGAAGGTGTTTAGGAGACTATCTAGGAAACTACCTATTTTAACCTGTGTGTGAAATTGTTTGCAGCCTAAAAAAAGCACACACAGTGGAGAATCACTGTATATGGTGTGATAAGTGGTTCACAAGAGCTCATGACATGAAAAGACACGTAAGGTCAGTCACGCAGGAGTGAAACATACAAATGTGTTTGGTGTGACAGAGAGTTTTCAGACTTTCAGACTCTAATTATTTAGCTAACCATCCAAGAGTGTATTCACAGGGAAACTTTCTAAGAAACAAAAAAATCAAATCGACCGAGTTGCATGAACCAAGTGTGTAGTGAGGACATACGCCTTGTGAAAGTGAAATTTGCAATGAAACGTTACAACTAACAGGAATTTTATTATTATTTTTTGAGGTGTTTGAAATGCCCTTGGACCGCTATATAATATACTATCTAGCATGTAGTACATAGTATCCACTGAACCTGCATCTTATACTTGCTTATTGGTGAAGTTCAGAATGTGTTATTTCCACAATAATTTGTGTACTTATTTGTATTTTATATTTAAAATAAAATTCTAGATTCAGAATGGCTTGTACTTTGTTTTGTGTATGCGAGTGCATACTTAACCATTGTAAATCTGAACTTTCCATAGACTGAAAGTAATAAAGTATAATCATCCTGTTTACTATCTTTCATAAATATAGACTGTAGGTAGATATGTTTTAGTATAGGCCTATTATTGACTACAAGTGAAATTTCGATTATGGGCAAAATAGCATTACTAAGTATTTAAAGTCAATATTTTTAAACCTTGACCACTATCTTGGAAGTTATTACTTGCAAATTGTATGTATTTATAACTGCATAGCTTATGATTATACTAGAAAAAGTATGTTGCAGGCACAGCCTTCCACAAAAGTACACTAAACTTTGTACATTAAACTTTACGTTCTCTAGTACATCAATATCCAGCAGTGTTTGCCATTACTAACTACACTTGTTTGCACAGTAGGAGTGAGCATTCTCTACCAGAAAGTGAAATCGTATCGAATCTAATTTGCGACTTTCAGTTTTTCGAGCCATTACTAAAAAGTGGTCTTACAAAGATAGTGCATATTGCTCGATTTCATTCTGCAGTAAAACCATTATTAATTTTTTAAAAATTCTGCACAGAAACTGCAGCTAAATTATGCTAATTGCATGCATAATCAAACGTTTCAAACATTTTAATGATAAAGAACATATGTGGCTGAATTATTCGAATCTATAATTTTAGCTTCGAATGGCATTCGAACATAAAAAAACTCGTTCGAAACGAATTCGATTCGAACATTCAGTGCTCACCCCTAATGCACAGTAAACAGATGACTAGAGGAGTCATACTTTTTTTATATAAAGCAGAGATTAGGATGATAGACCTTTGCACGCAAGGAAAATGGACTATTAATTATTCAGTATTGAGCCGTCTATTCACACACATGTAATAATCATTGTTTGGGTTTCTTTGAATCGCCATGAAAAGCGCACCTTTTGTGACAGTATACATACTGTTAAAATTAAGTTTGAAGATAATTGTCAATTTTTACGATTGCACAAATCCCTATTTCGTGTGATTTAAACCTTGTCATTGTAAATTGTATTATTGTAACCAGTTTGTAAGCTAAAGGGTAATACCATCATTTTTTAAATATTTTATGGCATTTTGCAAAGAATATGTTCAGTGTTTAGACTGCTTTGATATAGATATATGATATATATAGCGTCCTTTGATAATATGCAATTATTATTATTAAGCCTATGTTTAAAACATAACCAGATCTATTCACTCAGATAAACAGTTTATTTAAGTATAATAAATATCACATCTATGATATAAAATGAATAAAAATGCTGTGCTCTATAATGAATTGTAAACACACATAGTTTTACAGCAACAATCAATATTACTTATAAGACTCTTAAGGCACAATTTATGATAATCTTACTTATTTAATGCTCAAATGCTAAACCAGCTATATCAAACAAATAGTTATTGTGCAATGATAAATGACTGGATTAGAATTCATTAATCAGAAAATCCATACACGTCTTTGCTCACTAATAGGTACAAGTACTAAATTTGTTTGTGTTTGTTTTTATTTGGACTATTCCTCAGTAAAGTGATTCACACTCAAACGAAAAACATAAATAGTGGAATGAACAAAGTGCCAAGCTTAATGGAATTTACTGAAGAGATGTACGTTTACATGTATAACAAAGAAATACACTAATATCTCTGTTTGCCAGACAGAAGCAATGAGACTTTGTCGATTCTCCGTACTTACAAATACCAAGCTAATACAGTAGGCGCAGTGTACTAGACTCACTGTAATGTAGAATCAATCGCCTAATTGTCTCCTATACTAAGCTATAATACAGCAAGTACCATGTACTAGACTCACGGTAATGTAGAATCAATCGCCTAATTGCCCCAAAAATGTCTAGTACGGGTTGCTCCTATGCAAAAGTATATAAAAACTGCCGTCATTTGACTCGGATAACTCCGCATAATTGACTCTATACTTTTATGCATAGAGATATACACGTGGTTACACTGATGTAATGTTGTGAACAAAGTGACAGCCTGCTAACTAGCGGTCAGCTTGTGGAACAACAAACTGTGTCCGTAGTACGCGGGACTTCAGATATCCGTAAAAGCGAGGTCCGGCAAACCGAGATTATAATGTGTGCAAAACTACATGTCAAGCTCTTAGTAAGCATTGAATAAAGTTTTATACAGTGTAATAATAACTAGCCTTGCAAAATGTTTGGAATGATTTTAAAAATTCGTAAATATGGTTAACTAATGTATAACTTCAAGCATTTCCTAATCAGAAATTTTGCGAAAACAGAAATCTTGAATTCCACAGAACAGATAAATACAAATCTAGAGAAAAACTCGAGGATTGAAACACAAGGAAAACTGATTTTTTGCTTTGCAAGAGATGATAAGTTTCTGCAACTGCGATAACCGAATTAAGATTATCTGACAAAATCAGCTAAGATAAATTTTCTAATGTAAAAATACTTAGAAAAACCACAAATGAGATAAACTTAGAAGTTCTGTAGTCACAATTCTTAAAATGAAGTAATTAAATCGGGCGATCTCTGGACAAGATCTCGACTGTCAACTCCAACTACAGTTATTGCATCTTGTTCATTGTCATCTGCAGTTATTTCTTTGTGATTGGTCCACAGCCCTTCCAGTTGTGCCTCCGTATCTGCCAAATCCGCTAACGATGAATTCAAGAAAGATTTTCTAGAAAGTTCTTGCGAATTTTCCAGAGAAAAATCGACACTTGAATGAAAAACGGTTGGGAAGCGATCAACAAGCGATGTTGAGGCGCCATTGTTTTTCTTCTTATTGGACGGATGATCTTGAACACTTTTGACTTCGGGAGTGGGCATTTTCTTTCTCGAATGTTTTGGAGGCGCCAGTCCAAACGCTTGCAAGACATTTCCTAGATCACGATTGTCAGACAATTTTTCTACGCTTTGAGATTCAGCTAAGGCCTGGAAAATGACAGATACCCTATTATCAAGCACATCAGCAAAAAAGCCCAGAAAATTTTTTTGCATAAAGTGAGGAGCCTGCAGTACAATAAGGTATATGCTGTTAGCTCTGCCTACCAAAGATCAATAAACAGTAAAAATCAAATTAAGATTAATTTAATTTAGTTCAGCAAAGGAACTGATAGACACAGAAACATATAGCAGCTTAAGGCTACTGACAAATGTGTATTAGATTTTCTTGGTACCGAAATCCAAGAATAAAGTCTTCAATAATTATAATTAATAACCATTTTGGAATGATTTGTGTTGGCGTATTAACCAATAGGCTAAATAGCTATAGCCTAGCATTCCAAAGTTTGAGGAGCCTCACATTTTAGAAAAAATTCGCCTCAGAAATGTGTATACTTGCATATTCATGTAAAGTGCACATTTTATAAGACACCACAGGCAGTTACTGAGTGCAGCTTTATATAAGTGCCACATAATGAACAGGTGCAAGATATTACACAACAAACAGTTGTGCAGCTTACTTGAATATAAGCGCTATACAAATACATGTAATTAATAATGACCACATAGAAACTAGGTTAACAGTGTTTGTAATACACCACTAGTAATTGTTAATCTGCTCATTACATAAACAACTATAAATTTACAATAGAGATGGGCGGGACAGAATTGTCAGCCTAGGGTGCCATAAAGTCTGGATATGCCCCTGGTGTAGCTTGTCTGTGATACTACATTACAACAAAAAATTTGCTTCGTAGTTCGAAATTTATTATTTATCAAACAGATTAGACTCAATAGTTTTCATATTGAGAACTACTTACACTAGTTGACTTAGATATTCTGGTAGGACTACGTTGTTTCCTCAAAAGTCTATTGGCTGCAGTCAGTGAAAGTGCAGTTGTCTTCAGCTTCCCTTTCACATCATACTTTTTCCTAAATAAATATTTTTTTATCCAAAGAACATTCTACAGCACATTTTGGGCCCAAGGGCATATTAACCAATAAGTTAGCTAAGCTATAGTCTATGTCAACAAAGTTTAAGGGGTGTCACATTTTAGAAAAAATTCTCCTCAGAAAATGTGTATACTTTCAAATTCATGTAAAAGGCACATTTTATAACACACCACAGGCAGTGCCACATAACGAACAGGTGCAAGGTATTACACAACAAGCAGGATGTAGCCTGCTTAAATATAAGTGCTATGCAAATACATGTAATTGATAATGACAATGTAGAAACTAGGTTAATAGTGTTTTTAATACACCACAAGTAATTGTTTAATCTGCTCATTACATAAGCAATCATAAATCCACAAAGTAGAGATAGGCAGGACAGAACTATCAGCTCGAAAAGTTTTGATACCGCCCCTGCACAGGTCTAATAATCATTTAATTAGTGCCCAGCTAAAATTAATAATTGTGTTTTGTTTATTATGTTGAAATACTGGCATGCCGCTGAACTGACAGGTACTCAACTATAGCAAATATCAGTCAACTAAAATCACCCATATGCCACGATAGATCCATTCTGATTGAGTTAGTTTTCTCAACTTTATGTGTGATCACAACTTTACGTATTTGCAACATGATGTTGAACTTTGCAATGAACAAGTACGCTGGCTTCAAGACACTCAGTGCATACAAAAAAGTGTTGGTATTTTGGCTTTAAACAAAATAAGAATGAGGCACTAAAACAAGTTGCACCAAGCTGACACTGAAAAAGATTGTATTACACACGATTAACCTTTTCACTACGAAAGGTGGCACACTGCAGCTTATGTTTTTCACGTAAGGGCAAGAAGTCGGTAAAGCGCAGTTATCCAGGTCTGTATATTTCACTGCTAAGGCCATGCAAAACATTGCAGAAAAGTTTAACAGTCGTGGGATTGGGGTTGCTTTGCAGCAAGTAACGCTAACCAGCCAATCAGCATCTGAAGCCAGATGCATTCCATAATACTGTACTGTATAGCATGTTCCCACACAAAATCACTTGTAGATCTTTGATGAAATGCATGTTTAGTTCTGCATTTTGACAAAATGATTTCATATTATTGATTAGTATTGTGTCTTTTGTGAAAACTATTTTCTAAATATAAGGCATGTGCGTGTGTGTGTTGTGTGTGTGCGTGCGTGAGTGTTGTGTGTGTGTGTGTGTTCGCATGTGTAGAAATAAACTATTATTTAATATTAGTACTCAATAACGAACAAATATTTGTTTATTTACAAGATTCAGTTTTAGTAACACACCACAAGGAGTTATTGTCAAATGTGCAAAATTCAATGTGGCCCAGTTAAAAAGCAATAACGTAGTGAAAGGGTTAAAAAGGGCATATATTCACCTCAAATAGCCCCATATTATATATGTTTTCCTAACTAGATCAGCAAGCTATAGATTCATCATCAGTGGTCAAGAAAAAAACCCAGAAAACTGTCAAAATAGAAACATACAAATTGTTGAATCCAGTTCCAAGGATACTGTTGTCTAGGTAGTTCATCCGTACGATGTCTGTCGGATGAGGATCACTGCATCTCCACGGTGGTATACTCTTCTTTTTCCTTCCATCAGCTGCAATGAGAACACGTGTGCATAAGCAACCAAATGTGTGCTTGCATAATAAAATCGTTCATAATTCGGCAGTTAAGCTTTTCAAGTATTTCAAATATCCTGAATCTCCATTTCATGAGGATCATTTTGATACCAAGCTCATCACTCTACGTTATTTCTAAGCTGAGATAATCCACATTCAAGTTGAGGTGCAGGTTACGTACTGAAAAACATAATCTTGAGAAAATCACTGTTAAAGTTAACCATTGTTTTTGTCACATTTCTACAAAACACTTAGCAACTGCACAAATGTTGGTTGCTACGGGCTTTGCAAGAACACATTAAAGTTATGTTTAAATCCAGTAGATGGTTCTTTCTGACGAAGGGTTGGGCTTGGCAACAGAAAAAAATTGAGGCAAAATGACTGCTTCCAGGAACTACTATCGGAGTTTGAAAGCAGGAGTTTTTACAATTGCAGTACTAGTTTCTAGACAGAAAGTGAGTAGGGAGTTAAAAAATTAATTTTTAGTGTTTTTTGAACAGTTTCTTGATAATTTGATGTTAGGATATAAAAGTCCAATATATATTTAGCATTTGTTTTTATAAAATATAAAAAATTGACATTTGACCAAATTTTTGGTGGATACTAAAGAAGGTGAAGAATACTAAAAATTTTATTTTATAACCCTATACCCACTTTTGTGTCTAGAACCTAGTACTGCAGCTGTAAAAAACTCACATTTTCAAACTCTGGCAGTAACTCATGGATGCAGTGATTTTGCTTCGTGTTTTTTCTGTTGCCAAGCCCGTCAGGAAGAGCCATCTACTGGATTTAAATGTAACTTCAACGTGTTCTTGCAAAGTCCATAGCAACAACACTTTTGTGCGGTTGCTAAGTGTTTTGCAGAAATGTGACAAAAAAACAATGGCTGACTTTAACAGTGATTTTCTCAAGATTATGTTTTTCAGTGTGCAGCCTGCACCTCGATTTCAACGTGGATTATCTCAGATTAGAAATAACAAAGAGCAATGAACTTGGTATCAAAATGGTCCTCACGAAATGGAGATTCAGGAAATGTGAATAACTGAAAAAGCTTAATTGCCAACTTACGAACGATTCTGCTATGCAAGCACACATATATAATATTAGTAATAAAATATACATTAATAATAATGAAAATGATCATAATGATGATGATGATAATAAAAAAAAGTAAACCTGAACATGATCTTGCAGGAAATTGTTTCTCTGGAGATAATGAGGGTGTCTGCGACCTAGATCTGGATTTATCAGAAGCAGCTGTTGTACTAGTTGTGTTAGTTGATCTCGTTCTCTGCGAAGAAAAGTGCAGACAATATTGATACCAGTTTGGTACATTAACCAGAGCAGTAGCACATTAAGCTACAGGGAGTGCACGTTAGAGAGTACTCCTCTATCTACATATTTCATAACAGTTTTTAACAGCTTTCATTTATCTGTTTTGATTTCAAATGCGAAAATAACAATTACGAAGTTCTTTTTCTTCCAATTTCCGTGGCAAATACAAAACAACGTACCACCTATAATGACTTTAATATCATGACAAATACAAGACAATGTACCAACTATAATGACTTTAATATCATGGCAAATACAAGACATTGTACCACCTATAATGACTTTAATATCATGGCAAATACAAGACATTTCACCAACTATAATGACTTTAATATCGTGGCAAATACAAGACATTGTACCACCTATAATGACTTTAATATCACGGCAAATACAAGACAATGTACCAAGTATAATGACTTTAAAATCATGGCAAATACAGGACAGTTTACCAAGTGTAATGACTTTAAAATCATGGCAAATACAAGACATTGTACCAACTATAATGACTTTAAAATCATGGCAAATACAAGACAATTTACCAAGTATAATGACTTTCAAATCATGGCAAACACAAGACAATGTAACAAGTATAATGACTTTAAAATCATGGCAAATACAAGACAATTTACCAAGTATAATGACTTTAAAATCACGGCAAATACAAGACAATTTACCAAGTATAATGACTTTAAAATCATGGCAAATACAAGACAATGTACGAAGTATAATGACTTTAAAATCATGCCAAATACAAGACAATTTACCAAGTATAATGACTTTAAAATCATTAGCTATAACCTTTAAAAACACTGCAAAACACTCATAAATTATGACACTTTAAGATAATAACATAAGTGTTCAGAATTTTACTAATCCAAAATACTTGAATATGTTGTCGCTTTTCAAAGAAATTATTTAAGTTCACAAACTTTAGTAGTTTCACAATGCTTAGTAGCTATGACCACATGAATATTTGATGAAATGCATGCAACCTTAATTTTCATATTCTCGATTCTGCGGACCTGTTTTTGAAACATTGAAACAACATCATCTTATAAGGTAAATTTATGTATGGTCGGTAGAGCATTATGACATTATTTAACTCTTAGAGCAAAAACAATTCGAATAAAGTACTGAAAAAGTACATTTATAATTGCAGAATGCCATTAGCTTAATTCTTCTAGGTTTTCTCAACCTGAAAGCTCAATGAATTTTCTCACGGACAATGAATTTTCTCATGGACAATAAATTTTCTCATAGACAATGAATTTTTTTATAGACAATGGATTTTAATTTTCTCATGGACAATGAATTTTCTCACGGACAATGAATTTTCTCATGGACAATGAATTTTCTCATGGACAATAAATTTTCTCATAGACAATGAATTTTTTTATAGACAATGGATTTTAATTTTCTCATGGACAACGGATTTTCTCATGGACAATGAATTTTCTCACGGACAATGAATTTTCTCATGGACAATGAATTTTCTCATGGACAATGAATTTTCTTATAGACAATGAATTTTCTCATGGACAATGAATTTTCTTATAGACAATGAATTTTCACATGGACAATGAATTTCCTTTCTTATTATAATGTTATTCAATGTGAAAGGAAAGTCGGTTTTTCACTTATGTGCACCTTCTTATCTGCTTTTGCTTTGCGTTTAGTAGTTCCTGTAAAAGAATAAGCCCTTTTACAGTTTCGTTGTGCGCATGCGCAGTTAGTGTAGGTCAAAGGTTAAGTGTATCACAGCAATGTGTCTTAACTACAATTGCCACGTGACATGTTGGTAAAGCAAAGCCATCTGCCAAATCAGTTCAGTAACTCCAGTCAATTTACGTCGACTTTACTTAATTATGTATTAGTCTGTGTGTTTACTAGCAGGATGTTGCTTGGGAACAAGAAGAAATGTAGGTAAGGTTCTAGCTAGCTGTTAAAACTTACTATTACAGTAGCATGGGCTGCGAGGCGTTGTCAAGTGTACATAAATGTGTTGTCTAGTACTTAACCTTTGACCTTTTAATGATAACGATCAATCGTGGAACTGTGAACAGGCTTATAAACCAAATTTTATTATACATACCTTAGGTCGCACGACTGCAAGCTCTCTGATCTGTTTAACATAAGCTCTTTTCCAAGCACAAGTTTCATAAGGTCCTGGTGTGTAATCCAAAGTCCAACCAAAGCGGTAACATTTTGGAAGCCACAGCTGATCGCATTCTGCTAAGTATTTCCAGTACCAGCAAACCTAATTACGTGAATTACATTATACAATACAGGATGTACTTACTTACAGTTTGTATATAATTTATTATGTCAGCTCAACTTTTTTATAGCAAAATCACACAATTACCCAGGTTAACTATACAAAAAAGAAATGCTGTGATGATGTCACTAAGCCACAATTGATTAAATTATGAAACCAAACTTGAAAGACAGGAAATGTGAAAAACTTGATAGGCAGTCTGGATTTGAACAGGGGGCATTTTGGTTACCAGAAGATGCCTTAACCACTAGGCCACTGTATTTTTCACAGTGTTCACTGGTCATGGCAGTCCAAAGTTCATCTCTTACGATTATTATTATTATTATTGCTGCTGCTGCTGCTGCTGCTGCTGCTGCTGCTGCTGCTGCTGCTGCTGCTGCTACTACTACTACTACTACTACTACTACTACTACTACTACTACTACTACTACTACTACTACTACTACTACTACTACTACTACTACTATTATTATTATATTTTCCTTTACCTGTGTTCACACTCTTTTCTTATTTTACATTTAAAGTCTTAAACTTAAAGTGCAGAACTTGCAGATCAGCAATGTAACTATACTTTTGTCCCCTCAACGTAAAACAACTCAGCAGGCTCTAAGCAGCATTCAAAAGTAAAGTTTTTGCCAGTCCCCTGTTGCATTACAATTTTTCAAATCACTTATATCACTGAAGAATACAGACTAACATTGATAATATAACCTAGTAATTAATATAATATAATGGCAATAATTTACTCATTTCCTTCCTGTTGAATAAGCGTTTTCACAGTTTCAGCGATAGACAATGATCGTGAAAAGGTCAAAGGTTAAGTGTACCAGACAACGTGTTTGTGTACACTTGACAACATCTCACAGCCCAAGCTATTGTAACATTAACAGTTTTAACAGCTAGATAGAACATTACCTAGTTCATTTGTGTACACTTGACAACGTCTCACAATCCATGCTATGATAATAGTAACAGTTTTAACAGCTAGCTAGAACCTTACCTAGTTCATTTTTCTTGTTCCCCAGCAAAATCCTGCTAGTAAATCACTCTATGCACAGACTAGTTCATAATTAAGTAAAGTCAACGTAAAATAACTGAAGTTACCTAACTGATACTTTGCTTTACGCACACGTCACGTGACGGTTGTAGTTAAGACGCGACGCTGTGGTACACTTAACCTTTGACCCACAGTAACAACGCACAAGGAAACTGTGAAAGGGCTTATTAGCTAAATATGGGCGATAAAACAAGTGAAATAAAATCTTCTACATACCTGAGCGCATCTACACAAAGATCTCGGATCAAGAAATGAGAATACGTGTAAGGTCAGCACCCTCGGCAAAACTCTAGTAAAGTCCTGTTGTGAGGTGGGCAGACGAGCTTCAATCTTTCTTCTTGTATAAACTAGTTGAGATAATTTCAATTTCCTCACTAGTTCATCTATCACCAGTTTTCTTTGTGCATCAGACCATTTATCAAACTGTAAATTTGCCATACAAACAAAGTTATTATCAATTGTGGAGATTCACTAAAATTAAATACAATATTGTAGAACAGGGGTGTGTAAATTATCTGACTAGCCGGGCCACAGGCAGTTTGATCAAGGAGCCAAGTACATCGATTTTTTTTTGCATCCGACCTGCGTACATCATTACTACTACACTCAAGAAACTATTTTAGAAGTTATTAAAATTTATATTACAAAGCATATATTTCTACTTTCAGGACAGATAGTGGTAATTTCATTACAATGCATATTAGTAATGTGTATTACACAGTCTGTTTAGTACATTGTTATTAAGCTACAGCCGTCTTGTAAGGGTTAATGGCATCCGATCTAGTAGAAAAAACTACCCGCACTATCTTTGGGATCATGGCATGGATTTAGCTGGATACATTCAATTAATCGCCCGGGCCGCACTTTCATTAGGTTGACAAATCTCTTCGCGGGCCGCAATTTGCACACCCCTGTTGTTGTTCTATAGTATCGTAGAACAATCTTCTTACTTTGTAGAAGTTTTGAGAACTTTCTATTTCTAGATTGTTCCTTTGCACTGATATATAAGACGGAGCTGGCCGCTGGAGTTTATTCTCTTGTATCCTCGTATTCTCAGATTCTCAGATACGCTTTCTCATTTTCACGTTTCCAGATTATCACATTTACTGTAAACATTTCGCGTTCCTTCATACTTTTGGGTTGTAGAATTCTCGTATAATAAACTAGTTTAATTTGACGTGTTTTCTGGTTTTCTCTACGAGCCTTCAGAGAGGAACAAAACACAACATTATCAATTGGTTGAAAATGCTGCCTGTGAGTAAGGTACAGGTGATGTAGAGTGTACATTGTAATTGTACAGGTAATGTAGAGTGTACAGTGTATTGTACAGGTAATAAATATTAAATGAAAAATGCATCATATTAATGAATTAAATTAAATTAATACATTAATAAATTAGTACATAACTAGCAAAAGCCCCGCAAAGATTTTTGCTTATAAATCCACTTATAATCGACAGTGCGCGAACATCCTACTTAGTGTTGGTTTGTTTACCTAGCACCAAACCAGCAGTAGCAAGCTTTTACTGAATTAAAGTTATAGACAGAGTATAATGGATGATGTCAGAACAATGGCTTTGCGTCAGCAGTTTTCTAAGCGAAAATTGCCGAAAATGCAACATCTAATTAACTCCTTGCTACTCCTCTTGGTGGATGTGTCCCAAAATATACCCCACATCATCGTGTAGCCCTGTTCTTCCTCTTTCTAAACAGCCATATATCTCCTTCCAAGAATCCCACTGAACACCGTTCTACAGTTTGGCCAAAATTTCGAAAAAATTGAGAGTTGGGTCCGGGAAAATGCCCGCAGCATGCATTAGTGACCCTCTTGCGAAATCTAAATAATGTTACGGGCAAAAAATTTTTGGAGATTTTTCGCCCCTGTTCCTCCCAGTGGGCCCAACTCGAAAAATAAAACACCAATGGCAAATGGTTTTTATATATATATATATATATATACCAGCGAAATTAATATGTACGATTGAATTAGTGTTTTATATGAATTATAAAAGGAAAACAATACAGACAGTGGCGACTCATAACTAAAATTAGAGGAGGTGCAGCTTCAGAAAATTTGTAGCCATTGTTTTAATACTGTGTAAAACGAAACAAACATATGTAATTTTAATGTTGAAATTTGTAATTGTAATTTTAAACAAACAAACATACAAAAGTTTAGGCATAAACTTGATAATATCCTAAACAAAAAAATATTTTTTGCTTACTGATAGCCTAAATTGTCACAGTTCAAGCTTGATCCATTCACGGCAAGCACGTGATAACTGACAGCAAACTGTGTGCGCGACAATACTTTTTCTACCTAAGCTCAGACATGTCCGCATGTGCAAAACAGCCAAACACCGCGTTGCTAGAGTGCACTGTGCTGGGTTGTGAAGCAAACAGTACTACCCTCAGATGCTCTGGCTTTGTACAAGTATAAAAAAAGAACTAAAGAAAAAAGACTCATTATACTGAATTTTATCGATAATATCGAGTGAGAATAGGGGGTGCTGCAGTTCCACAGTACCGATACAAAAGTCGCCACTGATACAGACATTGCAAATATAACTACACTAGTTAATAACAATCTGATTATCTCAAACTGTTGCAAGCAAAACGAGTATAAAATGAAAAATCTAAGTTTACTATGTAAAGCTAAGGAGTAATAATATACTTACCCATTTACCCAGTAAAGATTTCCGTTCTTCAAAAATCTGGAAATATGCAATTTTGTAAGAATTAGTCTTTTTTTCATATAAACCTTTATTGAGAAATATTTAGTTGCATAACTGGATTTATTTGACAATCACCATTTTGTTTTAGACATTTTTTTCCACAGTAGTATTGTATTGTGAGTGAATTTTACTGAGATAAGTAGTTGCGTAGACTCAATGATGTTGTTAGCTTCAAGAGATTGTGCTTGTTTGTGACATTATTTAATGATCAAGATTATTGCACAAATACAAAGGAAGATGTGTATCATGTTTACAAATAAATTGTACAATGAATTACATTTAAATAATGCAAGATAATTATTCATGTCTGAGCTTGTAGGCTTCTCTTGTAACTAGCTAATCAGATGGCTTCTAATGTGTGGTCTAAGCCTGTAGGCTTCTCTTGTAACTAGCTAATCAGATGGCTTCTAATGTGTTGTCTAAGCTTGTAGGCTTCTCTTGTAACTAGCTAATCAGATGGCTTCCAATGTGTTGTGTAAGCTTGTAGGCTTCTCTTGTAACTAGCTAATCAGACGGCTTCTAATGTGTGGTCTAAGCTTGTAGGCTTCTCTTGTAACTAGCTAATCAGATGGCTTCTAATGTGTGGTCTAAGCTTGTAAGCTTTTCTTGTAACTAGCTAATCAGATGGCTTCCAATGTGTTGTCTAAGCTTGTAGGCTTCTCTTGTAACTAGCTAATCAGACGGCTTCTAATGTGTGGTCTAAGCTTGTAGGCTTCTCTTGTAACTAGCTAATCAGATGGCTTCTAATGTGTGGTCTAAGCTTGTAAGCTTTTCTTGTAACTACCTAATCAGATGGCTTCCAATGTGTTGTCTAAGCTTGTAGGCTTCTCTTGTAACTAGCTAATCAGATGGCTTCTAATGTGTCGTCTAAGCTTGTAGGCTTCTCTTGTAACTAGCTAATCAGATGGCTTCCAATGTGTTGTCTAAGCTTGTAAGCTTTTCTTGTAACTAGCTAATCAGATGGCTTCTAATGTGTTTTCTAAGCTTGTAGGCTTCTCTTGTAACTAGCTAATCAGATGGTTTCTAATGTGTTTTCTAAGCTTGTAGGCTTCTCTTGTAACTAGCTAATCAGATGGCTTCTAATGTGTTTTCTAAGCTGGTAGGCTTCTCTTGTAACTAGCTAATCAGATGGCTTCTAATGTGTCGTCTAAGCTTGTAGGCTTCTCTTGTAACTAGCTAATCAGATGGCTTATAATCTGTTGTCTAAGCTTGTAGGCTTCTCTTGTAACTAGCTAATCAGATGGCTTCCAATGTGTTGTGTAAGATTGTAGGCTTCTCTTGTAACTAGCTAATCAGACGGCTTCTAATGCGTTGTCTAAGCTTGTAGGCTTCTCTTGTAACTTGCTAATCAGATGGCTTCTAATGTGTGATCTAAGCTTGTAGGCTTCTCTTGTAACTAGCTAATCAGATGGCTTCTAATGCGTTGTCTAAGCTTGTAGGCTTCTCTTGTAACTAGCTAATCAGATGGCTTCTAATGTGTTGTCTAAGCTTGTAGGCTTCTCTTGTAACTAGCTAATCAGATGGCTTCTAATGTGTTGTCTAAGCTTGTAGGCTTCTCTTGTGACTAGCTAATCAGATGGCTTCTAATGTGTTGTCTAAGCTTGTAGGCTTCTCTTGTAACTAGCTAATCAGATGGCTTCCAATGTGTGGTCTAAGCTTGTAGGCTTCTCTTGTAACTAGCTAATCAGATGGCTTCTAATGTGTCGTCTAAGCTTGTAGGCTTCTCTTGTAACTAGCTAATCAGATGGCTTCTAATGTGTTGTCTAAGCTTGTAGGCTTCTCTTGTGACTAGCTAATCAGATGGCTTCCAATGTGTGGTCTAAGCTTGTAGGCTTCTCTTGTAACTAGCTAATCAGATGGCTTCTAATGTGTCGTCTAAGCTTGTAGGCTTCTCTTGTGACTAGCTAATCAGATGGCTTCTAATGTGTCGTCTAAGCTTGTAGGCTTCTCTTGTGACTAGCTAATCAGATGGCTTCTACTGTGTTGTCTAAGCTTGTAGGCTTCTCTTGTAACTAGCTAATCAGATGGCTTCCAATGTGTGGTCTAAGCTTGTAGGCTTCTCTTGTAACTAGCTAATCAGATGGCTTCTAATGTGTCGTCTAAGCTTGTAGGCTTCTCTTGTAACTAGCTAATCAGATGGCTTCTAATGTGTGATCTAAGCTTGTAGGCTTCTCTTGTAACTAGCTAATCAGATGGCTTCTAATGTGTGATCTAAGCTTGTAGGCTTCTCTTGTAACTAGCTAATCAGATGGCTTCTAATGTGTTGTCTAAGCTTGTAGGCTTCTCTTGTGACTAGCTAATCAGATGGCTTCTAATGTGTCGTCTAAGCTTGTAGGCTTCTCTTGTAACTAGCTAATCAGATGGCTTCTAATGTGTCGTCTAAGCTTGTAGGCTTCTCTTGTAACTAGCTAATCAGATGGCTTCTAATGTGTTGTCTAAGCTTGTAGGCTTCTCTTGTAACTAGCTAATCAGATGGCTTCCAATGCGTTGTCTAAGCTTGTAGGCTTCTCTTGTAACTTGCTAATCAGATGGCTTCTAATGTGTGATCTAAGCTTGTAGGCTTCTCTTGTAACTAGCTAATCAGATGGCTTCTAATGCGTTGTCTAAGCTTGTAGGCTTCTCTTGTAACTAGCTAATCAGATGGCTTCCAATGTGTTGTCTAAGCTTGTAGGCTTCTCTTGTAACTAGCTAATCAGATGGCTTCCAATGTGTTGTCTAAGCTTGTAGGCTTCTCTTGTAACTAGCTAATCAGATGGCTTCTAATGCGTTGTCTAAGCTTGTAGGCTTCTCTTGTAACTAGCTAATCAGATGGCTTCTAATGTGTCGTCTAAGCTTGTAGGCTTCTCTTGTAACTAGCTAATCAGACGGCTTCTAATGCGTTGTCTAAGCTCGTAGGCTTCTCTTGTAACTAGCTAATCAGATGGCTTCTAATGTGTGGTCTAAGCTTGTAGGCTTCTTTTGTAACTAGCTAATCAGATGGCTTCTAATGTGTGATCTAAGCTTGTAGGCTTCTCTTGTAACTAGCTAATCAGATGGCTTCTAATGTGTTGTCTAAGCTTGTAGGCTTCTCTTGTAACTAGCTAATCAGATGGCTTCCAATGTGTTGTCTAAGCTTGTAGGCTTCTCTTGTAACTAGCTAATCAGATTGCTTCCAATGTGTTGTCTAAGCTTGTAGGCTTCTCTTGTAACTAGCTAATCAGATGGCTTCCAATGTGTGATCTAAGCTTGTAGGCTTCTCTTGTAACTAGCTAATCAGATGGCTTCTAATGTGTTGTCTAAGCTTGTAGGCTTCTCTTGTAACTAGCTAATCAGATGGCTTCCAATGTGTTGTCTAGGCTTGTAGGCTTCTCTTGTAACTAGCTAATCAGACGGCTTCTAATGTG
This sequence comes from Tubiluchus corallicola, assembly GCA_030141605.1. Classification (NCBI taxonomy): domain Eukaryota; kingdom Metazoa; phylum Priapulida; class Priapulimorpha; order Priapulimorphida; family Tubiluchidae; genus Tubiluchus; species Tubiluchus corallicola. Next base: position 110,722 of record JAQGDQ010000244.1, on the reverse strand, counting down.
TTGTCTAAGCTTGTAGGCTTCTCTTGTAACTAGCTAATCAGATGGCTTCTAATGTGTTGTCTAAGCTTGTAGGCTTCTCTTGTAACTAGCTAATCAGATGGCTTCTAATGTGTTGTCTAAGCTTGTAGGCTTCTCTTGTAACTAGCTAATCAGATGGCTTCTAATGTGTTGTCTAAGCTTGTAGGCTTCTCTTGTAACTAGCTAATCAGATGGCTTCTAATGTGTGGTCTAAGCTTGTAGGCTTCTCTTGTGGCTAGCTAATGAGATGGCTTCTCATGTGTTCTCCAAGTTTATAGGCTTCTCTTGTGACTAGCTAATCAGATGGCTTCTAATGTGTTGTCTAAGCTTGTAGGCTTCTCTTGTAACTAGCTAATCAGATGGCTTCTAATGTGTAGTCTAAGCTTGTAGGCTTCTCTTGTAACTAGCTAATCAGATGGCTTCCAATGTGTTGTCTAAGCTTGTAGGCTTCTCTTGTAACTAGCTAATCAGATGGCTTCTAATGTGTTGTCTAAGCTGGTAGGCTTCTCTTGTAACTAGCTAATCAGATGGCTTCTAATGTGTTGTCTAAGCTTGTAGGCTTCTCTTGTGGCTAGCTAATCAGATGGCTTCTCATGTGTTCTCCAAGTTTATAGGCTTCTCTTGTGACTAGCTAATCAGATGGCTTCTAATGTGTTGTCTAAGCTTGTAGGCTTCTCTTGTAACTAGCTAATCAGATGGCTTCTAATGTGTAGTCTAAGCTTGTAGGCTTCTCTTGTAACTAGCTAATCAGATGGCTTCTAATGTGTTGTCTAAGCTTGTAGGCTTCTCTTGTAACTAGCTAATCAGATGGCTTCTAATGTGTGGTCTAAGCTGGTAGGCTTCTCTTGTAACTAGCTAATCAGATGGCTTCTAATGTGTTGTCTAAGCTGGTAGGCTTCTCTTGTAACTAGCTAATCAGATGGCTTCTAATGTGTTGTCTAAGCTTGTAGGCTTCTCTTGTGGCTAGCTAATCAGATGGCTTCTCATGTGTTCTCCAAGTTTATAGGCTTCTCTTGTGACTAGCTAATCAGATGGCTTCTAATGTGTTGTCTAAGCTTGTAGGCTTCTCTTGTAACTAGCTAATCAGATGGCTTCTAATGTGTAGTCTAAGCTTGTAGGCTTCTCTTGTAACTAGCTAATCAGATGGCTTCTAATGTGTTGTCTAAGCTTGTAGGCTTCTCTTGTAACTAGCTAATCAGATGGCTTCTAATGTGTGGTCTAAGCTGGTAGGCTTCTCTTGTAACTAGCTAATCAGATGGCTTCTAATGTGTGATCTAAGCTTGTAGGCTTCTCTTGTAACTAGCTAATCAGATGGCTTCTAATGCGTTGTCTAAGCTTGTAGGCTTCTCTTGTAACTAGCTAATCAGATGGCTTCTAATGTGTTGTCTAAGCTTGTAGGCTTCTCTTGTAACTAGCTAATCAGATGGCTTCTAATGTGTGGTCTAAGCTTGTAGGCTTCTCTTGTGGCTAGCTAATCAGATGGCTTCCCATGTGTTCTCCAAGTTTATAGGCTTCTCTTGTGACTAGCTAATCAGATGGCTTCTAATGTGTTGTCTAAGCTTGTAGGCTTCTCTTGTAACTAGCTAATCAGATGGCTTCTAATGTGTAGTCTAAGCTTGTAGGCTTCTCTTGTAACTAGCTAATCAGATGGCTTCTAATGTGTTGTCTAAGCTTGTAGGCTTCTCTTATAACTAGCTAATCAGATGGCTTCTAATGTGTGGTCTAAGCTGGTAGGCTTCTCTTGTAACTAGCTAATCAGATGGCTTCTAATGTGTCGTCTAAGCTTGTAGGCTTCTCTTGTAACTAGCTAATCAGATGGCTTCTAATGTGTTGTCTAAGCTTGTAGGCTTCTCTTGTAACTAGCTAATCAGATGGCTTCTAATGTGTTGTCTAAGCTTGTAGGCTTCTCTTGTAAGTAGCTAATCAGACGGCTTCTAATGTGTTGTCTAAGCTTGTAGGCTTATCTTGTAACTAGCTAATCAGACGGCTTCTAATGTGTTGTCCAAGCTTGTAGGCTTCTCTTGTAACTAGCTAATCAGATGGCTTCTAATGTGTGGTCTAAGCCTGTAGGCTTCTCTTGTAACTAGCTAATCAGATGGCTTCTAATGTGTTGTCTAAGCTTGTAGGCTTCTCTTGTAACTAGCTAATCAGATGGCTTCCAATGTGTTGTCTAAGCTTGTAGGCTTCTCTTGTAACTAGCTAATCAGATGGCTTCCAATGTGTTGTCTAAGCTGGTAGGCTTCTGTTGTAACTAGCTAGTCACATGGCTTCTAATGTGTCGTCTAAGCTTGTAGGCTTCTCTTGTAACTAGCTAATCAGATGGCTTCTAATGAGTAGTCTAAGCTTGTAGGCTTCTCTTGTAACTAGCTAATCAGATGGTTTCTAATGCGTGGTACGGTTTTATAAAAAATAGTTGATTTGTGAGTGCTTTCTCATATGCCTGGAAGCTACTCATATACTTTAGTGTGACATACGTTTAACTAAGCAGAAATGGAAATAAATAATTAGAATAAAAAAATAACATTGGTTGAAATCATCATTACTGATCAGATAATGTAGTACACTGTTATTCATAAAAATCATTTATTTTATATAAAATGGTAAACAGTGAGCACACTGTTTAATTTGCAAACCAGTATTTAGCTGAATTTCATGATCAGTGGAAATTCTCTTGCAAATAATTAGTAGAGTCAAACACATTCAAGTAGTGACTTACAGTTTGAGAAAAGCATGCTTAAGCTTCTTAACTGTCAAATGCTAAAGTTACATAATCTTGTGTATCAACAATGATAAACACATTCAAGTAGTGACTTACAGTTTGAGAAAAGCATGCTTAAGCTTCTTAACTGTCAAATGCTGAAGTTACATAATCTTGTGTACCAACAATGATAAGTAACTGCATATGCATGCTTGGGGAAACACTAAAAAAGCTAAACTTGTCTGAACACTAATTAGCTAAATGTAGGCAGACCTTGTGATTTTTTAATCCATCACTCAATGGCGTCCAAGCACTCTTCGTATGTGTTTCTGTAACGTAAAATGACATTTTCACAGTATAAATGAAAACTGCAAATCTCATGGTTAAATAGTGTTTATTTGTTCACAATAAAGCAAACACACAAAGAAGTGAACTTCTAGAAAATCGAGTTCTTTTTTGGCATCATTCTGCTGATTTAATTCTAATATAAATTACATACACGCACGGCTATGGATTCTTTGCAAATGCTGGTATTTCAAATTTCACTTCATAGTTGCCATGCAGATCACATTTTTGAAGTAGCCGACCCTAGGCCTACTTACCAAATTGCACGCTTGTATCCATTTTGCAATAGGCATCATGTACACATGCTACTTAACTTTGAAAACTCAATCCTGAAAGGCACCATAGAAATGGTAGATTAAATTATAAACAGTACAGACATGATGGCATCTGAATATTTCAACTATTGGTGCTGGTTTATAACATTATGGGTGGTTAAAAAACAGTCCGCGGAAAATAAATACACTAAACGCACAAGTGAAGTATTTAATTAAAATTTCAAAAATTTTGCACTTCCATTGGGATGCGGACCCATAACCAGGGGCGGATACAGGTTTTAGAACAACGGTAGGCCCAATAGAAAAGCAGTTAGGGATGTGGGGAGCTGTGTAAGCCCCCAGCAAGGTCCTCCCGGACAACAATACATTTTACTGCATTTTTGACCACTTGTCTACCCTCTAGAAACCATTTCCTCTAGAAAGCTCATTAGTTTAGAACAGGTGTCACCTCACCTTTGACTCAAAATTACATACCAGTAATTATATTGATATACACTGTACATAACTTTCATCTATATTCTTGTGATTTATTATTTTTACAGATTTAAGGCACCTTTAAGATTTAGCAAATCGTTCTAATGCTTATAATTCAGAGAAAATATTAATTTGGCGTGTTGTCACTGTTACTGTAAAAGGGACGCCGCAAGCCCCACCCCCTAAATCTGCCATCGATAACCTTCACTTTCCGGGTACCTATGTTAGCCTTTACACCACAAAAGCAATCGTCATTTCAGACTCAGAAATTTACAAGTCTACCAACAAGGAATCATAGCATACACACTGTATCAAGAGATAGTGGGAGATCAATCCAGTAAATACACGAGAGCAATACTGAATTAGAAAGTCTACCAGTCTGTTGGCACACGCAATGCAATGTCGAAACAAATTGTGCAAGTGAACAATAGACGAAGTTTAAGTTTCAACTAAATGAACATCACGTTTCTTATGATTTTAAATTTATTGTCAAAAAATGTTTTCGAAATTGTTTTTATTTAAAACACTGAAATAATAGTAACAAATTTAGTTATGAAAGTGGAGATTAGTTGCGGTAAAGCTGCGGGTTACTGCCATATGGTTGCTAGATAAGAAAGCACGATACTTTACTTGTGCCACATGTAACTTAGGCCATGATGAAGTTAAAGGAAAACCGGATGATTGTTTAGACTCAATCTCATTGTAATTTACTGTCCAAAATATACGTTTTCTTGCCTCTAAAAGTTAGCAGTTATTTCTTATATTTTAACAATTAGCTTAGAAAGTAAATTAATGGCAACTGAACACAGCTATTGCTTACGTCAGAAACTAACCACAGTTTGTGCAATAGCAGACATCTTCCCTTGTGCGTCAAGCATGTTTGTATATGTGTTACTTTTTAAATACATGATGTCACGAAAAATGGGCTCTATATCATATGACGTCAGAAACTAACACAGCAGACCATGATCATAGTTATCATGGTACCGCCTTCTATTTGTCGGCCACGCGCATGTGACAAAAAAACGCCGTTGCCAATCTTAGTAGATTCACTGAGCTGTGCGTAGCTTTGAAAGTTTAAAGAAATTTGAGCATTCAAGATAAATATTATTTAACGTAAGCTTTGATTTTTTATTCCTAGTTGTCAATAATAATAATAATTTTTTATTTTTTTATTTTATTAGACGATATAAAAAAGTTATTGTAGTTCTCAATATTTTAGAGCATTCTTTATTCTGAAGTAATGTTTACACAATCATTAGGTTTTCTTTTAAATAGAGTACTATGCCGGGACTTCATGCAGCCTCTGATATTACGTGGGCGCCCATTATCATGGTGCCGTGTACTGGCTAGGTGTATACTATCTCGGCTGCTTTGCCACGTGCTGCAAAATAATGTACCACCTTGGTAGGTACAAGAATTTATTTATTTAAATTGCAGCACCAGTATCATGTCCCACGTACACAGGTTACCACAGCAAGGCAGTATACACGTATGGTTGTAATGCCAGATGGGATAACAATGAAATCATTCGAGGTGCCGAAAGTACGCACCGCGTGGGCATAGTGTTAAATTATTCAAGCATAGGGTTAATACTGAAAAGCATTGGCATAGTTTTTCACAAGCTGAAGTGATGCTGTGGAACTTGTTACCGGAATAATTAGTGAGGGCAAATAATGTAAATAGTTTCAAACATAAACTTGATTCACAATTCCGTGTGAGAAACGTCCTATTGTAAAACCAGTTTGGTATATTAGGAGGAGAGTAAAGCAACAACGAATAACTGGACAAGGGTGTTTTTTTGGCTAGCTACTCAGTGGATGACAGACTGGTGCAAGAGATGGAAATCAGGATTTACTCATCAAGAAGGTGAGTAGGCCTACACGAAGAAGTGCCACACTGGGTAAGCCGCGGTACGGTCAGGCAGTACTCGGAATCGAGTAAACAATCGATTGTACATGAAGACCCTACGTAATGCAGTTAAAAGTGATTATTTCATTTAGTAATACTAGTATTAGTTAGTGAAATTGTAAAACACTGTCATTAGTGTCATGGGTTGTAGACACTAACACTGCAGGAGGCTAGCAAAATACCAACTAGTCATCAAGTTATGCTTAGTCAGCTACATTGATATTCTAAATATATATTATAGACATTAAACAGGCACAAATGTAGTGGAAAACAGGTGCCATCAAAAAGAGTACGCACCAAACACTAATGTGCATCATCATCATCATCATCATATGCCCGTTAAGCCTATTGTAGACATAGGGCGGACAGAACTCTAAAATAAAAGAAATCTGCCCTTAAGACTGGTAAACACAGCAGTTAATCCAGCAAAAAACTAGACTCCGCTATGCCAAACATTGAAAATGAAAATCAATAACCAAAACCTTCAATTCCCTTTGCAAATTTTGACTATTCCATCGCACAAGTTAAGATTCCTCATTTTTTGCTATCAAAGATTATGAACTGAAAATTTATAAGAAGACATTCACACTTCACATACACCGAACAAGTCGGAATGGTCAGTATTTCACAAAATTTGACAATTTTACGGTTAGTAGAGAAATTTATTCTCATAAAGTTCCCTGTACTGCAATTGCTCAATACTACTGTTGCATCGTCAAATAACGTGTTTGAGACTGATGCGTGAGGTTATCATCTCATATTCACCTTAAAGCGCCACTTCACTGTCTTCATGATGCATACCGAATATTATAAGTATATTATATTAATGTATTAATGCAAGAACTAATAAAAATTGAAATAAAAATGCGTATTATGCGTATCTTTGCCGGATATTAAATAGACTTACTGTCACTTAGTAACTAAAACGATGGTACTAAACCAGTTGTTCCTACATCATGAAAAGGGTAACTGATTCGATAACTTTAGTTTTTCCCCACCATTTTCCCTTTCTGTTGGTTATTTGCAGCGTTTATGTTATCTGACACTATTATTTTGGGAAAAAATAAAAAAATGTGAATCTGAAACGCAAAGTCTAACAGTAACACCGTTAGCCCGGGAAACCCAGGTTAAAGATAATATATCGCAGCTACATGCGGATCTCAGCCATAATTATCAAAATTGGATGTATGATTTGTGATATGTGCCAATGTCTGAGCTGTTTGTCAAAGCAAGAATCTCTGTTTTAGAATTAAGAAGAAATCCTCTATACAGATGGAAATTTGATTGAATCAAAGCGTATGTGTTTGTGGTGATGTAGATTTAAAAAAATGGAGGCCCAGATGCCCAGATCTTGAAAAAATAAATTGGCAAGGCGACAGTCTAGAAACATATGAATGGGTTGTTGTTTGAAAGCAATGAAAATTTTGCAAAATATTATGAATCGTGAAAAAGAGATGTAATGCTCGTCTGACCAACAGCGGCAGTTATACTATATCATTGAGTGACTGCCATATTCCGGGTTTCCCTACCGGGCCCTACTGGGGAAGCTTATATGCCCCCTGTTTGGCTCTTGATTCCTGACTACACAGTTCATGATGGGGTGGCAACCCTAAGCTGAACAGATGGAAAAAGACATCCAAAACATCTTATAAATAAGCTTATTTTATTTAATAACTTATTTTTGACAAGTTATAGAATTTTGTTGTTGAGTCTGATTGAATAATAGTAGTTTAGCTGGATTACTGATAGATAAATAGGTAGATAGATAGACAGATGGATGGATGGATGGATGGATGGATGGATGGATGGATGGATGAATGGTAGGGTGGGTGGTCGGGCGGGCAGGCTGAGGGCAGATGGATGGACGGACGGATAGATAGATATACAGATAGATAGATGGGTACTAGATAGATGAATAGATAGATTGATAAATAGAGACACAGACTGATAAGTAGGTAGATGGGCAGACAGACAAACACACAAGTAAATATTTAGTTCAATAGTCTGTAACATAATAAATTTTAACCAAGACAAATAAAGGAAAATCAAGAAGAAGAATGAAACTAAGTTAAACAAATATTTTTGCCTTTCGTATTAAATAGATTAATGATAAACTGTTGCTTCAGGGTCTTGTTCAGTTTTATACTTTGTTCTACTCTATTGCTAATTAACATTATTAATTGATTAATGTGTTGAAATAATGTCACTGGTGTTAAAATTACCTGTATGGTGGAGCAAAAATTTGTTGTTCCTTGGTTTTGTAGAAAGAAATTTTTTCTGTCAATTTTATACACTATACTAGTTGGCTGTAGTTTACTTTTAGATTTAGATTTCATCTACCTGACCTGTTAACTTATCATTTCTGCTTCTTTCAGACGTTGTGTTTATTTGAATTTCTGTTTAAGTTGCACAGCATATGCTGTTTTGGGTGTTAATCATGTATATATGTTTCCATAATAGTAATAACAGTAGGTTTAAAGGACAAGAAAAGGGGTATCTGAAGTAGGTTTCACAAAAATTGCCTTAAAAATGATATTACATTATAGTAATTTTACGCCTATTTTACACTTGCGTTAAAAGGAATTTTTATTTGTTTTCATTTTACATCTGCTGCAATACTGTTCGCCATTACATGATGTCCTATACGTAAATGTGAATCAGGGGAAGAAAAGGCAATGTTAAATTATGTCCCAAAAAACTTTTCATGCAAATCTATATTACTTAGCATTTCGCTTACCTGCTGTAAAGACTTATGTACCTAGAAATAATTTAAAATGCTCGTGCTATTTGGTGAAACATGGCTGACTCATTCTCCAGGGTGTGCCATTCACAAACCAAAAATGTATTTTTTATCTTATTGACAAGATACAGTAATTTAAAATTTTACTTAATTAGTAATTATGCTACGGATGCTCTGATTATATTTTCAAAACTTCACTCAATGTTATCTAAACTTATTTCAAATGACCTACCATTAAAATGGCTGCATCTAACGGTCATTGCGGGAGTTTAAATTTACAAGTTTTAAACAGTGTTACTGTTGACGCAAGCCCTGCATGCAAAAAGGCAGTATAGTAGAAGTGTAAAAATTTAAAGATGAACTTTTTAAGCTTTATGTAAGTGGAGGGTTTTCTTGTGATTTAAACAAATTTTACTTGCAGTACCATATATTATAGCAAATATAAATGTAGAATGTTGAGGTTTTTTAGCAACATTTATTGTATTTTTTCTTTTGTATTTTCAAGTGACATGTAATAAAGGTGTAATGGCGTCACCAACAAACAGCTGGTCACCATTAGCTAGAGTTTACGATCCTCTTCAGTCCGGTAGCATTGATGGTACCGACACCTATGCTCATGATAGAGCTATAACTAGAGCACAGAATGCAAAGTACAAAACCCCGGAACATATTGTCTCGGATCCTGTTTGCACGGTTTTTGTTGGACGACTCTCGCACAAGACAAATGAAGACAGACTGCAGAAGGAGTTTTCCAGATTCGGCAACGTACAATCGTGTCACTTAGTACGTGACATCGTCACCGGATTCTCTAAGTGCTATGGTTTCATAGAATACGTTACAGAGTGGGAAGCCAGACTTGCTGTAAAGGAAGCCAACAAGATGACCATTGATGGCAACACCGTACTGGTTGAAATAGAATGTGAGCGAGTTCTTCACGGTTGGATACCGAGGAGGCTTGGCGGAGGATTTGGCGGAAGGAAGGAATCTGGTCAATTGCGATTTGGAGGCAGAGATAGGCCATTTAAGAAACCGATTTTCTTAGAAAAAGGTGGAAGAGATACTGAGGACCGCAATTTCAGGAATGTGTATAAATCGCACAAGTCCTATTCTAGTCGAGACAGTGACAATGCTCGAGATCGGTACTACAGACATTAGTGGGTGCTATGGTGCTACAGCATGTACAAGCATGCATTTGTGAAACTTTCTTCTTTTCCTACCACTCAGCATTAAATGATGGGCGTAACATTGGACCTGTGTATTACAAATATTTTTTTTATTAATTTCTACTTTTTGTTGTGGAGCAGTTTACAAGTGTGCACATATGTATGCATCACACATTGTACATACGTTTTTAATGTCTTTCCATGGAATGATGTTGTTGCTTCTAGAATCTAGACTTTCTAGCTTTTGTAAGATTATTTGTAACAGCCATGGCTGCAGTTATAACAACATTTAATTTTTAATTGTGTTTTTAATTCTGAAAACAGATGCGCCTCGTACAAATGATATTAAATTAGAGATTGTCTGTTTAAACATTATTCTTGCTTTTACACAGGATAGTGAAAATTGTGTTTATCAGTACAAAACAGGCAAAGTTTTCCTTAAGAATAAATGAAGTTTTGAAAGCTATTTGGTTTGTGGCTGAATAAACTTGTCCATATTGATGAAAGTTAGAGTTTGAAATGTTTAGTTTTGAAAGTTTAATTCTGTAATATTAAAAGAAAACACACTTTGCAATTACCTAGTAAACCTTGAATGTTATATCCTTGTATTTCTAGTTTAATGGAAAATGATACTAATAATTTAATTAAATTGTCTGTTAAAATTGTTTAAAATGATGCTGTAAAATGTGTAATAATACCTGGCTTCTCCTGCATCTGGATTATATTCAAATCAATAATGTTACAGCAATATAATTTGTGCATGTGGAAGTCTTCCTGTATTACTGCAGTGTATTTTACATGGTGAATACATTCACCACAGTTTCCATGCACAGGGAAAATCCTGGAAAATCCTTGAAAAGACAGGCTATCCTGGAAAGTCAGGGAAAAAGATAATTTGGTAAAAAGTCAGGAAAAATGATGAAAATGGGTTTGAAGAGTCAGGGAAATTGCAAAGGGATGCAAAAATAATCACTGTGTACAGATATTTTGCCAACGATTCGTGTTCAAATGAAATTTTCCTGAGGCAAAAATCCCAGTTTTGATTTCTGTTCCAAATATGATGTTTGGCCGACGCATCATATATCAGTGTATGTATGAATGTCCATACACAAAAATGTTTGAATACTTATAGTGGTAATACAATTTCTGCTTATCTTGATCATGGAAAATCATTATTTGGTCAGGAAAAAGTCATGGAAAAGTCGGGGAAATTTATTTTAAAATTCTCTGGGAACCCTAATAGCATATGGAATGCGGATTTGAATGCTCTTACTTATTTAGTACAAGATTTCTCAAAGGTCTTTGTTTCGTGTTTTGCAGTCATGTGTAAGTAAAAGTAGCAATTCATCAGTTGTAAATACTTATCAGTATAAAATTGCCGAATAGTTTAAATTTAGGTCTGTTTGCCGAATTTGAATGAACGATGCATAGTGTTACATTGATGTGTATACTGTAATATAATGAAGACCTACATTAAGATGCGGGGCAATAAAAGTTAGTTGGTTCGAACGGCAGACTATGGTTAAGCTGTTTCATGTTTTGCACTAACATTTAATCAACATATTATATGGTGTCAGAAGTGGGATGTAAAACTAAATTCATTTTGGTAATCAAGTTGTGAACTTGACAAAATGTGGTTAGTAGGCAGTATCCACAAAATTGGCTTCTAAAAGTGAATTGGTGACTGTAATTCAAAGCTTTTCATTTTGTTTAGTTGTTGTATCACAATATACCAGTGAAAAAAGATGTGATAATAACAAAGACCTACATTATGATGCTGAACAATAAAAGTTAGTTGGTTTTAATGGCAGACTATTTTTAACCTATTAAGGAGTCCGCGAGAGCACCATGCAGAGGGTGGCACATGAGGGGTGATGAATTTATATCATTTTTTTCTAACATGAAGGGCGACCCGCCAAAACCATGTAACCAAGATATCAAATTGATCGAGATACTATTAGTAGAGAAATGACCACATCAAGAAATTGACCTCAAAAGAGGCAAAAAATCGCTATTTTGGGGGATTATTTTAACTTTTTCTCCTGTATAAACTATTACAGATGGGTCGATGTAGGTTGGCTGGTACATAGATCCAGACATTGTCTTCTGATATCCTAACTTTTTCTGACATACTATTAATAGTATCAGAGAACGGGATTTTTCAAATTTGGCTCTTTGTTAAGAGTCCAGGGAGAGGTTAAGTTGTAAGGTTCATAGCTCGTCCACTGCGGGGCTACAGAACTTCTGGTTTTCATGTATGTGTTAACCATCATGCTCACTAATAATATAAAAAAGAAAATTCGCTGTAGCCTGTTTCAGTATTTAGTACTGGCACTTTAAAATTTCACAAAAATCAACAAAATTCGCCTTTTTTGTAGTTTTTCAATATTTTCTCTATATATATGCTGGATTATAAGTGACAAATCTGTATTCTAAATTTCATGAAAACGCACGAGCTGAGATAATATCATGAATGACATTATATAAAGGGGGCACTGTCAGAAAAAATTGCCATATCAACACACTTTTTTACTTTCCATAGTAATTCCGTCCATGTGTAAAAAGTATACATACTTGGCTCAGGTCGTATATGACAGTAGACATTCAGCCACATTTAACCTGCATTTTCTGTGACTAGTGCTCTAATTTCCTAGTAGCAATAGATTCCTTTGCCATGGAAATTGCTAGAAATTTGCGAATTTCATCTTAAATTGGTTTAGTTATGTCGGAATTTTCATATGACTACAAATATGAATAATTGCCTCTTCTGATGGATTTCAGGACAGGACATCATGCATGCCCCTTGTACCGAGTCCGACCCTGATTCAGGGCATTCTCTACACACTGAATCGCTAGCGGATACCAGGAAAGACTAACCAATAAGCCCTCTAATAGAAAAGAAGTACCGATTGTTAAGATTGAGAGTCATTGCTAGCGAAAGAATCTGACAACATTCGGTATATACATATAAACTAGAAATCCGTTCATTTTTTTATGCTTTTTTATATGAATAAGCTTCATGGCTATACATAGAAGATTATGAATATCAGTACAAAAATGAAAAACTACAAAACTCAGTCACAATTAATTTCTCTAAGTCCAAAATACTGTTCTTATTGTAGCGGCATAATCCTATCACTGAAGAATAGTACAAGTAATCAAAACCATAATATCTAAATAATAGAGAAAGAATTATCGATGCAGGTAGATTATCACTAGAAGATAGATACAGAAAAATAGACAAATATATCATGGGGAAAGTGATGAAGTGAAAATCTTACAGTCTAAACATGAGACAATATAAGCGTATGGGCCGCTTCTAGGGGGATGGCGGTGATATTTAGCTCAGAAAATTTTTCGTCGCCCAAAATTTATTTGTGGCACAAAACCGATACTTCTGACAAAAAATATCAATAGTGTGATTTAATGATTGTTTTACAGTCAAAAAAAATCACCGGTCAAATGATATCAAGTCTGTCCCATATTTTTTGGGCATTCGCTCAGATTTAGGGCAATTTTCTTTGTGTCCTGGCTTGTACGCCTATGTAAGACAATAAGTAATAACTAGGTAATAACCTGTACATAACATTTACAAAGCATAGAAAATAAACAGTACGTAAAACATTTTCCAGTCCTTGCAAGAAGCAATTTCCATTCCGTAGAAATTTCATTTTTTCAAGATCTAAATGCGGTCCAGTGTCTTTAGTACAGGCTAATAGATTCACAATATTCATTTCGTGCGGATAACTAGTCAGAATACCGCATTTAACGTTGGTAAACAGCCCAGAAAACGAACATTTTAGTTCAGCACTGGCCGCCATCTTGAATGATGGAGTCCAATTCTGTCGGTAGTTTAACCAATGTGCTGGCCAGGCCCCTAGTTGCCAAAGATGAATATTTATGATGTTTTGAAGTATTTTGACAAGATTTGACAACTCATGTTTACCTACACGAAGCTTTCTGATGAACGTTGTTACCTATATTTTCACCCTGATATATGCCTCTTTCAGGGGTCTTTTACAATAGGGTGGAAATTCGCTCCATCGAAATTGTCACTGCAGCATAGTGGGATGGGATACTCTATTCACATACATATCGATATTTTTGTCCCCGCCCCCGCAGTGGGTGAGATATAAGACTTTGAAATGACTGAGTATATGCATCTTGTGTGTAATGCGAGCTTAAAGACCCCCGGTAGAGCCAAAAAAGGGGGGTTTGGGACATTTTGGAGTCATTTTGGAGAAGATAACAAAATCCAATACTGTGCAGAGTCAGATCTATTCAAACTCAGTAGTTGCTGCATGACTAATCCTTCAAATACGAGTAAAAAATAGAGAAAAATAGGCATTTTTCATGAAAATCGGCCTATACCGTACCTCTGCTACTATGAGGAGTTGGGCCAAGCGGATTCACATCGTGAATACTAGTGACTAGTGGACCTCATACTCGAACTTTGGTCTGAATCGGTTTACCTAACCTTGTGCCGGAATTTTTCGATTTTGCATGGTCTTCTCGCAGACGCGTTCTTAAGTGTTTTGCACTAACATTTAATCAACATATTATATGGTGTCAGAAGTGGGATGTAAAACTAAATTCATTTTGGTAATCAAGTTCTAAACTTCTCTTGTACTAGGTAACCTATAATGATAAAATGTGGCTAGTAGGCAGTATCCACAAAATTTGTTTCTAAAGGTGAATTGGTGACTGTAATTCAAAGCTTTTCATTTTGTTTAGTTGTTGTGTCACAATATGCCAGAGAAAAAAAGATGTGATAATAATGAAGACCTACATTATGATGCGGAGCAATAAAAGTTAGTTGGTTAAGCCGTTTTGTGTTTTGGTCTTACATTTATACAACACATTATATATGTTAGGTAAAATAACCTGTGTTTTTTCTTAGCAATAGTTTGCATATTTGCTGATGTAAGATGAATTCCTCTAAAAAGTCATTTCTCTACTTTGGCTATGCGAGCAATTTGCTTAAAGAAAGGATTCACTTGAACAATCCCAGTGCCAAGAGAGTTGCAGTTGCAAAGTTACAGGTAAAATGTCAATTCTTTCATTTTATTTCACAGGCTGACAGCCAATTTAGCAAAATTTCATAATTAAGTTCGGTGGATTTTTCAAATCTGTTTATGAAGCACCTTTTAAAGACCAGATATCTAAACTTTTTGTGGCTCCAACTGATTCTCTTTCATTGAACAGTCAAATAGCATGTGTGTGCTTGCAAACCTAAACCATCCATAAGTTGGCTTAGTTAAAACTACGATATGATGCTTCACAGAAGAATGCACCAAAAATTTAATCAAATTTGAATATTTTATAGAAGCAAACACTAGACTTTTATATTCTAGCATCAAATTATAAAGAAAATGTTAAAAAATACTCAGAATCAAATTTTATAACCCTATACCCACTTCTCTGGTTAGAAACTAGTACTGCAATTGTAAAAAAATTGTATTTTCAAAGTCCGATATCAGCTGTCATTTTGCTTTGGTGTTTTTTGTTGCCAAGCCCAGATCTTTCTAAGGAAGAACCATCTACTGGATTTAAATATAATTTCAATGCATTCTTGTAAAGTCTGTACTAACCAACATTTGCGTGGTTGCTAAGTGTTTTGTAGAAATGTAACAAAAAACAATGGCTGACTTTAACACCGATTTTCTCAAGGTTAGGTAATTCAATGCGTAGCCTGCACCTCAACTTCAACGTGGATTATCTCAGCTTAGAAATAGCATAGAGCAATGAACTTGGTATCAAAATGATCCTCACGAAATGGAGGTTCAGAACTTGTGAATAACAAGAAAAGCATAATAATTACCGAGTTATGACCGATTTTGCTGTGCAAGCACACTTAAAGTCTACGATGATTACAGTGGATCAGATAACTGAAAAAAATTGTTTAAGCAGAGTGGTGACTGAATTTAACAAAGTGTCAGTTAATTTACACTGATTTTAAAGCTCCTTAGCGAATCATGTTTTGATGAAAGTCTCTGCTCAATTCTAAATTAACTGGTTATAAGTCATGTTGATTCTTTTTTATAGGGTTATCGTCTGGGCTTTAAAGGACACAGTGCTCGATGGCATGGTTCCTCTGCCACAATCTTGCCTTGTTCGTCATCTGTTGTTTGGGGTGTTGTGTGGGAGGTATCAGTAGAGCATTTAGAATCACTAGATGCGTAAGTTATTTGTGCGATTGCATAGGAAAATCGTCCATAAGTCGGCACTTAATGTTTTCTAGTTATTTGCATAAATCTACATTTCACGGGGATCGTTTTGATACCTTGCTCATGGCTCTATGTTATTTCTAAACTGAGATAATCTACATTCACGTTGAGGTGCAGGCTACGCAGTGAAAAACATAATCTTGAGAGAATCGGTGTTAAAGTCAGCCATTGCTTTTAGTTGCATTTCTACAAAACACTTAGCAACTGCACAAAAGTGGGGTTGCTATGGACTTTGCAAGAACTTGTTGAAGTTACATTTAAATCCAGTAGATGGCGCTTCCTTCTTGGCAACAGAAAAAACACGAAGCAAAATCACTGCTTCCATGAGTTACTACCAGAGTTTAAAAATACGAGTTTTTTGCAGTTGCATTACTAGGCTCTAGACAGAAAAGTGGGTAAAGAGTTATAAAATAAAATTTTAAGTGTTTTTGGACACCTTCTTGCTAATTTGATGCTGGAAAAAGTCCAATATATCTGGCATTTGTTTTTATAAATTAACATTAGATCAAAATGTTGGTGCTTTCTACTTTGAAACATCATGACATAATTTTAACTATGCCGACTTATGGATGGTTTTGGTTTGCAAGCAGACATATATGACTTTATTTTCATGGAGTCATTAATAGTGCTACTCTTGATGGTGTTACAAGTCGTACCCGCATAGCAGCTGATTCTTTACGATTAAATGAACCCAGATATAAGCAAGAAACAAGATGGCCATCGTACTTTTGCAGTTACTGCTCCACGATTGTGTAATCGTTTACCATTAACTATGCGTCAACTACCAACATTACAAGCTTTTAAAAACCACTTAAAAGCACACATTTTTATGCAGCTTTATGTCTACATTTTTTAATTTTATGATGACTTTTAAAATCTTATAAGCTTTGCGCTATTTCCAATTAATATAATTTTGTGATTTCAAAAGATCTCTGAGGTATTGTGCTATACAAATAATAAATTATTATTATTATTATTATTATTATTATTATTATTATTATTATTATTATTACTATTAATATTACTATTACTATTACTATTACTATTACTATTATTACTATTACTATTATTTATTATTATTATTATTATCGTGTAAACATCAACACCGTTCAGAACTTCATCATAACTTTATTGGATCGATTATCATACGGTGTCTCTTTTGTACGTATGGTATGAAGCCAGAAATTATCGTGTGAACGTCAACACCGTTCAGAACTTCATCATAACTTTATTGGATCGATTATCATACGGTGTCTCTTTTGTACGTATGGTATGAAGCCAGAAATTATCGTGTGAACGTCAACACTGTTCAGAACTTCATCATGACTTTATTGGATCGATTATCATACGATCTCTCTTTTGTACGTATGGTATGAAGCCAGAAATTATTGTGTAAACGCCGACGCCGTTCAGAACTTCATCATGACTTTATTTGCTGGTAGACTACATATTTTGCAAGACTCTCACAGGCAGCTTATTTGTTGCTTTCAGGCAAGAAGGCGTGCACTTGGGCGTATATAGAGCAATTACGGTTGATGTCGAGACAAACGATGGGAAAGTGTATTCATGCAGAACTTGTGAAAACCTGCTGCCTCACAATGAAAACCAAAAACCATCACCTGTCTATAAAGCCGTGATCGTTAAAGGTAAAAGCTGTCTTATAGTTGTATAGCTGTCTTTATAAATTATAAATTACCGTAGTTATTGGCAGGTAAACCATTCAAGAATTTTTGTGAAGCATGCTCGGGGGCGTGTTAACCAATAGGTTAACTAGGCTATAACCTAGGGTGCCAAAGTTTGAGGGGCATTTTAAAAAAAAAATTCTTATTTTCCTTGGAAAATGTGCAGACTCATATTCATGTAAAGGGCGCATTTTATAGCACACCACAGACACTTACAGAGCTCGTCTTTTATATAAGTGCCACATAACGAACAGGTGCAAAGTATTACACAACAAAAAGTTGTACAGCCTGCTTAAATATAAGCGCAAATACATGTAATAATAATAACCACATAATAGTGTTTCTAATACACTACAAGTAATTTTTTAATCTGCTCACTACATAAACAACCATAAATTCGCAATAGAGATGGGCGTGATAGAACTACAGGCTAGGACGTCGTGAAATCTTGACACGCCCCTGTGGCTGCTGTTGTAGTGATTTTCGACAAGTATAAATGTTTTTGCTAAGGAAAACAAAAGTTTTGTCCTGAAAACCTACCTTTGTTTAAAAATTATTATGCAAGCTCAGTGCTTTAGCATAAGTAACATGCAAACGAACAGCCAATGTGTGTTAAGGTTGTTCATCTATGCATAAATATAGTAATTTACCAAATAACTCAATGTTTTCTATTGCTGTACTTCTTGGTTTTGTTATTAAGAACCGCCTGTCGATGTTTTTACTTCATTTTCGTAAATTTAGAGTTTGCTGTGAAAAAACTAAAAGTACTGCAGATGTCTACTGCTCTTTCTTCAGCATTGCCTTTAAATATTCAACTTTATTTTTAAAATTTACAAGTTTTTTCAAGTTTAAGGATATTTGCAGGGAACTGTTTATAGATAAGATCAGGGGCGGATACAGGCTTTAGAAAAAGGATGGGCCCAACGAAAAGTAGCTAGGGAGTCTGGGGAACCCCGGCTACCAATGTATTTTACTCCATTTTAGACCATTTTTCTTACTATTTCCTTAAGCAGATTCAATAGTTTAAAACTCATTATGTCACCTCAAACTTTTGACTCTTAATTATACACCAATAGACTAGTATACACACTAGTATAGCATATAATTGCGCACAGCGATATCTTTGCCAAAAACTTCAATTCAATTATCACTTAAAGTGTACAAACGTTTTTACACTGAAATCATTAATGCAGAACTTTTTACTCGATATGAGTCATTAAAAGCTACCACAGAACGTTCTAAAGCTTATAATCCAGAGAAAATATGCACTTGGTGTGGTGTAATTGCTACTATGAAAGGGCGGGCCCAGGCCCCGTTGGCCCACCCCCTAAATCCGCCACTGAGATGTTTCTATTATACAGATTTACTAATGACACTGTGGTGTTGTTATTTTGTAGGTGCTATACAGAATTCTCTGCTACAGACTTACATCGAGTGGCTCAAGTCAATTGAAGATAATGGATATGATGGGCCATCAGAGTGGAACGAGAAATTGGTTCTTTCAAGTTTGTAGTTCTGAAGAGCTTTTGCTTTTATGATAAACAAGTCCTCCTTGGTTGAACTGATTCATGATAGCAAGCGTTTGCTGCATTTTGCATGGGTTCATGAAAAACTGCTCTTACTATCTAGCAACTACATTATTTTTGATAATTTTTGTAGGTTTTTACTGGTCACAGAGTAAAGAGAAATTCCTGTTAGAAGATGAAACGACCTTAATTTGTCTTTAGCTGATCGGTTGGTTTTTCCTTGAATAGCTGCAGAACACTGCACAGCTTCTGTTGTAGCAAGCAGGCGATCAATAAAATGGTGTGTACAATCACGCAAGTGCACACAAGACTAAGCTACTCAATAGGTTAAGTTGGAGTGCCTGAAAAGGGTGTGTTTTTCTTAACTTTATCAAACTAAATCGCTTATAAATGTTTAAATAAATAGCATGATTGGATAGCTAAGGACTCTCCCGAATAGAACAGTACCTAATATGTAATGATTTAGTTATGCCTGTGCTCATACAGTAGCAGAAGATTCGTAGGTCTTGGTCGTGAATGAGTGAAAGGTATTCACTAATTGATAGGTGTCTGATAACTGTGTGTAAAGTTTAGATATTAGCAAGCATCGTGAAAACGTGTTCATCATTTGTTTGTCAATCTTTCAAATGACTACTTTTTGTTAGAAGATATTGAGGTTGAATTCAGTTTCAGATGCCATTGCGGTTGTTTATCAAAAGATATGTCAGCAGTTATTGTGCATAAAAATATACAGTCATCCTCGGGTATAAGGTACTCGCTTATAAGGGACCAGCAGCACCAGTCCCGAGTTTTCGTAATGTTTTTCGTATGTAAAAAATTTCGTATATAAGGTACTCGGATATAAAGGACTTTCGGTTATAAGGGACGATAGCGTAATAAAACCCAGGTAAATTACTTCGCATATAAGGGACCCTATGATCAAATGTTTTTTACCTCTTAAAAAGTCTATGCCGAGACCCCGCACGGGCCTACTGTATTGCCTTGGACCTGGTAGTTGTATTTCCTTGGATCTGGTAGTTCCAGGAACTTTATGGAATCATGCACTGTGCGCACATGATGCACCTCGGCCAATCACAATATCCTGTATAAATAATTGGCCAATGAGCTGATCAACATTTGCATAAATATTATTAGCATAACTACCAGTAGCAAAATGGCTTGTAATTGGGATGAGTTTGAATAAACATCAATTTTTGTGTTCAGTTTAAGACTATTGGATGTTTGCATTATATCGGTACATTACATACATTGCAACAAACGGTTCATTGGGCATTAGGCTACCAGATGAAGTATATAGAGCTTGCAGATCTAGATGCACCCTGGGTCTGACTCAACTTCAGCTATAAGGGACATCAGATATGAGGAAGTTTTTTTTCCAGTTCCGAGGCGTCCCTTATATCTGAGGTTGACTGTAGTTTATAGGTTCTTCTACTTGTCATTGTCATTTTAGTTCCTTTAAAGTTTATAAGTCACAATAAGTATTTAATAGTTTGTTTTTTATGCCTAGAATGTACTAATATCTTTTTGTGATGGTCGTGTTTTTGCAACATGCAAGTCACTAAAGTTCCAAAAGTCATTGCAATGATCTTGCTGTGTTATAATGTTACTAAACATACTTGCTGTGCATTATATTTTTTTTTTGTTATCATAATTTTATGTTGGTTTACAGATTTTCAATAAAGATTAAAAAAACATTTAAAATATGTGATTGTATGCTGA
Source organism: Tubiluchus corallicola (assembly GCA_030141605.1). Classification (NCBI taxonomy): domain Eukaryota; kingdom Metazoa; phylum Priapulida; class Priapulimorpha; order Priapulimorphida; family Tubiluchidae; genus Tubiluchus; species Tubiluchus corallicola. Next base: position 89,944 of record JAQGDQ010000244.1, on the reverse strand, counting down.
ATGTTACTTTGCATTCGTATTTTTAATATTATTTGTAATTGCTACTTGTCTGTCATAGAATAGGCAAAACAATACGTTTTACTTTTCTACATTACATACGTTGAAACGAAATCAGAGACTATTTGTGATGTTGACAACGTCGTTGTAAATATTTGTTAGGTATCGTAATTACATGACGAAATTTGACAATTTATTTATCCAACAATGTCATTTGTGTCGCGTCATCCGTAACACCCGTCGTTTTACCCGGAAGAAATGTGAAACGAAAACTTGTCATTTTCAGTCATTTTTATAAAACGTTGTAACTACGAAATCTGGAGAACATGTTCGTATGTGCTGCATACTATAGGAAAACTCATTTCATAATGATGATGATTAATCATTCCCATTGTACGAACGTTACACTAACACTGGCCACTCCTGACCCTATTCTTGACGCCACTATGTACACATCACGTAGGTCAATGTTTTGTCAGCCTTTGTTCTAGCGATTTATAAATTTTCATGGCTTGGAATTAAGAAAATTAAATAATGAATATGGTTAGAACCAACAAACTTCATATTGCTGGCTCATAGTGGACGCTTCAATAGAATAAATATAGAGTCCCTTCTACCTATCTACTGGTACTACTACTAGAAAAAATTCACAACGACATTGACCACGATTCGCACATGAGTTTACATGACTGGCTCATAGAGGACGCCAAAACACAATATTTTGCATTGATTGATGTGTGATCACCAAGTAAACTACTGTACTGTATTGTATTTTACGTGATGTTGTTTTAGTGAATAGTTTCGTGATTTAGCGTATTCACTTGTTTTATCATTAGATTTTTGTTATTTGCGTTATCGTCGATGCAAAGTTTTGATGAATGTAACTTTTGTTATTAGTTATACTGAGCCGAATCCGTTTGTGTGCAACCGCTCATTTAACTAGTCCATAATGCTTAACCAAGCAGCAGTTGAAGCGCTGTATTCAGCTGCTTATTTAGATGATTACATGGATAGTATAGAATTTTTACCAGACGAATTACAACGAAATGTTTCACAAATGCGAGAACTGGATGTTAAGTATCAAGGTACTGCAAGAATTCGATTTTGTATAGCATTAAGGACTTACCAGTTAAAAGAACTAGTATGCCAAATTAACTGAACCCAATGATTCCTGAGACGCCAAAACAGAATTTTACCACAGGAATGAAGAGAAGTTTGTACCACACTACCAACAGCAGTACCAATACGTGCTGTTTACAAACACAAAAATGACCAAAACGTACATTCATCACATTAATGTACAAAAACTGCAAATGCTAATTTCCAAGTGGCTAATTTTTCAGACACTATATTAAGCATAATTGCAAAGATGCATTCTTTTCTGTATTACATGTGGGATGGACTACATGTGGTGACCCTTTAAAGGGAAGTTGACATTTAGGCTTTAATGTTCATACCACGTGCACAGTGTATGACAACATAACTTAAAATATATACAGTAATTTTTTAATTAAGAAAACTGCAATATCTGTCGTACACAAATGAGAAGGTGTAAGAAAATAAACAGTTTGTTATTATTACAACAATGGCTGTGTACAAGTGTGGTGTTGTTGACAGGAGGTGCTACACTTCATCAATTAGCTTTGAAGCTTTCCTAGGTAGTTTGATGATTATGTATCCTCATACAATAAGCCTTTTCACAGTTCCAGCAATTGATGATGATCGTGAAAAGGTTAAAGGTTAAGTGTACCATACAGCACATTTGTGAACACTTGACAACGCCTCGCATCCCATGGTATTGTAAAAGTAATTAAGAAAAGGGGAAAAATGCTAAATTTAGTCTGGCTGGTAAATTACTCTACGCACAGACTAATGCATAATTAAGTAAAGTCCACGTAAAACAACTCAAATTACTGAACTGATGCAGCAGACAACTGCTTTACCCACGTGTTACGTGACGATAATAGTTAAGACTCCTCGCTGTGCTACACTTAACCTTTGACGTACAGCAACTGAGTGTGCGCACAACTTTGAAAAGGCTTATTGCACGGTCGGCAATTATTGAGCACAAAGAGATGTCCATCACAGCTCAAGGTCATGTGAAAGTGTCACTAATAACGACACATTAAGTAGGGGAAGTGCCGTACATGAATCTTCAGATAACCAATAGTTGCATAATGAGGTTCTGTATAACTTATTTGGTATTCAGGTCCATTACATAAATATTTGCGTTCAACTTAAAATTGTCACGTACATCGTAATAATAATAATAATAATAATAATCTTTACTTACACTCGACTTTTGGATGAACAATTAACATTGGCTCAAAGAGCTATTATCGCCGACTGTAAATAACAACCTACAACTGCATAACAGAGACTATTATTACCCCACTTTTACCCTAAATACCACGCGTCAGGCAGGGCAACAGCAGGTACCATTTTTAAAGTATTTGGTATGACACGGCACTGGTTCGAACTCACGACCTCCCAGACGGTAATCAGACATTGTGATGTCATCAATAGTTGGGGTTGCCCCATGTTAATTAAGTGTTTAATCTAATATTTAATTATCAGAAATGCTTTTGCAGATTATCAGAAATGCTCTTACTGGTATTAGAATGTATACTTTTTTTTGAAAAATGGGGTAGTATGTGAAAAATCATCTTGTCTTCCTTTAAATGATTGCTTTTTTATCAGCATTGCTGAGAGAAATGGACCAACATCTGGATCTTTTTCTAACTGAGACGGAACAGGCAACACGGCGACGGAACTTACTCCACATTCACAGAGCTCTTATTAAAACACAAGAAATCGGTGATGAAAAACTGCAAATAATGTCTCAGGTTATCGACATGATCGATAACAAAGCAAGACAACTAGAGATGGATTATCAAAGTTTAGGTGAGTTCCATTACGCACAATAATTATATAATAATAATCTTTATTTAAAGTCGGCTTTTGGGTCAACAATTAACATTAGCTCAAAGAGCTATTATCACCCACTGTAAATAACAACCTACAACTACATAACAGAGACTATTATTACCCCACTTTTACCCTAAATACTACACGTCAGGCAGGGCAATATTAAAGTCTTTGGTATGACCCGGGCCACTGGTTAGAACTCACGACCTCCCAGACGGAAAGCAGACGCATTACCACTAGACTAAACCGTCTGGTCAACACTGGGAGGTCAACCGTTTGGTCAACAAACTACACAGAGTCCATTTTTTATAAGTTGCTGTTGACCAGGGCCGGATTAGGGGTCTAGGGGGCAAATGAAATTACAGAGCCTGCATCCGTCTTGAATGTTTTTTTACTCATAATATGTTTTAGCGACATTTATGTAGTTTGACGTACTTAAATTTATTGCAAATTCTTTTAAATGAACTAAAATAGCTAACTTTTGTTTGTCAATTAAGAAATAGCACTGTTTTACTATCATTGCAAACCAAGCTAGCACATATTTTAACACAACCATAGTGAAAAAACAGACTTTTACTAAATGTCACGAAAACTTTAGGGCCCCCAAACTTGAAAGACCCTAGTCTTATCTTTTACTGTAGGATAATGTGGCCTTGTTGACCACTTATTGACCGCTTATAAACCAATAAAGCCATGTGTGAATTACACGATGAGTCTAGAGGTTCTTAATCCTATTACTTCTTTTTGTGTTTTGTTTCTCTCGGAAGGCTCGTAGAGAAAACCAGAAAACATGCCGTCAAATAAAACTACTTTATTTAGCGAGAATTCTACAACACAAAAGTATGAAGGAACGAGAAACGATTACTGTAAACGTGAAAATCTGAAAAACGTTTAAGTATATCTGAAAAGGTAAGTAAACAAGTATATGTCTATGTTAGATCTGCGTGCTCTGTGTGTTTCCCCGTGTCGGCGGCCTACTTCGCCTTATATAGCGCACTGTAGAAACTTCCAGAACAATCCAGACGGTAAGGCGGTCATTCCGACAGAACATTCTACGATGTTCTATGCAATTCTAATTGATGCCAGCGATCTCCACAACACTTCTTTGTATACGTTTATAACAAAACGATGTTAAAGCACCTTTTGATCTTTCGTACCAAGCAAATTGATTTGGCTTGCAAACATTAAGATATATTGAGCATACGACATAGAATAGGTGCAGAACATTACAGGCTGTCAGTCACTAGGTGGCTCGTAGTTTAAATTAGTGGGAGTGCTGCTTCAAAAACTTTTTAGCCATTGTTTTAATACTGTGTAAAACGAAACATATGTAATTTTTATGTTTTAATTTGTAATTGTGATTTTAAACACACAAACGTATAAAAACTTATACATAATTCTTGATAAAATCCTAAACAAAAAATTTTTGTGCTTACGGATAGCCTAAATTGCCGCAATTCAAGAATATGCCAGTACACAGTTTTTAAACATGTGATAACTGACAACAAACTGTGTGAGCGACAGTACTTTCTCTACCTAGCAGCAGACGCTAGCAGTGCAACATACAGCATGTTATCTCAGACATGTGCGCATGGCCGCAAGTGCACAACACACCACTGTGCTGGGCTGTGAAGCAAACAGTACTACCCTCACACGCTCTGGTTCCTTACAAGTATAAAGTAAGAATTAACGAAAAAAGCCTTATTACATTGAATATTATTGATAATATTGATTGAAAATAGGGGGTGCTGCAGTTCTACAGTACCTATGCGCGAGCCGCCACTGCTGTCAGTATATGAAAAATAGTATTGATTTTTAAAAGAAATATACTTCATTACTTACCATAAAAATCTTTATATTTAGATGTTGGTAAACCGGAAGAAAAACAAGAGGTGACCAACAAGCAGCAACAGCAAGCACAGCAGCAAAATAACCAACAGCAGGAGGAATGCTCACAGACGCAGAAAGAGAAGCCCGGGACAAAGAGATCGCGAAGAAGAAACTACGACAGCATCTCTCGCGATAGCATCCCCGAACCAGAACCAGAAAAAAGGAGGCAAAAGAAAAAGAAAAGAAAGACAAAGACCGATAAAGAGAAGACGCCCGATTCACCACTAGGAGAAGCGATCGATCCCAACGAGCCTACGTATTGCCTTTGCGAACAAGTTTCGTACGGCGAAATGATTGGTTGTGATAACGAACAGTGTCCAATAGAATGGTTTCATTTTTCCTGCGTAAGATTGACCACGAAACCCAAGGGGAAGTGGTTCTGTCCAAAATGTCGAGGTGACAACAGCAAGACATGTAGATTCAAATAGCATTAGTTTCTTGATATTTTACTGTTTTTCGTGAAGGTCTGTAAATAATGGTATGTTTAAGTTAGCAAGACAAAACCGTTTCACTAGCTACAGCAAACTCAAAATCGCGTAACTCAAATTTTCGCCTAACTCAAAGAATTCCGCAAAACGGATGAAATCCTTCATTTTTCCCACAAAAACATCGCTTAACTCAAAATCGCATAACTAAAAATTTTACCTAACTCAAAGAATTCAGCAAAACTGATGAAATTCTTCATTTTTCCCACAAAAAACATCGCTTAACTCAAAATCGCATAACTAAAAATTTGGCTAACTAAAATAAAAAATGGTGGTCCATTTAATCAAAATACACGTAATTTACTTTGCCTAACTTAAAAATGCAATTTATACTCTAGAGCTGAAACTGACAAACAATTTCTTACAAGTGAAAAACACTATCGTCTTCTCGGAAAATTCTTTTTCTTAGATCGATCTAAGATCTATTGTTTATTATTTTCTCTGGGATCGATCTTTCCGGGACGTCTCAGTTGGCGACGTGAAAACACCTATAATGCTGATGAAACTGGTTTATTCTAGATGGTTGCCAGAGGATTCTCACTCGGATTTGTGGGTCCAGCTCGCCATGGCAAGGAATAACCTAAATCGCGAGTGGCTTTGCTGGTCGTATCGAACATACAAGCATCGGATAAACTGCCATTGCTATTTATAGGCAAGAACGACGCCAAACCATGAGCATTCAAGAATTTGAAAGTACCTGTCGTTTTGCAACATAAAAAAATCATGTTTCACTACATAATTTGTTATTATTTATGTAATTGTCATCGAATCTCGTCATTTATGTATAGAAGGGTTGACTTTCTACCTTCTGTTTAGCTCGCCGTCGGGAGGAGGGGTTTAGAGTTTATATCCTGGAAAATGATCAACATCGCCTAACTCAAAAAGTTTTTTTTCGGTTCGACTGGATTTGAGTTATGCAGAGTTTACTGTATTCCCTAGAGGGCACTGCTGTCCTATTTTTTCAAATGGAACACTAATTAGACATTTGTCTTTAGGCTACAGTTCCTCATTGATTTTTGGTTTTTTAGGGCTGTGCATTTATCTCAAAACTGTGCATAAATTCTAAGTACAGGTGTAAATGTGCTTATTTTGGTATCACCAGAGCTGACAGTTCGTTAATTCGTTTTCAAATTGTCCGACGTCAAGAACGAAAATATTTTAGAAATGTTATGTCGAGTCGTAAGCAAAATGTACTTTATAACATTTTAACACTGTGGGCTGCCAAAAACAAACAATGAGAAATATCTGTTCTGTTGGGTAACTGAAATTATTACAAAATAAATTCTTTTTGTACAACAACATTTTTTGTTGCAATAGGAAACCAGTCTATCAGTTTTCAGGCTCCAAGCATGTGACACGTACAGATGTTGTTTGTGTCATATATTTATATACTTATTACTGTTTTAGGATACAAGAAAAGTAGCAAACAGTTGTGCATGTGTGTGTGTGTGTATTCTTAGCTGGTAATTTGAGCAATGCTCGGCCAGGTTAGCAAATGGATTGGTGATTGCCATGAAAACAAGTCGTTGGTAATTTTATGTGGCTGGTGTACTTTCTTCGATTATTTCTTTCACTGCGGGAGGACGTACACATGATTGCTAAGATACCGCCACTAGTTGGCTGAGGCCTGAGTATCTTTGAGTGCTGGTTACTAATTTGTGAGATTACTAATATAATAACTTAATGCAGTAAGTCCTCGCTTAACGACTCCCCGTTTATCGATGTTTCGCTTTAACGACGCTGAAGATTTGACACCTTTTTCTCACTTAATGACGCATGTTTCATTTTAACGACGATTTTCATCGATGGCTCACAGCCAATTTTATTTTATCAACAACATTTTTTGCCTAATTTGAAGCATCAAAATAGTACATATTGTATTACTCTGTTCTAAAAGTACATTAGTAAACTAAACAGAGCCATTCTTATAATGCTTTTACTTCCTTACTGACTATGTACTAAATTCTAGCTGTTTGTATCAAGCAAGATCTATTTGCCAATTTATACGCCTCCAGACGCCCGAGTTTAAACTTTATGCCAAGGAATTTTGTCTGCAACCTAGCCGTTGCTATAACAACCATGTTAGTACAACATAAAATTGTTTCAAGAAGCTTCATGCAGCTTGGCCTTCACTACGCAGTATTTAACTGCTAACTGTCTATATATAGGCTTCAACAGTAAGGAGAGAACTGCTAGCAAGTCTAGCTAGATATTATAGAAAGACAGGTGATTTCAATTAAACAGAAAGAAATTACCGTATATACTCGCATATAAGCCTACATCGCATATAAGCCGACCCCCTAAAACTGCTTTAAAATGGCCAGTTTTTGCAAAAACCCGTATATAAGCCGACCATCAACTTGTCTAATTTTACTCCATACCCAATCAACAAAATTGATCCCTTTTTGTCACATTTTGTTAATTGGGTATTTTTGGTTCATAGAAATTTTTTACTATAAAGATGTAAAATGCTTACTTTTATGTTACATACTAGAAGAAATAGAAGAAATTATACATTTTGATATGAATAAAGAAGAAAATATTTTGTTTTCTATTTATTCACAAAAAATTATAACATTTCTGTTTATAATTTAACGTAGTGTTAAAAATAATTAGAAACCTTCAAAATCATTGTCACTACCACCCTCATCGTCTGACTCTCATCGTAATGAATACAAAAAGCAGACATTTATTGAAATGTGAATTTTTTCTAAAAAAAAGTGGGTGGACGGCGATCCCCCACGATCCCCCTCCAATACACCACTGGTGACACACAACCAAGTAAAGAGTCAGATAGCGATGAAAATGTGTGGCTGGAAAATTGGCATTAGTGTCTGTCCTTGTGTTCATTTTGTTTCATGCGCATATAAGCCGACCCCCTGATTTTAGTATTGTATTTTATAGTTCTAAATTCGGCTTATATGCGAGTATATACGGTAATCAGTAGAAATATGAATGAAGCCCATAAAACGTATAATTTACATGATTTAACCCTTTTACTATGGAAGGCAGCACACTGCCACCTATGTTTTTCATGCAAGGGACGGAAGGCGGTAGACTGCCGCCCAAGCTCAGCTCTAAGCGCAGTCACCCAGGTCTGTTTATTTCACTGTTACGGCCATGAAGAAAAGTTTAACAGCCGTGGGATTCGGGTTGCTTCGCAACAAGTAATGCTAACCAGCCAATCAGCATGTGAAGCCAGGTCCATTCCATGATAGAGTACTGTATAGTGTTCTCCCAATGCGAAATTACTTGTTGATTGTTGGCGAAACTTGTTTAGTCACTTGTTCTGCATTCTTATAAAATAAATGCATATCATGCATTAGTAATATTGACTTTTGTATAAATCGGCTTCTAAATACAAGTATGTTCTTATTTGTGTGGGTGTGCACGTGTGTATATATGTGTGCGCGCATGCGTGTGCATGTGTTTAAATAAAACTAATATTCAATATTAGTGTTTAATAACAATTGGCTATTTGTTTATTTACAAGATTGTGTTTTAGTAACACACCACAAGAGGTTATTGTCAAATGTGTAAAAGCCGATGCGACCCTGTTGAAAAGCAACTCCGTAGTGAAAGGGTTAAGCAGCATTGATTTTTGCTTCTGGAACGTATCTCACTTGTTTTACATTACTTTGTACGGAAGTCTTGGTTTCGTTTAACGACGTTTCGCTTAACGTCGCATTTTTCTGGAACGCATTAGCGTTGTTGAGCTTACTGTATACCCAAATCTCTGATATTTGAATAGTTGATACAATGTATTAAAACCCAGTAAGCTCATTATTATAAATATACCATTATCTAAAATACGCTTATTTAGTTCAATTCCCAGCGAGACAGTATCTCGTTACTGTAAATTACAAGGTAATTCGCGTCATGGCTTAAAGTAATCACATGCTTACAGCTGTATTATCCGTTGCCTTTTATACATAAAACTAGAACAAATATTTTCAAAAATGTATAACAGACATTTTGTATTTTAAACAGCTTAGAAACTTGCAAAAGAAAATGATTTCAAGTCGCAATTTTTTTAGCTTTTAACTGCGAAAAATCTGGGTATGTACTGTAACTAATTACTGTTAACCCGTAGGTCTATGAAGGGTTTCATTTAGCCCAGGACATTAAAAATTCTTCTTTACATATTTTGCTTGCTACAAAAATTAACTTCGTTAAGCAACTATTTAACACACTGAAAGATTCACAAGTTGCACAATTAGTTCTTTTTACAAAAAATTCTAAACTGGCGCTTCTCTGGGTTCAATTAGGATTTCGTTAATACCGACGTGTGGCGGCTGAGAAACGGCGAAAACAACTGCCCTAGCAATGTCGTCCACTTCTAAAATTTTACAACAGCTGCTGCCATCGAATTGGGATTTTGCCTGAAATTTAGAAAAAAAAACTTTATATCAAAAATCTCAATGCAAATCAGCAGATTGTAAAGAGCTTTTTTACACAAACGGTTATTAGAAAAGCCTAGAGCCGTGCTGTTTCAGCTGAGCTCCAGTCGGTTTACTTCTACAGTCGACCTAGCCGATAAGAAACCCGGCTTTAGTTGCGCCAGCCGCTCAGTGATGGGAGGCAAGCTAGCCGACATTTTGGCCAACTGTGAAGATTTTTGCTCGTGATAATCACGTGACACTGCAAATCACTGGTTGAAGTATGGCAAACGCATATTAAACTTCAGAAATTTTTGAACGACAAAGCTGCTCAATTCAAAAGTAAATACACAAATAGGCAATGTAAGTCACACATATGGGATTGTTTTGGTCTTTGGTGATTTGTCAGTAATCAAGGTAAGCCTCGCCAAGAGTTGGATTTAAATTATATTTTGCAATAAATCAATTGCTTTTTTTAATAATAAAAATTGATCTCTAATGCATTATGTGAATTCGTGAATCAGTTTTTCTCTGTGTATAAGCAGCATGAATCATTTAAAAAAATCTGTCTCCATAATTAATAGTTAACTAACAATTTATAATTAACAAAAATTCGCAGCTTTAGCTGACTTAGGTGATTTTTTCTTTAAGCCAACTCAGCTGAAAAGTCAGTCAGCTTCAGCCGAGCTAGCTGATTTACTGTGTGAGTCAGCTGATGTAGTAACAACTGACTGAGCTTTAGTCAAGCTAGCTGATTTACTGTGTGAGTCAGCTGATGTAGTAACAACTGACCGAGCTTTAGTCAAGCTAGCTGATTTACTGTGTGAGTCAGCTGATGTAGCAACAACTGACCGAGCTTCAGTCAAGCTAGCTGATTTACTGTGTGAGTCAGCTCATGTAGCAGCAAGTGACTCAGCTTCAGGTAAGCTAGCTGATTTACTGTGTGAGTCAGCTGATGTACTAGCAACTGACTCAGCTTCATCCTCTAGTTATTAGACATTAGGCAAGTCAAGTCTGCAAAGCCAGCTGTACAAGCACAAAAATGTTAGTCACAATGTTCCTACACACCTCTGTATCAGTTGTATGTTGAAGCAGTTCTGTTGCGCAGTCTCCTGGCTGGATACATGTTACTTTTACACCAGATTTGGCAATTTCCTGTCTGAGAGCTGACGATACACCTTCCACAAAAAACTTTGTTCCCGAATAAACAGCAAGTCCAGGAAATGCCTGGAACAAAGTGCAAATAAGTGCAAACTTCCCTTTCTAACTATGAGTCAGTGTGTATTCTCATATGTGGTAAAATATTGCCAGTCAATGGTAAAAAACTGAGATGTAGTTGCAGTGCTCAAGATGTAGTTGCAATGGTCAAAGTAATTTTTCCCGTGCTGCATTGAAAATAGATAAAATGACACAGACATAGACATAGAACATTTATTTTCTCCAATTAGTTTAACATCAATTTTTTTTTAAATATTAAGTAATTATAATCATGGAGCAGGGCAGGGAAAGACCATAGGGTCATCTAGTCTCCTGCCCTTTCTTATAAATAGATTAGTATATTAAAAATTAACATTGATGCTGCAGATAACAAAAACAAATAAGAAAAAAATAATAATAAGGACAGTATAAATGATACAAATTATCCAAAAAGAACTGAAAGCAAAAAGATAATAAAGTTAGATACCGAAATCTAAACAAAACAATACAATTATTCAGTAATTAGGACTATTATATGTAGTAGTTTCAAATCGGGTCTTACTAACAGGGGAATTTGACCAAGGTTAGTGAGTAAAGTTAAAAACTGAGAGTATGGAAAGAAAAATAATAAGCATCAAAAAGTGTAATATAGAAAAATTTATGAGAAAAAGTAAGTATGAGAAAGAGCAACAATTACTTAGGAGATGAGCAGAAAAAAGAAAAATAACACTGACACAGCAATCATCATGGTGCTATTACTTACAGCACACGAAAATCCTTCACTTACATAAAGCTTAAAAAATTCCTCTTGAAATTTTATAATACACTGCCTTTTTGCATACAGGACTAGCATTGATAGTAATGCTGTATAAAACATGTAAATTTAAACTCCCGCGATGACTGTTATACACAGCCATTTTAACGCAGAAGTGATATGAAAGAACTTTAGATAACACTGAGTAAAGTTTGAAAAAACAGAGCAATCGTAGTGCGCGCATCACTAACTAAGCCAAATCTTAAATTACAGTATCTTGCCGATAAGATTAAAAATACGTTTTTTGGATAGTGAGTGGCGCACCCTGGAGGTGAGTCAGCGACGTTTTACCAATTGGTGAAAACATTTTATACAATCAGTGATTTTCTTTTCTAGTCTTTCAAGCAGGTAAGCGAAATGCTAAGCAACATAACTTTTTTTGGAGATACTTTAACATTTTCTCTTCTCTTTACGTTGTGTGTATATGACGTCGTGTAATGGAGCGGTCGGTACAGATTTAAAACGAAAACAAACAAAAAATCCTTGCAGCGCGAGTACGATATACGCATAAAATTGCTGTAAAGTAATATAATATTTTAAGGCGATTTTTGTGAAACCAACTTCAGGTACCTCTTTTCTTGTCATTTGAGTCTTCTGTTGTAACCACAGGTGCTGGGTGCCTTCGCAGTGCCAAGGCCACAACCTGAGTTAAACTTGACTCAGTTCAATAACAAATAATTTTAAATGTAGGTGGCAGCACATATTAAATTATTATTGTACTAGTTTAATTAAGAATCGCAAATGAAATGTATGACAAATTATCTAGCTGAAGAACATAAGAATTATTTTACCTTTCTCCCAGCATCTGAGGAAATGTTCACTATGTGTCCTTGGCCACGCTGTAGCATGCTGCCCAGAACAGCCCCAATACTATTCAGCACCCCCTTGCAGTTGATATCAACCTGTTTCTCCCATTCGTCTTGGTGTAAGTTTGACATCAGCGTGTAGTACATAATTCCAGCGTTGTTGACTAGAATGTCCACTGGTCCAAGCATTTCCTCTGTTTTACTGATCAGCTTTTTGACCTACAAGAAAGACCACTCAGCACAACTCATAATATTCGATCTGTTTTAGTTTCAAACACGTGACCATTAAAACAGATTTGAACTATTAAAGCCTAAACTTTTTTGGCCCAGCATTGTTTTTCTTGCAAAAAAACAAGACTTATATCTGTCTCTAAAGGTTTGTGTCATCATTTTCAAAGTAATGGAAAACAGTTTACCATTTGTAGGAATGTCTGTATTACAACACACATGCAATAAAGACTATTGAACTTGACAAGCATTTCAGTGGTGTCAGAAGTGGGATTTATTTATGTAGTTTCCAAAACAGCGAAGTAATACTACAAGTCACTGTTACCAAATGCAAAGATGTAGTAGCGTATAAAAATGCAACATGCAGAAGAAAATGTTGTATTGTATCAGTAAGTATTTAACAGTACTGCATTACTGGTTGAGTGAGTTCTTGAGTAAAGTATTTGAAAAAAATTCTGTACCAATAATGCTTATTCTAAATGCAATTCGATACATATAAAGTGCATGATGTCCAATTTGTTGTCTGCTCAGAACTCCTAACTGCAATGTTTTCCATTTTGTTGAGTGTCGAGCCTGTTTTGCATAACCCTCTGACACTTTTTACACACGTAACTCCCTACAGCAAGTTATACGACACTTCGTATAACGACGATAAAACCTTTGCTACACATGTTCTTTCCTAACAATAAATGTTTTGTTTTCACCTTGCCAAAATGTTAAAGTTTTGTTTCCTGACATGAATCTACTAGTACAGTTAGTCCTCGCTTAACGACTCCGCATTTAGCGACATTTCATTTTAACAATGCTGAACATTTGACACCTTTTTCTCACCTAGCGATGCATGTTTCATTTTAACGATTTTTTCACTTTGCTCACAGCGATTTTCATTTTATCAACAACGTTTTTTTAATTAATTTGAAACATTAAGATGGAACATATTGCGTTATTCTGTTCAAAAAATTCATAAGTAAGCTAACAGTGCAATTATTATCATGCTTTTATTTCCTGACGGACTACATACTAAATTCTAGCTGCTCTAACTGTTTGTATCAAGAGAGATCTATTTGCAGATTTATACACCTCCAGACACCCGAGTTTAAATTTTAAGCCAATGAAATTTTTCTGCTATATCAAGTAGGTTAGTACTACAGGAAATTGTTTCTAGGTCACTTCATACAGGCTTGTTCGAATTGTCTGTATGTAGGCTTCAAAGTCAAGGAAAGAGAATCGCTAGCAAGTTTAGCTAGATATTATAGAAAGACAGGTAGTTTCAAGCAAACAGAAAAAAAGTAATTAGTAGAAATACGAATAAAACCCATAAAACATTTAATTCATATATTTAAGCAGCAGTGAATTTTGCTTCTGGAACGTACCTCAATTCTTTTACATTACTTTCTATAGACGTCTTGGTTTCGTCTAACGACGTTTCGCTTAAAGTCGCATTTTTCTGGAAATCCTTAGCATCGTTAAGCGAGGACTTACTGGTACAAGTTTTATTTCCTGGCAAAGTGCCAAACTCTGTATCACATGGTTTTGCAGCTCCATTTAACAATATCAACTTAACTAAGAACCCTGCTAAGATGTATTATCATCGGCAGTCGATGGCTTACTGCATCAATTTATCGCATCACTGCAGCAGACACAGTTCTAGGTTGAATTAAATTTTGACATAAAAAGAATGCAAAATGCTAACGTTCTTAATTGAATCAAAAAATTCCGTAGACTCAGAGCCAGAATTGCTTTTTAGCAATGAAAATGTTTGACACAATGAAGTAAGTTCAACAACTGCTTGTACGACAGATTCACGCATTAATTGCAAATTAAATTCATTTCAAATTGAATAAAACATGTGCAACTTTAATCTGAAAATTAAAAAGGTCACTGTGCGCGACACATCCACCTGAAAATTCAAAGATCAGAATGTCTCTGTGTCGCCTCCGCACCCCAACTAGCAATTTTTGCTCAAACTTACGTCATCTCTTCTTGTAACATCGGTTTCCACGGTAACAGCGACTCCCCCTTCGCTTTCTATCTGCTTCTGTGTTTCAAGTAGCTTGTCGATCCTTCTTGCTGCAAGCGCCACCAAAGCGCCCTCTCTAGCCAAGTGAAGAGCAATTCCTGCTCCTATGCCACTCGACGCTCCAGTTACGACTGCCACTTTACCAACCAAGAGTCTTTTAGCTGCAGATTCAAAATGCTATCAACAACTTTAAAGTTTGCAGTTATACTTTTGTGATTAAAGGAACAATTCTTAAATTAGTATAATTCAAATAATATAACGTTCTAAATGTTAAACAACTGCTTGACACTGCATGGAGTTCTTATTGTTAAATGTGTTAGAAATTGCCTCCTGGCAAACAGCAATGCGGGTGCTCTTCATATGCTTAAATCTTCGAGATCCTCTAGTTTTAATACGCTTTAATGATACAGAACATACGTGGTTGAAGTGCTGAATCATTCCTATCTTTAATTTTAGGTTCGAATCGAATTCGAACTAGAAAAACTGGTTCGAATCAAACTCGAACATTCGATGCTCACCTCTACTTGATACAACTGCAAAGTTGAACATCATAATGCATAAACAGAACAAGAAAACCTACGTTTAATTTTGTTCGGTTTCTCAATGACTCCTCTCTCTGCTAAACTCCTCACGTACATTTGTAGTAACTCACTACCCACTGTGGGGTATTTCCTTTCTAAAGAAGTTAATGCAGACATGAAGTTGTCATTATTGAAGGATGAAAGTGGTGGAAAAGAGGGTCCATCCCTGCAAAAAACAAAAAATGGATCATTTCTCTTACTGTGTTTTTGAGTGAGAGCTTAAAGCATAAGGAAACACTCTGCTTACATAAAGCTTAAAATTTTATACCATTTACATACTGCCTTTCTGCATGCAGGGCTTGCATCGGCAGTAATGCTGTATAAAACGTGTAAATTTAAATTCCCGCGATGACCGTTAGGCGCAGCCATTTTAATGGTAGCTCATTTGAAACAAGTTTAGATAACATTTCATGAAGTTTGAAAAAATAATCAGAGCATTTGTAGCACACAAGTTACTAACTAAGTAAAATTTTAACTTACTTTGTAAGATTCAAGATATATTTTTTGGATAGTGAGTCGCGCATCACAGAGGGTGAGCCAGCGACATTTTACTAATTGGCACGAACATTTTAAATTATTATTTCCAGTTACATAAGTCTTTCCAGCAAGTAAACAAAACGCTACGTAATATAGATTTGCATGGAAAGCTTTTTGGGAGATGATTTAGCATTGCCTTTCCCCTGATTTACGTTTGAGTAGTGACGTCATGTAATGGCGACATCAGAACAGTATTGCGGAAGATTTTAGATGAAAACAAACAAAAATGCCTTTTAACGCGAGTACAATATACGCACAAAATTGCTATAAAGTAGTATATAGCGATTTTTCTAAAACCTACTTCAGGTACCCCTTTTCTTGTCCTTTAACTATTGAATCCAAATTTATCTAAAAGCAAGTATATAAATATATGAAGTCAAGCAAACTATTGTAATATAGTTAGTTAAGTTTTATTATCCTGCTACACAAAAAAACAGTATTGATATATGTAATTGCAGATTCTATGCCTGCGTATCACCTAATTACTGGAAACAGGTATATATACACATTGAGTTACGCGGAGCTTACTGTATATTAAAAATAGTTTACCAAATATTGATATACTGAAGCTAATGCTAACAAAACTGTCACCAAGATGAACAGACATGTTTTTCACTTCAAGTAAAGAAGCTGGATTTTCAAAATAGAAAACTTAGAATTTTGCTCAAATAATTTTTCTGTGTTGATACTAAGGGTGAGCATTCTCTACCACAAAGCAAGTTCGAATCGAACTGAATTTCAGTATATGGGAAATTGGAACTCATTTTGAAAGATTTTAAGATTTTTGAACCACCAGTAAAAATTGATCTTACAAAGATCATACATATTCTCAAGAAAGTGCGAATTCTATTTTTGGAAGACCTATCAGTTCAGTAGATTTATTTCATATAATAAACAAATACTTGTGCATTACAAGTACATTGATAATCAAATTTCTGTCAAAACAACAAAATTAAGATATAATTCTTGAATTCTGTGCTAGAGACCTACGAAGCAAGTTTATGTTAGGCCACTAGAATTAGTAGTGAGAAAAAAATTAACAAAATATTGCTAATACTTAATGAGAGTTGCAGTGGGCGTTAGTATTTCATAATTACGATTTAAACTGATGGTCGGTACAGAGAAATGATAAAATGTTTTAACACGTTCGCTAAGCATTTGTGGAGGAGGTAACACTTGTTCAGACTATATGGAAGTGTGCGCTCTTCCTGATGAAGATGTTGGCTTGGCAACAGGAAAAACCTGAAGCAAAATGACTGCTTCCACAAGCTACTATCGCAGTTTGAAAATACACGTTTTTTACAATTGCTGTACTAGTTTCTAGAAAGAAAATGCGTACAGAATTATAAAATTAGATGTTTAGTATTTTTTGAACATTTTCTTAATAATTTGATGTTAGAATATAAAAGTCCAACACATTTATCGTGCATTTTTATAAAAAAACAAAAAATTGACATTTGACCAAATTTTTGGCACATTCCACATTGAAGCATCATAACGTAGCTTTAACTATGCCAACTTACGGACTGTTTTGGTTTGCAAGCACACATATGATTTTCTTGTAAACAAAACAGTAAACAATGAAAAACAGCTTACCTTACCATACCGTCTAATAATTTACACAACAGCTCTAGTTCTTTATTATCCTGATTCTTTTGCTGCAAAGCTTTTATGTGAGAAATCCAGTCGGAGAACGAAACACTTTCAAGTTCGTAACCCTGACTTTTTAGCCAATATGTCAGCCACCTGTTGTGTAAAATGAAAACCTGGTAAACACTGTCAGCACTGGCTAAGAGAATAGAGCAATCAGCTTTTGGTATCAGTTGCTTTACGAATAAATACAGACAAATCAGTAGTAATGTTACAAAGTAAGTGCTGAAACCATTCTTCAGCCTCACTCACAGGTGCGTATTAACCAATAGGCTAACTAGGCTATAAACCTAGGGCGTCAAATTTTAGAAAAAATTCTTATTCTCCTCAGGAAATGTGTATACTTTCATGTTCATGTAAAAGGCATGTTTTATAATACACCACAGGCAGTTACTGAGCGCAAACTTTATATAAGTGCCACATAATGAACAGGTGCAAGGCATTACACAACAACCACTTGTGCAGCTTGCTTCAACATAAGTGCTATGGATACACATGTAATTAATAATAACCACGCAGAAACTAGGTTAGTAGTGTTTCTAATACACCACAAGTAATTGTTTAATCTCCTCATTACATAAATAACCATAAATTTACAATAGGGATGAGGGCAGGACAGAACTATCAGCCGAGGGCGTCGGAAAGTCTTGATACACCCCTTCTTACTGACAGATTTAAAACTAAATTCCACACAAAAGCAGGTTTAATTACACCATAATAACAGGTTATGTATTTCATGTTATATGCAGAAAAAAAACCAATGAAATGAGTACTCAGACACCTACAACAATACTTAGTCAATCACACTCAAACTGAGTAAGTAATTACTCAAAGGCATACTCAGCTAATGTGCTGGAAAAATCACATGGTGTGGCTTTGTACTTTGTTGTAATGTTTACAAACACATTATTTTCAAAAATTGCAAACTTGCGTCTTCAAGTATTTAGTGTGACGACACTTTCCTTGTGATACCTTCCTACACCTGATGTGAGAAGCAAACGAATCATTCACAAATCGACCCCTTTCATGTTAAAAGATTTTCCTAAGTGGTTCTCTTTTACAGTAGGTTAAAGTAAGCGACATAAATTAGGCGCAAGTGTTCTTCACTAGTGACTTGACATGACATCACATAACTTGTAAGACTAATAAGCATGCTAGCAAGTTTTTTTCTTTTTTTCTCCTCATCTCCTAAGTAATTGTTGCTCTTTCTCATACTTACTTTTTCTCATAAATTTTTCTGTATTACACTTTTTTGATGCTTATTTTTTTCTTTCCATACTCTCAGTTTTTAACTTTACTCACTAACCTTGGTCAAATTCCCCTGTTAATAAGACCCCATTTGAAACTACTGTATATAATAATCCTAATTACTGA
The DNA here is from genome assembly GCA_030141605.1 of Tubiluchus corallicola. Classification (NCBI taxonomy): domain Eukaryota; kingdom Metazoa; phylum Priapulida; class Priapulimorpha; order Priapulimorphida; family Tubiluchidae; genus Tubiluchus; species Tubiluchus corallicola. The sequence goes on along the minus strand of JAQGDQ010000244.1, from coordinate 71,058 downwards.
TCCTAATTACGGAGTAATTGTATTGTTTTGTTTAGATTTTGGTATCCAACTTTATTATTTTTTGTTTTCAGTTCTTTTTGGATAGTTTGTGTCATTTATACTGTTTTTCTTATTATTTTTTCTTATTTGTTTTTGTTATCTGTAGCATCACCGTTAATTTTTAATATACTAATCTATACGAAAGAGCAGGAGACTAGATGACCCCATGGTCCTTCCCTGCCCTGCTCCATGATTATAATTACTTAATATTTAAAAAACTTTTGATGTTAAACTAATTGGAGAAAATAAATGTTCTATGTCTATGTTCACTAGAAAGAGAATTCGAATGGAATTTGTGACTTTCAACTCAAATTAAACGGAGTTTTACCATTTTCGAATTTGAATTCAGTTTCAGGAGTTTCGAATCACTAACAAAAAGTGGTCTCGCAAAGAATGTGCATATTACTTCATTTTGTTCAACAGTAAAAACACCAATAATTGTGTAAAAATTGTGCACCGAAATCGCAGCTGTACTGATTGCACGATGTTTCAATGATAAAGAACGTACATAGTCGAAGTAGCGAATTATTCGAATCCATAATTTTACATTCGAATCGAATTCGAACGTTTGATGCTGAGCGTAAATGCAAATCAGGTGAACAAAGTTACCTTAAGCTGACAGTTTTCGGATTGACAATATGGAAAATCTTGCTCAAACTTTCTCGTATGTTCTGAGTGAGACTCACAATAACCTCGCTAACAAAATTCACGGGTGTCATTTCTATGTTCCAATCTATGGTCGGCACTAGGCCCGCATCGATGCAACCTCGTATCATGAGCAGAGTGAAGTCTAGTGGATTCCAGTATCCCTGCTGAGAGTCACCGGCTAAATTACCTAAAACATTTTACACAGGCATGAGATTGCAAATAGTGCAATTAGAAATTTCACTGTTGTGCCTGATTAACTTGTTGCCCATTGCAGGGATGAGAATTTTCCGCTGATACGCAAAATTCCAAGTTTTTGGAAGACCAGTAGTGCCATTATTCTAAATCGTGTAAATTCGTTGAGAAAAGTTTTATGGACTCAGTACATTATTTCGCAAGCTGACCGCTAGTTGGCAGGCCGTCACTTTGTTTACATCACGTACATCAGTGTAACCACGTGTATGTCTCTAGGTATAAAAATGTAAAATCTATTGTGCAGAGTTATTTGAGTCAATTGCAGACAGTTTTTATAAACTTTTGCATAGGAGCGGCCAGTACTTGGGTGCTTTTGAGACAATTAGGTATCATGTATCCTTGATAGTTGGGTATTTTAAATTATGCATGAAACAAGGTAATTGATATTTTAAGTCCACTTAGAGGTTCTCTATGGTCACAAAATTGCAATTTGTAGCTGGTTTCAAGGGGGTTTTGCCCCTTCGAACCCCATTGGAGCCTAGGTGGCCCCAAAAGCCCCGGCTTGTTTCAGAGTTTTTGCAATTTGTCATTCTCATCCCTGGCCTTGGCAGTCACATGCAGCAGTCTTCAGTTTCAATTCAAGTCTGGTTTTCTTTGATTGGTCATTTTCCTGCAGAACTGGTACTTTTTGCACAACATTCGTTAATTTTCCTACGAGTATTTGCAGGTAAAAATAGCCAACGGGTCTATTAAGTGGGGTTCTTAAGCTTTGTAATGATCACATTTTTATGTCAAGATCATTTTAGGGTTTTGTGCGTTTTCTGTAAATTTATTTAGTGTATTTACACTCTTTTGTTCATCGGGTATAGACAGATTTTTCTCAAGTAGTTAAATTATTTGTCTACTTAAAGAAGAACAGCCAGCATCTTTAAACAGCTAATGAAATATCCAACCGGAATATGTTATTTTTGTAAACTTTTTGTATGCTAATGATATTTGTAAAAACAAATGCGCAAAATTTCACGCAGCAGCAAGCCACAGCTTAGTTGGAACAAAGGATTGCCATGGCGTTTGTTGGCAGCTGCTATGTTCATTGTCCTGCTGTAGCGTCTAACATCAGGCTGCCGGAATAGGCATTGCTAAAGTTGACGTTGCTATGGTGACTGAGCAATTTTTTTGTCTGCCATCTAGGGACGAGTTAAAGAACAATACAAGTGTGTAATTGCACTACTTGTATACACAAGGGTAATTAATAGGTAGGTTTGCACAATGCAGTAATATTAAGTAGTAAATAATTTTGCAAATGAATGTTGATAAGGACTGGCAGTGCAACAAATTTGAAATATAAGCAAAAAGAAATGCAAAAATTCTGAGTCAGAATATGAATCGGGATAAGCCAGGATAAGAGATTAGGGATGCAAAAGGTTATAAAATGGGCTTGAGTCATACTGATCTGAACCAGACTCCATCCAGACTATTTTACAATCACACTCATATCTCGGTTTGCCGGACAAAATCGGGGAGACACCGAATTGGCCGATTATCCGTCTTTACCGTTTCTAAGCTAATACAGTAGGCGCCGTGCATTAGACTCACGGTAATGTATAATCAATCGTCTAATTGTCTCAAAAATATCTAGTGCGCGCCACTCCAGACAGACAAGCTTCACACGTGTCATTACGCGCTGCTTGATTGCACCGATGTAATGATGTAAACAAAGTGATCGCCCGCCAACTAGCGGTCAGCCAGCAAAACAACTGACTGTGTCCGTAGTATGCAGGACTTTTAACGGACCAGATTTTGTCCGATTTTTCCAATATCCGTAAAAGCGAGGTCCGGCAAACCGATATATGACTGTATGTATAATTCTTAACCTAAACTAGCAGAGATGAAAAAATAGAGATATGCTGAGATAATTTCATGCTCTAAAACCAAAAATATACATGGCTATACTAACCAAGTCTGTAAATGGACACAGGAAGACCTCTGTTCTTAGCAGTTAACACTAGCTGTTCAGCAACCCACTTGGATTGAGAGTAACCATCATGTAACTGATTCGCATACTGCTCCATGTCTGCATTCTCATTACATTGCTTTACGCCATGAGGAAACACTGCATTAGTGCTAGTAAAATTGAACAAAATGCGTAATTAGTCAAACTGCGAAATGCAAGGCGGTAACGAACAATATGTACGAGGAAAATGTGATGAACATGTTTGTACTTCGAGCCAGGTTGGTATAGTGTCCGGAATTAGTGGCACATTTTACTTGAATGATGCGGCGGCACCTCAGGACAAAGTAAGTACGAACTTGAGAGAGAGAACACGAGGTCGGAACAATGAAGTTTCAGATGACATGTTTTAAACTTTCATTTTATTTATTATTATTATTATTATTGTTACTATTATTATTATTATTATTAACTAAATGCTGAACAAGACTCTTATTTTGCTTTTGAATACATTATTATTATTATTATACTATTATAGTTCAAAAAACACAACTTTATTAAAACTTGTACATTAAAAAGTTAAAATCATGCCAAACGTTTCGACAAACTTCTGCTGTCATCATCAGTGGTAAATTTACAATCATACAACCAGATTATATAGTTACAGCCTATTATGCACTAATTACGTAATTAACAAAAGATAAGTAGATAATGAATAAACAGACCAGTAAAGAAATTGATACAGTAACTTAAGCACTAATTATGTATTTACAAAAGCCAGATAGGTAATGAATGATTAAGCAGACCTGAAGAAAAGAAATTGATACAGTCACAAATAGCTAAGCGTTTGGAAATAAAGTTAAAGGTATTGAACTGCTTTGTACATTAAGAGAAGCTTTATTAGGGAACATAGGTAAACTTTCTTTTATTAAGATGTCCCAGATGTGCTCTGGTCACAATGCTAAAATTATTAAAATCATCTTTGTGGCCAGAGGCACAAATATGTTCACTAATGCTGGATTGAAGCTAGTTAGTGCTTAAGATACTGTATCAATTTCTTTACTGGTCTGCTTATTCAATACCTATTTGGCTTCTGTTAACTGCTTAATTAGTGCATAATAGGCTCTGCCTATATAATATGGTTGTATGTTTGCAAATTTATCACAGATTATGACAGCAGTAGCTCTGTCGAAACGTTTGACATGATTTTAACTTTTTAATGTAAAACCTTTAATAAAGTTGTGTTTTTTAACTATAAATGTTTTTAAGTGCCTGTAATAAAAATAATATTGTTAAATAGCTTTATTATTTTACATCTTGGTATAAAGATATTTCTAAGACAAATAATTGGGAACTTTACATACCTGATATAATGCAAAGGTTTAATCTTATGAAAGCAAGCAAACGCTATAATGTTCTCTGTGCCGAATACATTTGCTCCATGCAATGCCTGTTAAACAGATAAAAATAAACATTAACTTCAAAAACTGTAAAGATTTTAAATCATAAAATCAAGAAAACAAGAAAAAAACAATTGTATTTTTCCACAGTAATTATAGTAATTATAGACTCACTTTTGGACAGAAGCTGATGGGTGTAGCCTATTAGCTATTACTGTAGAAGTATGAGTCATCACTATTGGTATAAAGGGCACATTTTGTAACACACCATAGGCAATTATTGAGAGCAGATTTTATATAAGTGCCACATAATGAACAGGTGCAAGGTAATGCACAACAAGCAGTTGTACAGCCAACTTCAACATAAGCGCTATGTAAATACATATAATTAATAATGACCACATAGAAACTAGGTTAACAGTGTTTCTAATACACCACAAGTAATTGTTTAATCACCTCAGTACATAAATTTACAATAGAGATGGGTGGGACCGAACGTAAAGTCTTGATACACCCCTTCTTACTGAACAAATGCTATAACAATTACTGTGCCGAGCACATTTGCTCCAAGCAATGCCTTTTAAACAGAAAAAAATAAATGTCAACTTCAAAAACTGTAAAGATCATAAATTATGAAATCAAGAAAGCAAAAAAACCAATTGTATTTTTCACAGTAATGTCACTGAATACAGTAGGCAACGCTTAATAGATTCACTTTTTAACAGAAGTGTCTTGACCCAATTAGCCGATTCAATTAACTGACGAGTGTAGCCTAGTACTATCACAAAAGTATAATGACTCGTCACCTTAGTTTGCATTGCAGAGGCTTTAAATGAATTTTACAAACGAAGTTCATATGTGCAGTTATTTAAGACTATTAATTTACATAAGTGAATTAATAAAAAAAGGTCGCACAAATCTGATTGTTTCCACTAAAAATTACAAAAATCCATGCAATGTCGGTAAAATGCAAAATCCATAAAATCCATGCAAAATCCATAAAAACATTGAAAATCTGTTGCAGTATACTGTACATATTCATCTACAAAACACCTAATCACCTAGTGCTTTAGCTGCAGTTGGTGATGACCTTGTTTGTCCTGTGAAAAGCAGCAGGAACTTCAAAAGTAAACGCTGGGCAAGTGATTAAATGTTTAGCTTCCAGATACAATGAGGTTAATTGAATTGTTAATTAATGAGGTTAATTAATGAACAAGCGGGTGACAGATTCAAAGCAAAACCGCTACGCTGGTATATTAGTGTATATGATACACATACTGTACCTGCTTACAAACTAAGCTGTACTTAACGTGACTGTTTCTACGTATATTATAGTGCACAGAATCGACGTAAAGATGACATAAAAGCAATAAAAGCTCTTTGGTCACACATAAGTGTCTTATTTTTTAAGTATGTGAAGTAAAAATATTGAGTAAATTATGCAGAGTTATTTGACTCAATTACAAACACTTTTTATATACATTTTAATAGGAGCGGCCGGTTCCAGACATTCTTGAGTCAATAAACGAGTGATTCCATTAACCGTGAGTCTAATAAACGGCACCTACTGTATATTGAAAAGATGAAAAAAACAACTGGCTTTGACCTACTTAATAATAACAAATGTTAGCATACATTTTACGTAAAACTTCATCACCTTATATGGATAAATGAGATTGACGGAAGCAGCTGCATGAATTATGTAATCAACAGCGTAAGACAAGTGCAGGTAATCACCATCAGACAAACCCAGGTTCATGAGTGAGACGTCACCTATCAACAAGAGTTGTCTGTACGTCCAACATTATGTACTGCTTTTTTCTTCTTAAACACATCACCATGATAAACTCTCTGTTCATTTATGAATTGTGTGTTTGCAAACTAAAACAGTCCATAAATCGACATTTTTAAAACTACGTTATGATGCTTGAAAGTACAATGCACTAAAAATTTGGTAAAATGTCGATTTTTTATTTTTTATGAAAACAAATGCTAAATATATTGGACTTTTATATTCTAGCATCAAATTATCAGGAAAAGGTCCAAAAGATACTAAAAATCTAATTTTAAAACTCTTTACCCACTTTTCTATCTAGAAACTATTACTGCAATTGTAAAAAAAATTGTATTTCCTAACTCCGATTGTAGATCGTAGAAGCAGCCATTTTGCTTCGGGTTTTTTCTGTTGATAAGACCAGATCTTTGTCAGAAAAAGCCATCTACTGGATTTAAACATAACTTCAATTTGCTCTTGTAAAATCCATAGCAACCAAAATTTATGAGGTTGCTAAGTGTTTTGTAGAGACGCGACAAAAAACAATGGCTGACTTAGCAGTGATTTTCTCAAGGTTATGTTTTCAGTGTGCAGCCTGCACCTCAACTTCAACATGGATTATCTCAGGACAAAAAATGATCCTCATGAAATGGAGATTCAGGACATGTGAATAACTAGGAAAGCTTAATTGCCGACGATTTTGCTGCGCAAGCGTGCAATATACGTATTAAAAGTAATAAGCCTGAATTAATAAAGAATTTCATTTTTAAAACTTTGTGACAAAAATGCATGTGTTCAGAATAAAATAGATAAAAATAAAATAAAAATGATTAATAGATTGAATAAACAAAAAGACTCAGATACCTTTGATCAGACCGACTCTAGACTGAAATCTTTGGATTTCCTCCTCAGAACCTAAAATGCCGAAACTCTTCAGATTTGCTTCTAATCGCTGGCGTATGTCGTTGTGTTCTGGAGTATCACGTACTAAGCAATGCACATAAACCTACAAACAAGTTTAGACAGTGACGTTGAGAACAAAAGTAAAAAGCAGGTTTGCTTCAACATTCACTGAGGTCTTGTCGTTTTTTGAAAAACCTTATTTTCTTGCTTACAATAATAAACAAAAGATACACAGAGATGTAAAATATAGCCTTTCTCTTTTTGTTGATAATTAGTTCTTGCCATCCTTCTGTCTCGGAAGACAATGGAGTGTGCGCCAAGAGAGTCAGTTATTGATCACATTGATGGAGCTGCAGCGTCGACTGTGGCTGAGTAGTGCAATCCTTGAACATCTCCAGGGTGCATGCCTGGGCAAGGTGTATCCTGAGTTACCCAGACAACAGGAACCCCCCTCTCTTCCTCGCTGGTGTAGTCCAAAGGAAAGCGGAGCGATACGTTTGGCACCAGGTTGGCTGCAGGAGCTGCCAGAGTGAGTGATCATGCTGCACTGGTCCGCCTTCGGGGCTCCACTCCTGATTTGGAAGGTTTACTCCTCTACACATGGCCGTTGGGTCACTTGACCTCCTCCGCCCTCTAGCCGTTGGCTGCTTGCGCAGCTCCTCCGCCTAGTGTTGAGATACAGTGTGGGCAACTGCAAGCCTACAGCACCTGGTATTCCTAGGTGGTCATCCATCCAAGTACTAACCAGGTTCTACGTTGTTTAACTTCGGTGATCAGACGAGAACCGGTGTTTTCGACGTGATTTGGCCGTAGCTGTGTTGATAATAGTTTTTCTTTAAAGTCAGATTTTATTTGAAATTACTTTGAAGAATAAATTTTTTAAACAAATTTTTCATACAAACGTCTGTATACACATACACAACATTTCGCTGATGTAGCAATACCTTTGTGTGTTTCAATAAGTCGCGTAACAGAAACGCTCCAAGAAAGCCCGTTGCACCTGTGAGTAGTACTTCACCTCTGTTCCAGGGTCTTTCAATGCTTACTGCTCTCCAGAAGGCTCTCAATTGCATGTCATTGCTGGTTTATAAAAAGTAAGAATCAGTAGTGACATTTATTCAGTGAAATCTATCGTACATTAATAATCCTTGAATTCTACCTTACACAGCAAATTATTTATGCTCTTATGTAGTAACGCTTATTCTAATAGTAACATAAATTAGCATATAATTACAGTGAAATCTATAGCACATTAATAATCCCTGAATACTACCTTACAGAGCAAATTATTTATGCTCTTATATAGTAAAGTTTATTCTAATAGTAACATAAATTAGCATATAATTACAGTAAAATCTATAGCATATTAATAATCCCTGCATTCTACCTTACAGAGCAAATTATTTATGCTCTTATATAGTAAAGTTTATTCTAATAGTAACATAAATTAGCATATAATTACAGTGAAATCTATAGCATATTAATAATCCCTGAATTCTACCTTACAGAGCAAATTATTTATGCTCTTATATAGTAACGCTTATTCTAATAGTAACATAAATTAGCATATAATTACAGTGAAATCTATAGCATATTAATAATCCCTGAATTCTACCTTACAGAGCAAATTATTTATGCTCTTATATAGTAAAGTTTATTCTAATAGTAACATAAATTAGCATATAATTACAATGAAATCTATAGTACATTAATAATCCCTGAATTCAACCTTACAGAACAAATTATTTATGCTCTTAAATAGTAACGTTTATTCGAATAGTAACATAAATTAGCATATAATTACAGTGAAATCTATAGCATATTAATAATCCCTGAATTCTACCTTACAGAGCAAAGTATTTATGCTCTTATATAGTAACGCTTATTCTAATAGTAACATAAATTAGCATATAATTACAATGAAATCTATAGTACATTAATAATCCCTGAATTCTACCTTACAGAGCAAATTATTTACGCTCTTATATAGTAACGTTTATTCTAATAGTAACATAAATTAGCATATAATTACAGTGAAATCTATAGTACATTAATAATCCCTGAATTCTACCTTACAGAGCAAATTATTTATACTCTTATATAGTAACGTTTATTCTAATAGTAACATAAATTAGCATATAATTACAATGAAATCTATAGTACATTAATAATCCCTGAATTCTACCTTACAGAGCAAATTATTTATACTCTTGCATTCCAGTGAACTCCAACACTTTCCTCTTTCTTTCATTAGCTTCTTTATCACTCATTCTATTTTTGTAGCTCAACATCAACATCAACATCAAACACATCATAATCAACTTGTCCCACCCTTTCGCACACCAGCTATTTGAAAAACAAGTTACAGACCCTCCCAATTTCGCTCTTACTTAATTCGTAACTAACAATTCTTGTAATCGTGCGTCTATTAAACTTATAAAGACGTATCTAGTCACTGAAAGGCTTTTATATAGGTTATGCCTGTTAGCCAATCAACATTTGATTAATTGTCCATTGTTTTTTTATTATAAATGTACTTAAGATTGTCATGTTTCTTGTCAAATAAAAACATTGTTTTTTTATTATAAATGTACTTATGATTGTCATGTTTCTTGTCAAATAAAAACATTGTTTTTTTATTATAAATGTACTTATGATTGTCATGTTTCTTGTCAAATAAAAACATTGTTTTTTATTATAAATGTACTTAAGATTGTCATGTTTCTTATCAAATAAAAACATTGTTTTTTATTATAAATGTACTTATGATTGTCATGTTTCTTGTCAAATAAAAACATTGTTTTTTATTATAAATGTACTTAAGATTGTCATGTTTCTTGTCAAATAAAAACATTGTTTTTTTATTATAAATGTACTTATGATTGTCATGTTTCTTGTCAAATAAAAACATTGTTTTTTTATTATAAATGTACTTATGATTGTCATGTTTCTTGTCAAATAAAAACATTGTTTTTTATTATAAATGTACTTAAGATTGTCATGTTTCTTGTCAAATAAAAACATTGTTTTTTTATTATAAATGTACTTATGATTGTCATGTTTCTTGTCAAATAAAAACATTGTTTTTTATTATAAATGTACTTATGATTGTCATATTTCTTGTCAAATAAAAACATTGTTTTTTTATTATAAATGTACTTATGATTGGCATGTTTCTTGTCAAACAAAAACATTGTTTTTTTTTTATTATAAATGTACTTATGATTGTCATGTTTCTTGTCAAATAAAAACATTGTTTTTTTATTATAAATGTACTTATGATTGTCATGTTTCTTGTCAAATAAAAACATTGTTTTTTTATTATAAATGTACTTATGATTGCCATGTTTCTTGTAAAATAAAACATTGTTTTTTATTATAAATGTACCTATGATTGTCATGTTTCTTGTCAAATAAAACATCGTTTAACTAAAACTGATCAAAATAATTTCCTAAATGCTAGAAAATTAGCTTACTTTGTGAATTGGCAGTGAAAACTAAAAGAAGCTAATATGTTCACATAACAAAGCTCATTTCTTGTGCGGCAACAATCGACATACAATAGTACAGATTTCTTTACTTTTACTTGGAAAATCTGAAATACCGCAAATTTTACTATTTACTACTGTTAAAGCAAATGATTTTAATTAAAATTATGATTAGAGGCCAGAGCTGCGCCATTTCAGCTGAGCTCCAGCCGGTTTATTTCTACATCCGACTTAGCAGATAAGAAAACCAGCTTTTGGCTCGCCAGCCAGTCAGTGACCGGATTCAGTTGCCGGCTGCGAAGATTTTCGCTCTTGCGAACAAGACACTAGCATAGGAGCGTCTAGTTTTTTGCTGGATTGCTACCTTTCTTGAGAGCAGATTTTTTTATTTTAGAATTCTGCCTGCCCAATGTCCACAATTGACGTAACAGGCTTATGTTGATGATGAAATCACTGGTTGAAATGTGGGTAACGGATTGCGGATTCAAGGTAAAATTGTGCGTGTGCTGGTTTTTGAACGAGAAAGCTGGTCAATTCAAAATTAAATACACAAATAGGCAATGTAAGTCACATGTATGGAATTATTTTGGTGTTTTGGTGATTCATCGGCAATCAAGACAAATCTTAGCAAGAGTTGGATTTAAATTATATATATAATTTATATATAATGCCTCTCCTCACATATTGAGACTGGAAGATGGGCAAGGATCAAATGAGAAGACAGGCTATGCTCCTGTCCTGGGCATACAAACATTCAAACAGAAGAGCATGTTATCTGTTTTTGTCCACTTACGAATCACCTTCGTGAAGATAACACTGAACTGAACTTCAACGAACTGTATGAATTTTTCAATGGAAACCCAATGTCATATTGTGAATTTGTAAATAACACTTTAGCTGTTGTTGGACAGTAATGATCATGTTATGTGATAGTAAGTGTGTAGTGAGAATTTGTAAATAATTCTTCGGCTATTTTTTGACAGTAATGATCATGTTACATGATCTAAAGTCCTTTTTTGTAGTGAACTATGGACTGAAAAAATTTAATGTTCGACTATCTTTTAATCAGTCAATAAACTATATATATATATATATATATAGTACCAACTGATTCAGCTTCAGCCGAGCTAGCTGATTTACTGTGTGAGTCAGCTGATGTACTAGCTAATGACCCAGCTTCAGCTTCTAATGTGATTAAAATTTAAAAGAACTTTTAGACACCCAGTATATTAGAACTACGATAGTTTTAAACATAAGCAGACATAGCAAGTGTTTGTAAGACAGTACACATACCTAATAAAAGCTTGATCATGCCGCTTTACTTCAGCCAACAAGTCAAGTTTAAGTAGCTTAACAGTGGCTTTCCCATTATGATTGTCATCTAAGAACTGCGCAAACGATGCTACTGTCGAGTAACTAAACAAGTCTTGGACAGAAACTTGCACACCAAACTCTTCATGCACAGCATCCAGAAACTTAGCAGCCAAAAGAGAATGGCTGAAAAGAAAAAGAGGAAAATGCACCTTAAGAACCTTTTATGTCGCACTTGAATCTAATCTTTTGAACCTTTTCTGCCTGAAACTGAATGTTTATTTTGAGTAATTAAAAAGAATTAACTCCTTCAGGACCACACTGTTCAAAATTGGTCTTATAAAACCTATGACCATCCTGCTACTGTGTGAGCACAGATGTAACTAAGTGATTATAGATTAGGTGCTGTTCTAATCAGGAGAATATGAGCTACCTAATCGTGCTATTTGTTTAAGTATTTATAAGTGATTTAAATGGATAAAGCTATGAAAACTCATGCCCTTTTCAGGTTAGTCCAACTGTGCGTATTGAGTAGCTTAGTCTGGTGTACACTTGCGTGATTGTACACACTAATTTATTGATCTGCACTAGCAGAAGCTGGGCAGTGTTCAGCTGCTATTCCAGGAAAAACCAACCGATCAGCCAACACTCACTTTTACTCTTTCAACAGGAATTTTATCTTAGAAATAGAGTAGACTTGAGGCCAAAGTGCATCAGAATGTTGTGTGTGGATGTAATTTTCTGCATTAACCAATTTCACACAAGTGATACTGTACATTGTTACAGTGCAAACACTGCAGTTGCTGAAGGCTTTTTCCAATTTTCTCGTCAAAAACTGGATTTTTAATTTGTCTAAGGTGAGCAAATGCATTTCATATATAATTTTGCACAAAAATCCATTGTGTGAGGAGTAGAAACCTACAAAAATTATCGAATACAATGTAATCTCTGCTCAGTGAGAGCAGTTTTTCATGAAACCATGCAAATTGAGCAAATGCTTATGGTCCTGAAGGAGTTAAAGAAGCATTTGGAAAAACAAAACGATGTCTGTTGTCAGTCCTTAACTAAACAAAAGCAGAGAATAATTATTAGAAGTTACCAAAATAGAAACAATGAAAAGCAAGAAGAGCCTGCACGCATCTACACAAAAAACTGTACATGCTAATGATGAAAAGTAATATTAAGCTTCAAAGCTTTAATTAATACAAATATATTAATCTTTCGCTAGTTTTAATTTGTCATCCATTTGCATCACTGAACTGCTTTTTCTCATAATTAATCTTAGTTGGTAAAGTTTTTGAATGTTGTCTACCTTGCAAGTCTGATTTGGCATATCTGATTTGAAAATATTTTATATGACATTAGTTATAGTTTAATTATCATGCAAGTTTTCAGCGTAATGAAATTACAAGAAATAGCTTTGGTCGCATTAGAGTGCATTGTCACATGATTTTGGTACTCATGTCGTGACACGACTTATTTCGCTAGCAAAAGCCCCGCAAAAAAATTTGCTTAGAAATACACTTATAATCAAAAAAGCTACCTATTGTTTGTCTGTTTATCTAACGCAAAGCCAGCAGCTTTTACTGAATTAAAGCTATAAGGTTATAGACAGAGTATGGATGACGTCACAACAATGGCTTTCTGTCAGCAGTTTTCTAAGCGAAAATTGCCAAAAATGGAACACCTAATTAACTCCTCGCTACTCCTCTTGGTGGACGTGTCCTAAAATGCAGCCCACATCATCGTGTAGCCCTGTTCTTGCTCTTTCTAAAGAGCTATATATCTCCTTCCGAGAGTCCCACCAGGCGCCGCTAGAACATTTTTTCCGCATGCTGTTTGGTCAAAATTTCGAAAAAATCGCGAGTTGGCCCGGGGAAAACACCTGTTACGGGATGCCGTAGCCCTGTCGCGAATTCTAAACACGCCTATGACACCCACCGCTGAACGTGTTATCTATTCATAGCCAGCACCGCCCCCGGCTCATTCCCGTTCTCTAGAAATAAGAGGTATAAGTTTTGCCAGCGAAAGTTAATATACTAACAACAAGTTACTACAAGTTTACAAAACAAACAAAAGACTACCAACTAAAAACATGAAGCATTGTGTTAGTAAACCTAGCAAAAATGCTTTGTTATGCAGTCAGTGAAAATAAAGCTAGCCAAGTACACCATAGCGATTTCATCCTTTGGTATTTGTCGTTTCACTTCCATCTACTAACATAAGATTTTTAAGATTTAAATAAGCCTTTTCACAGTTCCAGCGATTGATGATTATCCTGAAAAGGTCAAAGGTTAAGTGTACCCCAGGCAACGCATTTGTGTACACTTGACAACGCCTCGCAGCCCATGCTGTTGTAATAGTAACAGTTTTAGAAGCTAGCTAGAACCTTACCTAGTTCATTTTCTCTCGTTCCCAAACAAGATCCTGCTAGTAAATCACTCTACGCACAGACTAATGCATAATTAAGTAAAACCCACGTAAAACAACTGAAGTTACCGAGCTGGTGCAGCTGACAGCTTTACTTTACACATGTTATGTAACAGTTGTAGATAAGACGCGTTGCTGTGCTACACTTAACCTTTGATCTACAGCAACTGTGAGTGCGCACAATGAAATTGCTCATTACAGCAGTACTTATGGAGTCATAAAAGCAGACTTTTTACAAAATTCTCAAAATTATTACAAAAAATAAGCTAAAGATTTCCGCTTTGCATTTTTTCATGCTGCTTTTTCTATTTACTTGTGTTCTTTCATCAATGTAAAATTACAAGCCCACAACTTACAGATTATAGGTCAGGTCTGTTACGTGAGTTGCTTTCACAGTTTTGTTGTATGCAGTTGCTGTAGTTCAAAGGTTAAGTGTACCACAGCAACGCGTCTTAACTACAACCATCACGTGACATGTGGGTAAAGCAAAGCCATCTGCGGCATGAGTTTATTAACTTCAATTGTGTTACTTGGATTTTACTTAGTTATGCATTAGTCTGTGCATAGAATGATTTACTAGCAGGATCTTGCTTGGAAACAAGAAAAAATGAACTAGCTAAGGTTCTATGTAGCTGTTAAAACTGTTACTATTACAACAGCTTGGGCTGCGAGGCGTTGTCAAGTGTACACAAGTGCATTGTCTAGCACACCTGACCTTTGACCTTTTCACAATCATCATCAATCTCTGGAACTGTGAAAAAGCTTGTTGACTCATCTAGAGTGTGATGTCACTGATTAGAGGTCAAATTGGCAGTACGCCACCACTAATATAATTCACATGTTGCCCTTCGTGATATAAAGTGTACTAGCCGCTGTCAAAACTTTAGTGAATGGCCTGAGGAACAGATAATTTAGATTATTTACACTGAGTAAGGTCCGTTCCGCCGTAAGTCCACAAATCAGGCATATACAAACAAAACCACAGTAGTGATTGACTAGAACATTGAGCAAAAGTAGCAGCAAGAGAATCCTTCGTAAAAATCCACCAACGTGTCATGTAGCATTGCTGAATGAAACAAGAAGACTGTGTCACCTGCCTCTTCGGAAAGGATTAAACTTGTTGATGGTGTATGAACTGAAAGTGACAACTTCAAATAAAAAAAAACGTAATTACATTTGCACCTTGGCAACGTCGGATCCATGCTACACGTCGATAGCTTATGAACTGAAACTGACAACTTTACATAAAAAACATAAGCTAAAAGCATCAGACCTTGGCAACATCACATCCATGCTACATCAGTCACAGTGGTCTGTTGAGCAACCAGCAGAATGGTTAGCTGAGACTGAGATATAACATGTCGATGATAAATTTCATCCTACATAATGAAATAAATAAATAATTTCCTTTATTTAATCTTGTGATACTAACAATCATTCCACGGGATTTAAAAATATGTGTATACATTCAACCTCGGATATAAGGGGCGCCTCCGGACCGGAAAAAATTGTCCCTTACATCCGATGTTCCGTACAGCCGAAGTTAAGTCAGACCGAGGGTGTATACCTGTACTTTTCTGTACTTTTACCCAAATTTTTATGGATTATTGCCACACATTCAGTGCAAACGGTATGTAGGAAGCTCCTTCAGTGATGTGAGATGTATGTGACCCCGGAAACCGAGCTGTTCGAAGTTTGTGAAAAATTGAGGTCAAAAATTGATAAATTTATTTTGATCATCGGGTGCCTTATATGCGAGGTAATTTACCTGGGTTTCTATTACGCGGGACCTGAAGATATAGTCCCTTATAACCAAAAGTCCCTTATATCTGAGTACCTTATATACAAAGATTCTTTTAAGGAAAAACGTTACGAAAAATCGGGACCGGTGTTGGTGGTCCCTTATAAGCGAGTACCTTATACCCGAGGTTGACTGTACGTGGCTGCAAATATCAAAAGGATTTAAATATACAGCCTGCAAACACTGTAATGCACTGTAACAATTACATGCTAACAAAATGCATCAAAAAGAGGAATAATTCTGAAATGCAAGCAGTTATAAATTGGCCTTCTACTGAGTGCATCAGTGCACAAATGCTTGTTCATATAAAAACTTCTCATTGTCTAGCTGGTTTGTTTAACAAAAAGGAAATCTTATAATAGTAGGAACTGCACACTCTACCCTATTTATAAAAAATATTTGGAAATTTAAAAATCAATCTCTATTCACTGCTAAAAACATTTTATAAAGTCATTTTAAAGAAATAACAACATATTTTCAACTAAATGTGTGCTTGCAAACCAAACCCGTCCATAAGTCGGCATAGTTAAAAGTACGTTATGATGCTTCAAAGTAGAAAGCATCAAAAATTTGGTCAAACGTAGATTTTTCATTTTTTAAGAAAACAAATGCTAAATGTACGGGACTTTTATATTCTAACATCAAATTATCAGGAAAATGTCTAAAAAATACTAATCTAATTTTATAACTCCTTACCCACATTTCTGTCTAGAAACTAGTGCAGCATCTGTAAAAAAACTTGTATTTTCTAACTCCAATTGTAGCCATTTTGCTTCGTGTTTTTTCTGTTGACAAGACCAAGTCTTCGTCAGGAACAGCCATCTACTGGGTTTAAATGTAACTTCAATTTGCTGTTGTACAATCCATAGCAAACACACTTTCGTACGGTTGCTAAGTGTTTTGTAGAGATGTGACAAAAAACAATGGCTGACTTTAACAGTGATTTTCTCAAGATTATGTTTTTCAGTGTGTAGCCTGCACCTCGATTTCAACGTGGATTATCTCAGCTTAGAAATAACATAGAGCGATGAACTTGGTATCAAAATGATTCTTGTGAAATGGAGATTCGGGATATCAGAAAAAAGCTTAATTGACGACTTACGGATGATTTTGTTATGCAAACACACACATTTGTTTTTCCTTCTGTTGTTGCTTTATTTTTTAAATGTTCTTATTTCTTTGTTTTGAAGCTTCACGCTTTATGTAATTAATGACAAACAGTTAATAAAACAAACGAGCACAAACCTTTTGGCTTGCCGGTGGTTCCAGAAGAGTAAACAGTGTAAGCTAAATTATCCAAAGATAACTTAAGAGCAGCTGATTTTGCTATGCAAGCACACAAATATGACGAATAACAATATTATTATAAACATACCCTCCCATGTCAAAGAAGCTTTCATGAATATCCACAGATCGTAGTGATAAAACCTCTGCCCATATAGCAGCCAGTCGTATTTCAGTTGAAGTTGAAGGCCGGCTATCCGCATCAAGCTCACTCGTCATATTTTCAACGGCTGGAAGTTGACTTTTATCTAGTTTCCCAGTAGCGGCAACTATCGGTATGCTAGACAAAAATTAAAGTGCTAACAATTACTAAGCAGTGAAAGGTGAATGAATGGGTGTTAAATACTAAAGGTGTCATATTTCATTGTCATCAATTCAATTCAAAGGTTTATTTATCTCTAATATAATATTTATAAACCAAATACAACAAATTATGTAAAGTATGTAGAGATGGGGTGGCAAAAGATCAGAAGGTCATCGAGTCAGCCACCCCTATATACCTTAGAAATATTATAAAGCACGGCAGACTACATGGTTAAGTTAATAAATACGTGGTTAGGTCTTAAGTGTAGCAAATAAACAAGATGCAAAGCAGTTATATTATAATTATACCAATGAAAAAAAGCAAGCAAATAATACAGTTAAATATTAAAACAACAACTGAACAAGTCACGAATGCAACAACAAAAAAGCCAGCAATCTGGTTAAATCATAAATGCAGCGAGGGAACTAAAATGCAGCAAATGAACGAAAATGTAGTTAAAAAATGAATGCACAACAACAAAAAACAAAAGGAAGAAAATTTGTGCAGTAAGTCTTAAATGTAATAAATGAACAAACGCTATCATCATCAGCATTGACATCATAATCATCGACGTTAGAATCATATCTCGGTTTGCTTGAGCTCGCTTTTACGGATATCGGAAAGCTCGGACAAAATGTGGACAGTTAAAAAACCTGTATACTATGGACACGGTCAGCTCGTTGTATCACGAGCTGACCGTTAATTTGCGGGCCGCCAGTTTGCTTACATCATTACCTCAGTGTAATCACGTGTATATCTCTATACAGAAAAAATATAGTCAATTATGCTCGAATGTTAGAGTTATTTGGCGACAGTTTTTACATACTTTGCATAGGAGCCATTTTTGACACAATTAGGCAATTGATTCAACATTACCGTGAATCTAATACCCGGCGCCTGCTGTATTAACTTAGTATTGGTAAATATGGACAATCGGCAAATTCAGACCGACGTCTCCCCTTTTTTCATCCGGCAAACCGATAAATGAGTGTACATCACAACTATTTACATCAGTGTAATCAAGCAGCGTGTAATGACACTGTACTTCTACGCATATTATAATGCACAAAAGCAAAGTAAGAGGACGTAAAAATAGTAAAAGCTCAATGGTCACACAAAAGTATCTTATTTAAGCATGTGCAGAAAAAAAATACATCACAGCATCATAGGTACGGGAAGTAACCAAGTGGTTACTTGGTTAAAGTGCATACAAACTGTCCAAGCTGTTATCATACTGAGAATATAATTACAGTGTTCCCTCGCTACTTCGCGGTTCATTTATCATGGACTCGCTGTTTCACGGGTTTTCAAAAATATTAATGTAAAATATTTATCGTGGTATTTTCGCTGTTTCGCGGGTTTTTGCAGTACTCCGTCAAAAGTATTTTTGCACATGCGTAGTACGTGTTGTACAGTAATGTATAGATTTGATGAATTTTGCATAAAAAATCACAAAATGTATAAAAATATATTAAAAATATTAATTCTAACATTAAAAGAATATTATAAATCACAAAAAATTACCATTTACAGGAAATAATGTATTTATTCAGCGGATGAATACACGCCAAAAACGAAATGTAGTACTTGAGCCCACTTGAGATTCTACTTGCCGACAGTGAGATTTTTTTAATTCAAATTTTTAAAATTACGTATCCAGATTTAAGAGTTTAAAACATTTTTATGAACATTTCAGTAAAGTTTTTTAAAAGGTACATGTACAGTATGGGAAAAGTTATTAAGGAAATGGGAAAGAGTTATGTATAAGAGTGTGGGATGGGTTTATAAAGACTTAAAATAATGTATAACTACTAAAATAAGTATAGCGTCCCTACTACGCAGAAATTCAATTATCGCGGGTGTGCCTGGAATGGAACGCCCGCGATAAGTGAGAGAACACTGTAGTTTAAGAATTAAATGTCATCATTACCTTGACAGTAACACAAAGTAAGAGGGTATCATGTAGAATGGAAGCCGTAACTTCAAACCAGCGCGTATTTCTTTTCTCGTGGCCTGTCCGACTGGGACAATGTACGCCACAAGAAATTTGTCCTCTCCCTCTTTCCCATGAACTAACACGTTACACTTGTTTACTGTTGGTAATTCCAAGAGGCCAGCTTCAATTGCCTGTGAAACACAAAAATATAAGCAAATTAACACAATAAGCAAAGAGAATAATTGTCGCAAAATCAACAAGAAGCACGAAATGAAAACAAAAATGAAGACACGGCGTGTGTTGGGTTTTAAAATGGCTTCGGTTACAACCTCCATGTGCAAGTAATCCGTAATGCATGATGCGTATTGACTGTTTCCATGTGTGCGTAAACGCCATGCATATTAACAAATACGACGCTCCTTCCGCCATTTTAGGTCGCTATTCGTGAAAATTGCAAGCTATAATTTTTGGAAATCATGTCTCTGTTTAAATTTAAGCCTGATAGTTACAGCTGCAGCATTAGCTTATTATTGTACTATTAGACGGAAAAGAAAACACAGGTTTTGGGTGAACAACATTTTGCAGGGGAGAGAATAATATGGCAGGTATCACCATTTAGTGAAAGAACTGCAGTTAGATGCACAACACATAACTATAAGTTTCTTCCATTTGTCAAAAATTCAAATAGAAAAAAATATTATTGTTTATATTGATTTACGTTGTGTGTAGAGGCGTCATGTAATGGCACGGTCGGAACAGTGGCGCGGAAGATTTAAAATGAAAACAAGCAAATATTCTTTTAACGCGAGTACAATATATGCATAAAATTGGTATAAAGTAATATAATTTTTTAAGGTGATTTTTTCGAAACCTACTTCAGGCACCTTCTTTCTTGTCATTTAAACTCTCATCTTGCAAACATGATTTCCTAACAATGAGAATCAACCAATCCACATGTCGATCTCTGTATACTTAACAGCTATAATAGTGATAATACACTATCACGATATATTTATCAAATTACACTTTCCACATGAAAATATTAAAAACAAACAAGTCTACCTGAACTTCGATGCTGTACCCTCGAATTTTCACCATGGAATCACATCGTCCACATATTTCGAGGCTCCCATCAGACAATATGTAACCCCAGTCACCGGTTCTGTACAGCCGATCCCCTACATCACTCGAAATGCCATTAGGCCGTGTGATAAACCGCTGAGCATTAACCTGTGGCCTATTCAAGTAACCTCTTGCTAGAGTTGGACCTCCAATTAGTATCTGGAACAGAAGCAGAGAACGAACTATTCAAATCCATGTAAACTGAAACCAACAAAAACTTTCTTGTAAATATTTAGAAAACTAAACTTACCTCGCCAGCAACACCAACAGATGCTGCTCTGTTGTCTTCATCTAACACCAAAATGTGCACTCCTTGCAAAGGACGCCCAACAGGGCAAAACATTCTGTCAAACAGTCCCTAGAAAAATCTATATTTAAACAATTTGCACCAATTTCATTAATATCATTTAATGTAAATATCTAAAAACAAAAGAATGACCATTGACTAAACAAATTTAGTTCAATTTCTTTTAATTTATTTGTCAAAAATCGATTTTTAATTTGTCTAAGGTAACCAGATGCATTTTATATATAGTTTTGCATGAAAGTCCATTGTGTGAGGAGTAGAAACCTACAAAAATTATCAAATGTAACGTAATCGTTGCTTAGTGAGAGCAGATTTTCACGAACCCGTGCAAAATGGTGCAAATGCTTATGGTCCCGAACACGTTAAGCAACAAATTCTGTGGCATTATGTTCATTCAAACATCAAAGAATTAATACCCATCATCTCAATATACAGTAAACTTATGCACAAAGTACTTATAATTGTACCGGATCATTTTTAAGCTCGTGCGTCAAGTCACAGACAGCGGTATCATGCGACTCAGATGTACTGTAGAGATTGATGAACCGAACTGAAGGCAGCAACTGTGAGCCTCGTTTCAACAAAGCAGTAGTAACCACTTCACCATTGAACCACACTTGCCTGAACAAAGACATGTATTTAACAAAACTTATATGCATTAATCAGGAAACGTATTGTTTTTCATTCCATTCTATTCTATTGTGTTCTATTCTATTTTATTCTACTGCATTCTATTCTATTCTATTCTATTCTATTCTATTCTATTCTATTCTATTCTATTCTATTCTATTCTATTCTATTCTATTCTATTCTATTCTATTCTATTCTATTCTATTCTATTCTATTCTATTCCATTCCATTCTACTCTGTTCCATTCTATTTTACTCTACTGCATTCTATTCTATTCTATTCCATTCTATTCTATTCTATTCTATTCTAGTATATTCTATTCTATTCTATTCTATTCTAAGAATATATTACATTTTAACTGTTTTATATGCAATGCATGTGGCAGAACAGGGTACAAACTCAGCCTGTGAATATCTATGTAACAATAAGATCTTACCTCATGTATCTGAACGAATCTGCAAGGTCTAGCTGTCGTGTCTCTATTACTGCTTCAAACAACGACGGAGTGAGAAGAATTCTAGTAATCTTATTTCTGCTCAAAAAATCGCATAGCTCTTTGGGATCGTATATAATGGTGTCAGGAATAATGTACATAGGAATGCCTAAAGATGAAAAGTTTTTATACAATATTTTTCTAGCTCTGCATTTCTTGGGCAGTTTGAGAAAACCACTTCCTTGTCAGAAATGTTATTTTTGATAGGACAATCATTGTGTATATATAAAGTTATAACGAGATATATTCTACTGTATGGTTAATTATGAGTGTTCTGTACATAGTAAGAATGTAGTCTTCTGTATTTTAATTGTATAACGAATAACTTTAAAGCCAAGTGATTTTTGTCTCCAGCTCATTAAGTACGTAATCGCTTAATGCATGCGGTGTTATAAAAGTGTAGGCAGGTGCCTCCCTGGGAAAAACCTCTCTGGTTCGTGAAATACTAGCTACAGGTTTTCCCTGCATATATCACATATAGGTTATCTTTATAATGTCCTCTATAGTTCTTATATAGTACATAACTGTGCACAGATTAAATAGATACTAACAATTATTATCGTTAATTAATGTGACGTCTAACCTTTATTTTGTAATATTACTGTAATCTAATATGTACGTCTCACCTTGTAATATTATTGTAAATAAGTATTTGCATTACGATGTTTTAATCAATTGTTCTTTGAATTCATTTTATCTCTTGCTAGGAACTACAGTGAAGATCAACAACTGCTAATTTCTAATAATTATGCTTTTTGAGAAATTTCCTTTAGATACAAAAAACTTTCAGTTTGATTATATTAACATCCGACATTTCAAGAGCAAACAAAATACCAGAGATACTAAAAAAATTCTTGACAGTCTACACAATAATTAATTAAATGAAGACAGGATGATTTTTCATATACTACCCCATTTTCAAATCTGATAAAAACTATACATTTTAGCACAATTAATCCTGCAAAAGCATTTGTGATAATTAAATAACTGATTAAAATCTTAATTAATGGTGGGCGAGCACAGCTATAGATGACATCACAAACTAACATAATTTTCAACAGCAAAAATATTCCACGAGCGTGTTGCAAGTGTTTGCAAAAGCGAAAATTGACGTACAGTGTTACTGTAAGATACTGAGTGTGACATACAAAAACTTCGCAAATTTTAAGTTTAAAATTCAAATTTACCGCTGTGCTCTTGCCCAAGCATGAGCTCTTGAATGTTGGCACTATATCACAACTGAACACGTGAAATGAGAAGTATAGCCCCAATTTTTGTGCAACAAGTCGTATCTAACCAGGGAATGGCAGAATGCAGGTAACAGCGAAGAACGAACTGCACAAAGCAAAATTACATTTCTATGGTGATAATTTTTCACGCAAGTCATTTTTTAAAAAATGGCATGTTTCCTTTCAATATTTGAAAGAGTAGATTGTTTTGACCTACAGTTTAAGATCGCATTAGGTTTTACTTTAATTAAGTGAACTCCTCAATTCACCAGATAATGCTGAAAGTATATATTTTATATTTCGTAAATGCATGCTTTTATGCAGTCACATGAGCCTGCAGAAGAAATATTAAAAGACGACATATGAGCTAATCTGATTCAATGATCACTTCAAGTAATAATCAAATACCAAGAATCAGTAAATTGTAATAAAAAGAGTAACGGTGATACCTTTAAGAAGAGGTCTCAGCATTTCCCAGACAAAGAATATGTTAGAAGCCTCTCTGTCATCTGGTTGGTATGGATAGTTGGCATGACGCCAGACGTAAGAAAAAACCGCTCCCCGATGTGGACACTGAATACCTATTTAGCAGACAATAACTACAGAAATAAATCTGTTTTCAGGCCTTGTTCTTTTAGTTGAAATTTTAGGTTCTTTTCAAAATGGTACATCACAAAATGATTCAAATGAAACTACAGTTCTATTACAATACTTTGTATTGTAATTATATAGAATGCTATTACAGTGCTATTACAACACTATTACAATACTTTGTATTGCAATTATATACTATGCTATTACAATATTATTACATTACCTTGTATTGTAATTTTATAAAATGCTATTACAATGCTATTACAACACTATTACAATACTTTGTATTGCAATTATATATTATGCTATTACAATATTATTACATTAATTTGTATTGTAATTATATAGAATGCTTTTACATTACTATTAGAATACTATTACAATACTTTGTATTGCAATTATATACTATGCTATTACAATATTATTACAATACTTTTATTGCAATTATATATTATGCTATTACAATATTATTACATTACTTTGTATTGTAATCATATAGAATGCTATTACATTGCTATTATAATACTATTACAATACTTTCATTGCAATTATATATTATGCTATTACAATATTATTACAATACTTTGTATTGCAATTATATAGAATGCAATTTACTATACAGAGTGATAGAGATAATGGAAATTATTAACAGGTAAAAATACAATGCAAAATTTTTGCATATCTTGTTTTTGTTTTTCCAAATACCCTCCCAATACATCTGCAGCTGTTCTGCTGTGCAAACTAACAAAATATTTCACTGAAATGGATGAAATTAGTACCACCCTCCAATTCTTTTTCCTTTTTTCTTTACACAGCATTTTTTTCTCATATTTCCAATAACTTTCGAATGTTTGTAACAGATTGGAATTAAAACTCTAAAATCTTTCAACAACGCTGATGCTATTTTTACGTTTTCAACTAAATTTCGCTCCCTGAAATCTAAAATTTAAAGGATAAAAGATGAATAGTATGTTTTAGCTTTACCTCCAGCAGTAATGAAATCAGCCGTTTCTTTTTTTTACACATATGCAGTTTATCTAATATCCATTAGGGGTGAGCATTGTCTACAGAAAGCAAACTCAAATCAAATCAATTTTATGAGTTTCCAATTTGAATCAAACCAAATTTCAGTAATTCGAATCCGAATCAATTTCAAATTGAGTTTGAAAGATTTTCAAGCAAGTTCTCAAAATACTAGAAAAAAGTACTCTTACAAAGATCTTGCATATTACTTGATTTTGTTCTGCAGTAAAACCATTAATAATTTGTTAAAAAAATTAGATGACAGTCCATTAAAGTTAGCTTTCAAAGAAACACTGCAGAAAGAAAAGAAACCACAAGGAGGACAGCTGCTGACTTACATCAATTTCATCCAAAAAGATCTTATCAACACACCATTAGGTATCAAAAATACAGATACATGGGCAGTTAAGGGTGACAGGGCAGCATGAAATAAAGTGATCAGGAGGGTCATGTCAAATGACGTGTGACTCCAGAGATGATGATGAGTTTGTTAAAAATTTTGCACAGAAACTACAGCTGAATTGTGCTACTTGCATGCTGTTTCAAACATTTTAATGATAAAGAACGCATGTGGCTAAAGTGCTGAATCATTCGAACATATAATTTTAGATTCGAACCGAATTCGACCTAAAAACACTCATTCGAATCGAAAGCGAACGTTTAATGCTCACCTTTAATGTCCATAGGTACTCAGCCATGGATAATCCTTAAATCTGAAAATTGCTATTTCTAAACACTTGTAATAGAACTTTGCATTCAGTTTGCCTGAAATGGCTTGAAATTTGCAATGCAGGATTTCAAACATTTGTAACTGATAAATTTTGCTTGTGGTTACATAAAAATGGTTTATTTTATTCCGTTTGTGTTCCGGTAATGTCTGTAATACTTTGTTAGATGTGTGCTTGCAAACCAAAACTGTCCATAAATCGGTGTAGTTAAAAAACGCTATGATGCTTCAATGTAGAATGATCCAAAAATTTGGTCAAACGTCAATTTACTGCATTTTGTAAAAACGGACACTAAATATATTGGACGTTTATATTCTCGCATCAAATTATCAAGAAAGTGTTCAAAAAATACTAAAAATCTAATTTTATAACTCCCTGCTCAATTCTCTGGCTAGAAACTAGTACTGCATTTGTAAAAATTCTTTATTTTCAAACTTCAATTGTAACTCCAGGAAGCTGTCATTTTGCTTTGGGTTTTTTCTGTTGCCAAGCCCAGATCTTCGTCAGGAAGAGCCATCTACTGGATTTAAATAAAACTTCAGTTTATTCTTGCAAAATCTGTAGCAACCAACATTTGTACAGTTGCTAAGTGCTTTGTAGAAATTCGACAAAAACAATGGCTAACTTTAACACTGATTTTCTCAAGATTATGATTTTCAGTACACAGCCGGCACTTCAACTTCAATGTGGATTATCTCAGCTTACAAATAACATAGAGCAATGAACTTGGTATCAAAATGATCCTCATGAAATGGTGATTCAGGATATGTGAATAACTAGAAAAGCTTAATTGCCGACTTACGGATGATTTTGCTACGCAAACACGCACATTTGTTTTCACTTTTATTGTCACTTTATTTTTTAAATGTTCTCATTTCCTTGTTTTGAAGCTTCAAGTTTTACGTAATTAATGACAAACAGTTAATTAAACAAACGAGCACAAACCTTTTGGCTTCCCGGTGGTTCCAGAAGAGTAAACAGTGTAAGCTAAATTATCCAAAGATAACTTAGGAGCAGCTAGCGGTGGAAGATCCAAATTTTTTCTGGAAAGTTTATCTGCCCAATCTGCATCCAGAAGCACTAACTCAGGAAGCAAATCTGCAAAATTATGCAGTGGTTATTATAAACCTGTAAGCTGATTAACAATAAACAAATCGATGTCTGGATCAAAGGTTTATGTCGAGAACTACGCATATCTCTAATTAAAGTGTTTTTTATCCTGTTTACATAAATCTGCCCTTGCAAACTGGTTCTTGAATATAAACGTAGTGTTAAATTTGCATCGTAGTCAATTACTCGTGTAACTGTTATTCAGTAAAGAAATCAATGTTCTTACAACTTAAAGCGTCACTGTTTTTATTACTGAATTATTCTAAACAATGATAAAACCAAGAGATAGGGATGTACGATGTAAGAACAAAGAGTGCATTACATGAATGTGATTTTTTGTCATTTCGTATTGTGTTATAATTATGCGACCCGTTGCTTAGATGTTTTGTTATTTTTAGATGCTTTCTAATGTAAAAATACTTTTAGCTTATTAATTTTCCAAACTTCTGATTTTAGAAAATGCATCTCTACTTTTAATAAAAAAAATTAGGCAATATTTACCTAACTACAGTACAGTTGCTACTGGAGTGAAAACTAGGAAAGCAGTGCTGGCATTGGCTAACAAGTTACTGATAGATATTTTTACTGGACAATGATAACAGATGCAACTGTGTAGACCACAAGAATGAGTTTGCAGAATTGCAAGCCAACAGAATGCAGCATAAGGTCTGCAGAATTTGACAGGTTTTTGACACAGTTGAAGATTCCTTGATTTATAAGTAGAGCCCAGAGCCAGGCCATTTCAGCTGAGCTCCAGCCGGATTATTTCTACAGTCGACCTAGCCGATAAAAATCCCAACTTTAGTGGCAACATAAGTCACATGTGTAGGATTTTTTTGGTGATTTTGTATTGATTCGTCGGTAATCAAGATAAGCCTCGCCAAGAGTTGAATTTAAATTATATTTGCAACAAATCCATTTCTTTTTTATAGTAATAAAAAATTGATCTCTAATGCATTGCTTGAATTTGTACATCTGCTTTATTCTGTGTATAAGCAACACAAATTATTTGTCTCCATGTTAGCTAACAATTTATCATTTACTTAGTTAACAAAAATTCGTAGCTTTAGCTAACTGAACTGATTTTTTCTTTAAGCCAACTCAGCTGAAAAGTCAGTCAACTTCAGTCAAGCTAGTTGATTTACTGTGTGAGTCAGCTGATTGGTAGCAACTGATTCAGCTTCAGCCGAGCTAGCTGATTTACTGTGTGAGTCAGCTGATTGGTAGCAACTGATTCAGCTTCAGCCGAGCTAGCTGATTTACTGTGTGAGTCAGCTGATGTAGTAATAACTGCCTGAGCTTCAGTCAAGCTAGCTGATTTACAGTGTGAGTCAGCTGATGTAGTAGCAACTTATTCAGCTTCAGCCGAGCTAACTGATTTACTGTGTGAGTCAACGGATGTAGTAGCAACTGACTCCGCTTCAGCCGAGCTAGCTGATTTACTGTGTGAGTCAGCTGATTCGTAGCAACTGATTCAGCTTCAGCCGAGCTAGCTGATTTACTGTGTAAGTCAATTAATGTGGTAGCAACTGACTCAGCTTCAGTTGAGCTAGCTGATTTACTGTATGAGTCAACGGATGCACTAGCAACTGACTCAGCTTTAGCCGAGCTAGCTGATTTACTGTATGAGTCAGCTGATGTAGTACCAACTGACTCAGTTTCGGCCAAGCTAGCTGATTTACTGTGTGAGTCAGCTGATGTAGTAACAAGTGACTGAGCTTCAGTCAAGCTAGCTGATTTACAGTGTGAGTCAGCTGATGTAGTAGCAACTTACTCAGCTTCAGCCGAGCTAACTGATTTACTGTGTGAGTCAACGGATGTAGTAGCAACTGACTCTGCTTCAGCCGAGCTAGCTGATTTACTGTGTGAGTCAGCTGATTCGTAGCAACTGATTCAGCTTCAGCCGAGCTAGCTGATTTACTGTGTGAGTCAATTAATGTGGTAGCAACTGACTCAGCTTCAGTTGAGCTAGCTGATTTACTGTATGAGTCAACGGATGCACTAGCAACTGACTCAGCTTTAGCCGAGCTAGCTGATTCATTGTGCGAGTCAGCTGATGTAGTACCAACTGACAGAGCTTCAGCCGAGCTAGCTGATTTACTGTATGAGTCAGCTGATGTAGTACCAACTGACTCAGTTTCGGCCAAGCTAGCTGATTTACTGTGTCAGTCAGCTGATGTAGTAGCAATTGACTCAGCTTCAGACGAGCTAGCTGATTTACTGTGTGAGTCAGCTGATGTAGTAGCAACTGACTCAGCTTCAGTTGAGCTAGCTGATTTACTGTGTGAGTCAACGGATGCACTAGCAACTGACTCAGCTTTAGCCGAGCTAGCTGATTCACTGTGCAAGTCAGCTGATGTAGTACCAGCTGACAGAGCTTCAGCCGAGCTAGCTGATTTACTGTGTGAGTCAGCTGATGTAGTACCAACTGACTCAGTTTCGGCCAAGCTAGCTGATTTACTGTGTCAGTCAGCTAATGTAGTAGCAATTGACTCAGCTTCAGACGAGCTAGCTGATTTACTGTGTGAGTCAGCTGATGTAGTAGCAACTGACTCAACTTCAGCCGAGCTAGCTGATTTACTGTGTGAGTCAGCTGAAGTAGTAGCAACTGAGAGAGCTTCAGCCGAGCTAGCTGATTTTCTGTGAGTCAACGGATGCAGTAGCAACTGACTCAGCTTCAGCCTCTATTTATTACAAATTAACAACATGATAGTACACAATGAATATGAAATTGATATCCTTTATAGTAACAGAAATGATTTTCCGTACCAACTATACTCTGAGACAAAGACTCTGTTGTGCACACTGTAACGGGTTCAGCATCTTCAAATATGGATTCCAGCAGGGTTCTTGGGTATGAGATATCAATCGGCATGTAGGCACCACCTAGTAACATAAAATTATGTAATTTATATCTAGAACATGCACATGACGTATTACTTCTACCTACACAACACTATCTTTTTTTTATATAACCGTACTTTTATTATTGTCAAAGAGACAACAAAAAATAAATACTTTAGCCATGGTAACCAGTGATAAACAGGTCGCAGGAAGAAGAAATGGTATACAGGTGGTACAACTATTGCAGATAAAATACACAAAAATGGATTAATATACAATGAAATACATGTATTCCTACAGTGCTCCATACTAATAAGCAAAACTAGTAAAATGTACCGCACTAATAAGCAAATCGACGAGCATGTTTTATATATGTTTGAACAATATCAAATATAACTATATTTTGTTATATAGCAAACAAAGAAGTTTACGGCTTTCCCTGTAGCGGATAGCCCTATAGGCTGAATAGGCTGAAGCCTAAGGCCCGGGATCAAAAGGGGCCCGGCAAAATAAAACGAAAAAATTTTTTTTGTAAAAAAAAAAAATAAATTGACAAAAGAGCAAGGGGCCCGCCAAAATAAAATATAGAAAAAAGTTTTTTTTTCAAAAGTCAGTCACTATATTTCAAATCGGGTTTACACAAATCAAGTTTACACAATTTAAGTTTACACAATTCAAGTTTACACAATTTAAGTTTACACAATTCACGTTTACACAGTTTAAGTTTAAGTTCAAAATTTCAGTTTCCAAAAAACACGTCAGCTCAGCAGTGTAGCAACATTTAAAAGGCCCGTTCCAAGTTCAAGCCTAAGGCCCATAAAATCATAATCCGCCGCTGGGCTTTCCCCAGACGTAATTTAATTGGTAGATCTAGTTGATTACTTATTTGTTGCATGAACAAAGGTAATATAGGAACATGAAATTTTTAATTTGTACTTTTCAAAAAGTCATTTAGTATTTCGCACTACAAGCATCTATAATAAATCAATAAGCTACCAAAAAACTGCAACGAAAGCCCAGCTGGCAAATTAAAAGTTTAAAGCAAAATTATTTTGCACTACTGGTATACTAGTATCGTATACTTGTATACTGGTAATAATACTAAAATTAAAAAAGTAATAAATTAACCTTACCGGCCTTCAATATTGCTATATAAGCTATCACGTATTCAGAGCATCGGGGAAGGTAGATTCCCACCGACGAATCTGGCACAACTCCCAAGTGCTGCAAATGTACAGCCAAGATATTCGTGAGTTCATCAAGTTGACGGAATGTAATCTTTTTGCCTTCGTCTTCTGCGACAATGGCAATGGCATCAGGCGTTTCGGATGCCTGCCTCCGAAACATATCGTGCAGGCATCCGTGGTCGTCATAGGATATCATTTTGTCTGGCACCATTTTTGCAAACAATTAGCAGCTTTCCACGACACTACAACACAGAGTAAAAGAAATTATGCATACAAGGCAGATTGTTCAATATTAACCTTTTCTCTATGGTATTATTTGATCAGCTGATACAGAACATGAGTACCACGTTATTCAGCAAACAGACAAAAATCAAGCAATGTTATCGTGTTTGTCATATAACATAAAACGTTTACTGTGATCATCAGACCCTGTTGAATAAACATTAGCTGTAGTATGGAGATAAGGTAGGTCACCAGGGTCTTAGTTTTCAGCTGTTTGAGTTCTGCAATGATCCTTCGACTTACTAGCACACCAGTGAGGTCATTGTTTTAAACAGATCACCAAAACAAGGTCTCAAGGTAAAAGGCAATAAAAATTTTATTAAGCTAAAAAACTAAACCACATTTACAGAAGAGAAAAGTGTAAGAATACCCCCGTTTCAACGTATTTTTGGATCACTAGATGACTTTCTCAACACTAGCTATATACAACCAGAAATATAGTTCAGAGGTAATTTCCAGTTTATCAGTAACTGGCCAAAAGGCAATTTAAAGTTCACCAATATAAGTCTAATACTATGCAGTTTAACATATCAAATCTGCAACCTCATGCACACATACATGTATCTATAGACGCTATAACAAAAAACAAAATAAAGTAAATAAGTAAGTAAACAAAGTAAAGTAAGCAAGGCAATATCTTAGCTGTATTCTGTATTTAATATTGTTCTGTATTATGCTATAAAATAAGCACAAAAAACAAAATACCTTGTAAATAAATAAAGCAATATCTTAGCTGCAGTCTGTATTTATTATTGTACTGTATTATGCTATAAAATATGCACAAAAAACAAAATACCTTGTAAATAAATAAAGCAATATCTTAGCTGTAGCCTGTATTTATTATTGTACTGTATTATGCTATAAAATATGCACAAAAAAACAAAATACCTAGCAAGTAAATAGAGCAATATTTAATATTTAATATTATTTAATTATATTTAATATTATAATATTTAAATCTATATTTAATATTGCTCTACATTATGGACAATAAAAATTGTTTCAAGAGCAAAATGAATTGAGCTTGAAATAAAAGTGTGAAAAACTAAAGTAAAAAATGTAAGCTTCCAAAAGTAAAGGTTTTCCTGTAGTTCACTAAGCCACTCTGCAGACAAGTCTACTACATTACTAATTTAACACTTTAATACATACGTGCTCCATAAAGTGGAAAAGTTTCAAGGCCTTGCACCCAGCTTGAACTGAAATTGAAAGCTTTCTCAGAAGCTTATCAGGGAAAAGCTTGCCTAAACTTTAGAAAAAAAGCTGGCGTTAGCACAACTGTTTTTTACTTCCTTTGAGAACACAGTGTAAACTTCCTTGCTGTAGCCAGAAAACTTGTACATGCTAGTCGAGAGAGAGAGAGAGAGAGAGAGAGAGATTTGATTTATTGATTTACTTCTTTATTTCAAACTTTCGTTCATATATATATATATACAACAAAAATACAAGTAAATAAACGACACAAAGCACACAATGTAAACACAACACAAAAACAACATTACAAAAAATAATAATAATAATTATAATAACATTTTGCATTGCTTCAATCATTATATCAATGAATATGTAAAAAATTTAAGCATACAATTTTATTCTCCAAATCTTTTTTATACTGGAAGTAAATAAAGCATCTCTAGCGAATATCGTTGTACACAACAAGTTTTTACTGTTTGAAATTCTAGTATCCAGACTGTAAATGCTTTTCCTGTAAATAACATCAAAGTACACTAATTTATGCGTCACAGAAATGTCCCTGGCACTGTGATCGAACTGGTAATTGAAAAATTTTCACATTGATTTATTATGAGCAACCTTAAGTTTGTTCAGATTATAATTATGAAAATGCCGCCAGGTGGCTATACAGTAGAAGTTATTACAATAAGTATTGAATAGACGTATTTTTACAGCATTGGTGCAATAGTAAAATTTACGGCATAGCTTATTTGCTCGAGAGTAATAAATGCCTACTTGTCGTATGATATCTAGATCGTCTCTGTTGTCCCTAGAAATGATGTGACCAAGATATTTTTCATTATCACAAGGCTCAATAACCGATCCAGTTAACTTAACTGTTCCGAACTCAAAGTTGCTCATAATGGAAGACGTTATAGTCAGAAGCTTAGTTTTGTCAACATTAATTAAAATATCAAATTTTGCTGCATAATCAACATATATATCACATAATTTCTTCAGAGCAGTTGTCGTGGTACTTAATAGGCAGATATCGTCCGCATATGTCAAATGATTGTAATAAATATCTGCAATTTGACATCCAAGATTACTAGAGGCTAGATTTTCACTAAGTTCTCTAAAGTAGAAATTAAACAGAAGAGGGGACATCTTTCCTCCCTGTCGTACACCATTGCCAACTTTAAAAATCTCAGAGTTATAATTGCCCCATCTCACCAGCATGCCTTGATGGGTGTAATAAAAAACAAGTAAACGAACAACAACATTTGGAATCTCAGTTTCAATGAGTTTTAAAAACAGTTTAAAATAATTAATTCTATCGAAGGCTTTGGAGGCGTCTAAAAACATTATATGTACAGTACTCTGGCGGTCTATATAATAGTCTACTACTTCTTTTAACATGTTAATACATAACTCAGTACCCAAGTTCTCCACATAACCAAACTGGTTGGGTGTGGCAGGTAAACAATCAGTATAACGAGTCAATACAACGATTTCTAAAAGTTTACTAGAGACAGAAGATAACGCGATGGGTCTGAAGTTATTTCTGTCTGTTATATCTCTATTTTTGTCTTTAATAAGTGGCACAATTACTGATAACATTAGTGAGTCTGGTAAGAAACAATGAGTGATACAAGAGTTATAAAACAATGCGAACAAAACTGGTAACACGTGAGAGGCATATCTAAAATGCTCTGACTTGAGACTGTCTGGTCCAGCTGACCTATTCAATGCTAGCTTTTTAATGGCTTGCTGTACCTCAACTCAGTGAGAGAGAGAGAGAGAGAGAGAGAGAGAGAGAGAGAGAGAGAGAGACATTATACATCTTACACATAAATGTTTTTTATGTAAGACCTACAGACTTGAACAACGTTAGTTTTTGGCCTTCAGTTAAACTCAACCGTACATAATCTGAAAGTTGCAATCAAAATAATGCTTAACAATACAAAAAATGGTGTCTAAGAATCCTGAATGCTTTCAGTGAAGCAGGAACAAATGGAAATTTAAAATGATTTGTTCTGGGAAAAGGTACATTATTTTAATCTTACTTTGTGGCATAGAAATAAAAATTCCTTGTGAAGAGGATGTTAGCTCTCTCCCATTGATTTTCTTTAAATTTTAGCTCTATTTTCTGATTATTAATGCGATAATTACACAATACTCACACAACGTGAGCAGTGTTACATAAGAAAACCTTTTTGATTTATCTGAGTATACTTAAATTATTAATATTTAAGTAATTGCTTGCCGTGATCTCTTGCAACTGACATATTCCATACAGAAAACTTCTGTCTTGAAATTGTAACACCTTTTCATGTTTGTTAAAAATGTAAACTTATAAACTTTTGTAGAACCCTAACTGTAAGTACGCCTATTATAGTATTAGGACCTACTCTCATGTACTAAAGCCACACACGCATTCACACCGTATATTATATAGGACTCGTGCAGAAATCAATTAATATAGATGGTCACTGGATTAACATAAAAGTTGGTAAAACGGTTTTACTTTACCTAGGTACCAACAGAACTACACTCTACATAGCATTACTAAGTATTATCAGAGGTAATTTTAAAAATGTGTCTTTTGCAAGTTCTTACACCGTTATGCCTTGTTAGTTGTAGACATAGTTGGCAAGTTAAGATTGACTCTAGAGGTAAGGCTAATACACTACCAGGTCACGCGTGAGAAATATTTATGTGACAAACACAGCAATTTTCACGTTTAGTGCTGCATCTGGACGCTTGCAAAACACAAGCTTGTTCACTTTGGTACAGTATGTATTTTGTTTACAAACGGTGCTGCCACCTATGTGAACATGCGACAGCGGAGCACCGTGCTAACCTAGAATGCATCTAAATTAATTTTGTATAGCTTTAATTGACTAGTAATCGTTTTTACCGTATTTATGCTTAAACAGTGTGCATTATCTACGCTAGTCCTTCGTCTAGACAACTGAAAAATCAAGAGAATACATTCTGCTAAACCAAAGGTAAGAAAATGATTGGAATTTATCCCAAATTTTCACGGCAATTTTACCGCTACACTTGCCAGCTATTTTAGCAGCCAAACTGTGCCTGTCCGAGGTTGTCCTTGATCACGTATTGCACACCTTAGTAATTTGTTAAAATTCTGTTTATAAGCTATTTATATCGTAAGTCTCTTGATTTGTCTCGTGTCCCCCAAAGTTGGATGGGCGGTTATGCCAATCCTCTGCCTGCCCATCTTGTGATAACCTAAGACCCATATCTTCAGTAATCGCCAAAGGCATGGAAGCCATTCTGTGGGACGAGGTATTGTGATTTCTGACTAGGACAGACGAAATATAGAAGAACAAGCATGGCTCACTTTCTCAGAGATCAACAGTAGTAACTAATCTACTTTCTTGCTTGAATGATTGGACAAAATGGTTTGATGACCTTTCGCTGCCAGGTTTTGATGTTCTGTACCTAGGACTTTAAGGAAGCTTTCGACTCGGTGACGCATCAGCGTGTTTTGGTGAAGCTGGGAATATGCAGGTATCAGAGGCAACCTCCTCATCTTATTCCAATTGTTGTTGGCATCCTTCTGTCTCGGAAGACAATGGAGTGTGCACCAAGAGAGTCAGTTATTGATCACATTGATGGAGCTGCAGCGTCGACTGTGGCTGAGCAATCCGATCCTTGAACCATTGGAGTGGCCTCTCCACCTCTGCACGCCTGGGCAAGGTGTATGAAGATCCTGAGTTGTCCAGACAACAGGAACCCCCTCTCTTCCTCGCTGGTGTAGTCCAAAGGAAAGTGGAGTGATACGTTTGGCACCAGGTTGGCTGCAGGAACTGCCGGAAGCAGTGAGCATGCTGCACTGGTCTGCCTTCGGGGCTCCACTCCTGATTTGGAAGATTTACTCCTCTACAATTGGCCGTTAGGTCACTTGACCTCCTCCGCCCTCTAGCCGTTGGCTGCTGGTCAAGATACAGTGTGGGCATCCCACAAGCCTACAGCACCTGGTATTCCTAGGCTGTCACCCACACTAACCAGGGTCTACGTTGCTTAACGTAGGTGATCAGACGAGAACCGGTGTTTTCAAAGTGATATGGCCGTAGACCTGGTTCCAGTACTTCTTGATGAACTGCTGTCAATGTGTGATCTTTAATGACATAACCACAAATTCCAAGTATCTCTGCAGTGGCATACCTCAGAGAACCCTTTGTGGCTTTTGTTGTTTCCTAATCTTCATAAACCATATTACGAATTGCTTGTGAACTGAGACATCATCATTTTGTACCATCCGATATGGGACGACAGCGATAGGTATATGCTACAATTCGACCTCAACAATATTGAAAAATGGTGGTTACTGGAGCTTAACAAAAGAAAGAGCCATCTTTTGCATGTCCGTTCTAAGAGTCACACTATCTTAAAAATGGATCGATTGAGGAAAAATCATCTATTAAAGATCTTAGCATCACATTAGCAATATTGTTTCACATGCAAATCAATGCATAGGTATCAAACGTGGTGTTACATCCAGGAAAGTCTCAGTAATCATCCCACTTTACAAAGCTGTTGTATGCCCAATTCTTGAGTATGCTTCAGTAGTCTGGTCATCATAATACTTCACAAGTATTTCAAAGCATCTTTGGAAGAAACACAAAACCGACATGTTAGACTAGCTGAAGATGCTGACGTTTCTACGATATCAACTCTGGAACAACGGAGAGAGACCATTGACCTCATCAACTGGTGTAAGATAATCAATGGAGCCTCCATCCTCCCGGAAAATGATTTTTTTCCTGCCATCCTAGACCCCTCCATGGACACCCGCCCGAATTAGAAGTTCTTTTTTCACGAGCCAGTGTTCCTTCACATTTTTTTGCCTCCCGCATCATGTCAATAGTTTTAAATCGTGTTTGAGAAAGGACCGTAACGGAGTTCAACTCTAGGTCCCTATGACTTTGAAAGGTAAGCTCGAGCAATATGTTTATGCTGAGCGCAGAGATGTAGTCGATCGATGAACACCATTGACAGCCTAACTTATCTTGACACATTAGCAAGGTGTCAGATTCAGATAACGAATAGGTAGTAATTTTAATAATCAGTAACACATTTTAATTTAAACCTACCCTATATTATGGCAGTTGCATTAATTCATCAAACATTAAAGGAAGACAGGATGATTTTTCATATACTACCCCATTTTCAAGTCCGATAAGAAGTATATATTTTAACACAATTAATACTGCAAAAGCGTTTCTGATAATTAAATAATAGATTAAAAACTTAATTAATGGTGGGCAAGCTCAACTAGTGATGACATCACAAACTAACATAATTTTCAATAGCAAAAATATTCGACGAGCGTGTTGCATGTGTTTGCGAAAGCGAAAATTGAAGTACAGTGCTACTGTAAGATATTCAGTGTGTTGTACTAAAACTAGGCAAGTTTTAGGTTAAAAATTCCAATTTCAAATTTACGCATGAGCTGTTGAACATGTGTAGTTCATCACAAACTAACACATTTGCACACAAGTACAGTACCTGTTTTTTGTGTAATGCATTTCTGAAATGCAGGCGGTGGTGCCTGTCTAACTATCGAATGGCAAAATGCATGTAACAGCGAAGAACTAATGACGAGAACACGAAACTGTGTTTGTGGGGTAACAATTCTTTCACGCAAGTCATTTTTGAAAAAAAGTATGTTTCCTTTCAATATTTTAAAGAGTAGGTTTGGTTTGACCTACAGTTTAAGATTGGGTCCAATTTTGCTTTAAGTATACAGTTTTGATGTACTTTATATGATGGTAACTGTGTATTTGAAATTTTCACACGTTTACTGTAATTTTATGATTAGTGAAAAATACAGTCCATGTCGTTGTGGTTTTTCAAGTATGTTGCTCTCATTATGACAATTATGCACCTCTACTGAGGACTCTCTGGCTAATACAAATCCCAACTAAAGAAATAAAAAGACGTCTTTTATAAAGGTATTCAAACCACTATCA
This sequence comes from Tubiluchus corallicola, assembly GCA_030141605.1. Classification (NCBI taxonomy): domain Eukaryota; kingdom Metazoa; phylum Priapulida; class Priapulimorpha; order Priapulimorphida; family Tubiluchidae; genus Tubiluchus; species Tubiluchus corallicola. The sequence continues at coordinate 32,873 of JAQGDQ010000244.1, read as the reverse complement.
TATAACAATTTAGATGTTTGTGAACTCTTCATTGCTTTCCTACACACATAAGCTGCACGTTTCTGAATTATCTCTAACATATTTGTCAAAAAGTAAGGAATATTACACCATACTGGGTTAGCATATACAAGAATGGGCCCTCTTCATTGATTTATAAAGATGTTCAAGAACAACTCGTGGTATAACACGGGATATGTTTTTAATAAGATTGATGCATGGCTGGGCCTTTTCAATTATATAGTGCACTAGATGTTCTCATTTTAGGTTTGATACCTAAGTATTTACTAAGTGAATGTAGATACCTAAGTGTTTGTGCAGGTATAACACCAATACTTTGAACAGTTAAGCTATAAAGATGTAAGGAAAAGGAAACAAGGTTATGGACAAAAGACCACTATAAATGCTTTATTATTTTATGTAGCACAATCATTATAAATGCAGAATACTCATCACTGAAGAAAAAATTCAAAAAGCACACAATCTTCTAATGAACGCAGAATGTACACAGCACACTGAGCACCAGAAATAGGCCTTACAGGTACATGCAACTTTGATGGCAACACAAACTAACATAATTTTGATAAAAATAGCCTTACAGGTACATGCAACTTTGCTTCCTTTAGTGTCATTATTGCATAGTAAAATTAGTTTGTTAGCTATTTTGCTTTTAATTGGTTAGTTTTGCCCATAGAACTCTGCTTTACTAATTATGTTTTCACTTTGTTTTGCGTAAAGTTGCATAATTTTATTCACCATAATTGTTTGCTATTAATTTAGATCTGTTTTCTAACCTTCTCATTGAGGGAGGATGTCTTCACATCTGTATGTGGCAGAAATATTCCATCTGGTGGTTCGATATCTCCACTTAAGATACCTCATTTAAAGCATCTTATCTGATATGGTCTGTCACAACTATCTACAATAAGCAGGCGCTATACAAAAAAAACAATGAAAGTTTGATGTATTTTCTTTAATATAATTGAGCTGCCCATATAATTGATACCAACTCCAAATTGTTATTTTTGTTAATCTTACAAACAAACACTAAATGAAAATAATTGAAGTGTGGTACAGTTTTCACTTGGGCAAGTACATTAATAAAATATCTTAATTCCATTTGTGTAATAATTAAGGTATTCTAATAATGTGATAGTGTCATTTTGATCAGATGTATATGGTTAGATGTATGCTCTGGTATAATCAAACTTTTAAAATTATCACTGGAATGTTTTTAAGATAAAGAATTATGGAATTTTTATTGCATATTACAATAGTTAAAATCAAATTTTCATTTTTGGTTGTTTTATTGCTAAGGTTGTCACTGAATTACACTATTATAATTATAGGTTGTCATATATATATATATATATATATATATACATTTTCAGAATATTATAGATGGTTTGCTCCCCTAGCTACGCAAGATGCTATTTTTTGCTACTTTAAAAAATGTTCTACACATTTACAATAGCATGACAATGTTACCTGGCAGGCTTTCTCTTTTCCATAATTTCGGAGCAACTAGAAATCCTCTTACTTTTTCTGTCAAGTTTTACCCTTGATCTACGATTTGTACATCTTTACTTGACTCAGAAGTGATGGAGAAATTCTGTTAATGTTGTGGCTATAATTTTTACATCGGTATAGAAAAGAGATGGTTTGTTGTCGTGTGGATAATTTTGTATGTTAAAGCATCATTTGAGTAAGAAAAAAGTTACAGGAACACCTAAGTTACACCCTATAATATTATTTTTCGTGAATGATTGTAAACCATGCCTATTCCTTCTTTTCTAAGTGAGGAATGATTCTTAATGAGACGAATTGGATCTACTTTGCCTGCAGTTAAGTTATGACTGTACATTTTCATTTTACAGCACAGGTCACTAGGGGTGAGCATTGAACGTTTGATACGAACAAGTTTTTTTAGTTCGAATTCGACTCGAACCTAAAATTATAGATTCGAATAACTCAGCTTTTTAGCCACTTATGTTCTTTATCATTTACCACTCATTTATTCATCAATTAGCACAATTTGGCTGCAGTTTCTGTGCAAAATTTTAACAAACAAATAATGGTTTTTTCTGCAAAACAAAATCATATAATATGCAAGTTCAATTCGGATTCGAAATATTGAAATTCGGTTTGATTCGAATTCGCTTTCTTGTAGAGAATGCTCACAGTTACAGGGCACTTTCCATTGGCACATTGTTTGCAACTAAAAATAAAACGCACTGAAGTCTTACTCTGTATTCTTTGATCGGAAAGCATTCCCTGATTGCTGCATTCGATATCACTGCAAATATGCACAGAGAACAGTAATAACGGAAGTCGAAAATTTGTAACGGCCGGTGTTGTACTTTAGAAACTGTTACCGTGCATTCGATCAAATACAGACTTTCCTGATACGTTATTTAATCCGATAAAACGATGGATGTAAAATCTGAATTAAAAAGTGCTAAAGAGGCAATCCACGATAAAGATTTTGAACAAGCGTTAACACATTGCAGGGCAGTCCTTAGGTCGGACAGAACGAACTATAATGCCCTATCACTTGCAGGTGTTGCATTCTTCAGGCATGGACAGTCTTCTGAAGCTGAAAAGGCGTTCAAAAAGGCAGTCGAAGTTTCGCCAATGCAGCCATTGGCATGGCAAGGCTTGGCTGAATTGTATGAAAAGAATGCAGACAATAGCGTGTTGGAGGTCTACGACAAATTGCTAGTCATTTATATGGAAAAAGATCGCAAGAAATACGAAGACATTTTTGTAAAGGCTATTGTGCATCATTTGCACTTGAACCATGTAGAAAAAGCAGCAGAAATGTGGTTAGCAGTTGGTGTAGTAGATGACTACAGCAATGTTCTACCAGCTGCTGAGTTACTGGCTACCAAACTGTTGCAAGAAAAAGAACTTTGTACAGAACACTGTAAATTGCTCAGCAAACTTTTGAAAAACATTGTGAAATGCAATTCTGTCCCCAGTTCATCTCATGAAAAGTATTTTTCGACCTACATTGAATGGCTGTGGTCTAAAAAGCAAGATCTTCATCAGCTGCATGAAGAGTGCTACAACATGATGGCTATGTACCCAAATTCCATTGTCCCTCTTAGTATACTTTGTCATTTGCATTTGCAAGAATATTTTGGAACTAGTGCATTTTTGAATGACAAAGCAAAACAAATTGTCAATAAACTTGTTGAACTGGGAGGCATCTCTGGGGTAGTAAACATTAGTCTAGGTTATATGCACCTTGAAAACTGCAGTTTTATAGAAGCATATGAGTCTTTTAAAGCTGGTGTGATTCGCGAGCCATTTTCTGTAGAAGGTTGGATAGGTCTAAGCCAGTCTTGTTACCATCTGCGTAAGCATGATCAAGGAGTTTCTTCAGCAGAGAAAGGACTTGGTGTCGTTAAGAAAACATCCAATAAGAAACTTGAGGAATTGCTGCTAACATGTCTTGCTGATTCACTTGCTGAAAATGGAACAGAATCTCAGCTCTTGAGGTCTGCTCAAATTTACAGAAAATTGCTTCAAGTAAATAATGATTTGGATATTGCTGTTAAGTTGGGATATGTAGCTTTGAAACTAGGAAATACTGATGAAGCGAGAAATGTCATTTGTAACTATGGTGAACAAGCGCAAGCATCATCTTCTGTTCTCGCATTACTCGGATGGATTCATTATCATGAGGGAGTACTACAAGATGCTGAAGATTTGTTAAGAAGTGCCGTCAAACAGAATCAAAGTAATACGTGGTACCATTATCAACTTGCTGTTGTCCATTGGGAGATGGGTGGTGATTCAAAGCACAAATGTGTATCGGAATTTTTGTTAGCTGCAAAATTAGATCCATTGTTTTATGGCAGCTTTTTGTATCTAGGCCAGTACTATCAATCTGTTTTAGAAGATGATGAAAAAGCTAAAAGGTGCTATTTTAAAGCTTACACATTGAGTGAAGATACTGAAAAGTGTGCAAGGTTATTGTCGGATATGTACAGGAGATTGGGTGAACACGTTGCAAATGTTGAATTGCTAAAGCATATTACCAGCAAACCAAATTTGTCTCATTGGAAGTGGGCATGGATGCAGCTAGGATTAGAATATCTGGAAATGGGACGAACTTTTGATTCTATAAATGTTTCATTAGCGGTTTTGCGCGTAGATTCGAGTGATAGTAACTGTTGGGAGTGCCTTGGCGATGCTTATATAGCTCAAGGAAGTTACACATCAGCTCTTAAGGTTTATACAAAATGTGTTGAACTAAACCCTAGCAGTGTCTATCCTAAATATAAACTAGCTTCACTCAAATATCTGACCGGGCAATACACTGAAGCAATTCAGGACTATGAACTGTTGCTGGCTAAGTTTCCAGATTATGTTCCTGCCATGAAAGGCTATGCAGAAGCCCAATTACAGATGGCCAGAACTATGTTGTCCGAGTATCGTCATCATAGATTGTTAAAGTGCTGCAAGGCTGTTATTGATATTTTAACAAGAGCACTTGCTCTTAATCCAGATTTTGTATGTTTATGGAAACTTCTGGGCGATACTTGTTTGCTCACTTATCCTCTCTCATGTAATATAATTGCTATTGAAGTACCACAGATGCTTTTTAGAAAGAACTCAGGACAGAGAGAAAAATATACAGCTGGTCAATTAGATCTATTAAGTTTAGCAACTAGGTGTTATTTGAGTTGTCTAAATCTCTTACCCAGTTGCTCAAGCTATCTGCATGATTTGAGTGTATCTTACTATTATCGAAGTCGAATAGTTGAACATCAGCAGGCAAAAACTGATTTATTAGCAAAATCAGAGCTAGCACTAAGGAAAGCGATGAGTATTGGTTCAGAAAATCCAACTTATTGGCTGTCACTTGGTGTCGTCTCTGCAACAGCGAACAAACCTGCTTTAGCTCAACATGCTTTTATCAAGGCTGTTAGCCTAGATAAAAATAATGCGGTAGCTTGGAGCAATCTAGGTGCACTTTATTTGCTTCACAAAAATACTGATTTAGCCTATAAAGCATTTACAATTGCCCAGTCAGAAAATCCAAAGTACGTTAATTGTTGGATAGGGCATGCTCTAATTGCTCAAAGTATATCTCATGAAGAGACCATGGATTTATTTCGTCATACCGTGGAACTGTCCCTCCATTCTGAAGCTATTCTTAGTTATGGAGAGTGTGTCTGCAGAATGATTTCAGATCATAAACATATTGGAACTGAACTTTATAATTACTTAATTAAACAAATGTCTGCTGTTTCTGTTGCTAACGATGCTGTCAGTAAGTTCATTCATAGATTTCCTGACTCTGCGGTTGCTTTGAACATGCATGGTATTCTTCTACATCATTTGAAGCTAAGTTCCAGTTTTGCCAAGGCCTTCAAAATGGCACTAGCCCTGTCTAATGCAAATGATATCCAGAACATCCTGAGATTAAACTATGTCAGTGTGCTCCCTAAAATGGAAGATGACACTAATGCACTCCAAGAATATCAAGCAATTAAAGGAAAGCTTGATCTAGATGCCATCATAAATTTTGCTCTAGCTCTGTATGCATCTGGTAAAAGTGAAAGTTATCAGGTATATGAATCGGCTCTGGATGCATGCGAGACACCTAGTGACAAATCTGACATATTAGTTGCTATGGCAATGGCAGCGAATAAGTTTGGCGAGAAGGATGCAAAGTCACTGTTATTTAGGAGTCTACAATATCAGCCTGCATCTTCATCAGCTTTGCTGGCACTGTGTGCACTGGGTTGTTTGAACAATGATGATACTTTAATTAAGGCTTCTTTGCAGGAACTGTTATCAAATTACAAGCAGGATCCAGAGCTTGCTACAGATATTGCTATATTACTCATCAACTTTGGCAATCGTCGTGGCTTTGGAAGAAAAACGATCAATGCTGAGCTCTCTAAAATTCTTCATATGCATCCCTATTTGGCTTCCTTGTGGAGTTTGCTTGCAGAGGTCTCACTGTATAAGTCAGAATACATTAGTTGTCGAGGTTCTCAGAAAGCATTGTTTTTTACTGGCAAGAGGTGTGAAAAGTCATACGCTTTGGCAAGTGCCAGCGCCTTGACATCGGGATACTTAGACGAGGCTGTAAAATATGCACAGCATTTAGTTCATTTATATCCAGGCAGTCATTACGGTTGGTGCATGTTATTAGCTGCCCTCTCCGCACCACAGGCATTATCTCCTGGAAACACGACATTTGTTAATTTGTGTATACCAAAAATACTTTCGTTTGTTCATAACATTTATTCTGCAAATGACAGCAAACTTGCTCGTTGGATAGAGAAACTACTTTCTATCTTGCGAGGGTAAAAAACTTGCAGTTGTAACAGGAATTTTCCTTGGGTGCTATTTTGTTTGGGATATATAATATATTTCTGCTTGGTGATGATATTACACGACTTGCTTTGCTTATGCAGTCTTATACGAACCATTTAAAATGCCTAATAATTAACATTCAATAACTGACCTGTAAAGGGCCACACTTGTCGTTTTTTCTTTACTTTTTTGAGCTTATTTTCAGTTTAAGTGGGCAGTTTAAATTTTGTTGTTTATACAGTAAACTCCGCATAACTCAAGTCCAACCAGGGACCGAAAAAACTTTGAGTTAGGCGATGTTGACCATTTTCCAGCATAGAAAGCCTAAAGTTAAACCTATCCTCCAGATGGTGAGAACGGTTCTGCTAAATAGAAGGCAGAACTTCAACCTTTCTATACGTAAACGACGAGATTTGATGACAATTACGTAAAGAATAGCAAATTATGTAGAGAAACACTATTTTTTATGTTGCAAATGGACATATACACAACACTATTAAACAATATGACAATGAGAAAATAATCAGGGGGTAGCACATGACTTGTAAGACGTTAGAATTTTCCCAGAAGACAATACTATTCTTGAGTTGTACGAAAGTTTTTATTTTTTTAGAGCATAAATTGCATTTTTTAGTTAGCCGAAGTAAATTACATGTATTTTAATTAAATGGACCATAATATTTTTTGGAGTTAGGCGAAATTTTGAGTTATATATTTTGAGTTAAGCGATGTTTTTTTGTGGGAGAAACAAAGGATTTCATCCATTCTGCTGAAATTTTTCGAGTTGTGCAATTTTGAGTTACGCGGAGTTTAGTGTAGTATTTATGATAACTTAAAACATTTTTTCTATAGTTTATTAATTTAGTTTTTACTTATTAGAAACCGCTAATATTTCACAGGCTTAGAAGTTGTTCAGCTCAGCAGTTAATTTGTATCTTGCAGGTAACAGGTCTAAATGTGAATGTTGTTCATTTTTACCACCTTCGTTGTGTTAAATTATACAACTGCCTAATCATATGTGTCAATTCTTGTGCTCTGTATTATAATTCTTGCCTTTTACAAATCTGGTCGTAGTGATAGTGAAAAACCAACAATAAAGTGAGCATTTTTCTTAGACAAAATATAAATTAATGTTTTTCTAGAAGCATTTTTTTATTTTGAAGTTGTTTGTGGAACTGGGAGAGTTTCTACTGATGTTTTTCACTAATTTTTTTGACTTCAAACGTCTTGGCCTCCTTTATTATACTTAAGCAAAACTAATATTTTCTGATCTGTCATTGTAGATACAGTAAATAAAAATTATCTTATTTCTCTATAATTATTAGTATCAGTCTGATATTATCTTATGCATTTTGTATATCATCAATAAATTTAAAATGAAACAAATTGATCTTTAAGTGGTACTTTCAATGGCGGCTTCTGTATAGGTACTGTGGAACTGTAGCACCATCTATTTTCACTCAATATTATTGATAATATTCAATATAATAAGTCTTTTCTTTAGTTTGTTATACTTGTACTTAACCTGATCACATGAGTGTAGTACTCTCTGCTTCACAGACCAGCACAGGGCGCTCCAGCAACGCGGTATTTGGCCGTTGTGCGCATGCAGCCATGCGCACATGTCTGAACCCAGGTAGAGAAAGTACTGTCGCTCACACAGTTGTGTTGTCAGTTGTCACGTACTTACCATAAATGAATCAAGCTTGAACAGTGACAATTTAGGTTATTAGTAAGCAAATAATTTTTTTCTTTAGGATCATATCCAGTTTATGTATAAACTTTCGATTGTTTGTTTGTTTAAAATTACAATTACAACATTAAAATTACACCCGTTTGTTTCATTTTACACAGTATTAAACAATGGCTGAAAATTTTCTGAAGCAGTACCCCCACTAATTTCAGCTACGAGCCCCTACTGGGTACTTTTTTGATATAATGACACGCACAAATTTTTTAACAGTAAATTTAGTTAACCCAGACATTAAAAATTTCTGACATGGCGTCTGTCCCACGTGCAAGTCTTCGAACAGCATTTGCTTCAATTTTCTCTATGCAGAAAATTATAAATAACATAAATTAACAATGTTAATGACTTCATTCTAATAATGTGTAAACTGTGCACTTTTGAATATCTATTTATATTGTTAAAGCTAGCAGTGTCAGTTTTTATTAAATTGTGTGTACTATAAAGTCTTTGGAAGAAATATTTAGGCAAGTAAAAGTAGTCATTATTTTATTTATGCTATGATTTGGACATGATATTGTAATGGGCATGTTTGAAAAGTTAACATTTTAAGGATTATTTTGATCATATTCAAGGGCGTATACAGGCTTTAGAACAACGGTGGGCCCAACAGAAAAGCAGTTAGGGGGTCTGAGGAAGCGGTGTAAGATCCTCAGCGAGGTCCACCCGGACATCAATACATTTTACTGCAATTTGGACCATTTCCTCTAGGAAGCTTACTAGTTTAGAACAAGTGTCATCTCACCTTTAACTCAAAATTACATACGAATATATTGATATACACTATACAGCATACATGATGTACATAACCTTCATCTGTTGTGACGTATGATTTTTACATATCCAAGGCACCTTTAGGATTTAACAAATCGTTCTAATGCTTATAATTCAGAGAAAATATTAATTTGGTGTGTTAGTAACAGTTACTGTGAAAGGCAGGGCCCGGGCCCTTTGTGCACACCCCCTAAATCCGCCATTGCATATTGTACGTGTGAACCACATTACTTGAGTGCTGGTAAATCCTAGTAATATATGTCATATATTAACGAGATATGTTCTGAAAACTTTGTTCCATGAATTAATAACACTAATTGTATTAATAAATGTTACTGGTAAACGATGTGGCATGAAAAAATGGCATAGTTTCTGTCAGTGTCTCTGACAGGCATTTGTGACAAATCATCAAACTATGAGTTGAGTTTCATGTAAACCACTGATCTTTATTTCTGCAATATTTGAAATTAAAATAGAAAAGTAAAATCGACTAACATTTTGCCAATTTCATGAAAAATTAAATAGTTTTGTGAGATTCACAGTTAAATAAATCAATCAAAAATATCAGTGAATAAATCAAAATAAATATTAAATAGAATAAACTTACATTGTTTCCACATATATCTAATCATAAAATTCTCAAGGCACATTGTTTACAAACACTACAGAATAGCATAATGACAACGTAATTGGGTCAGTTGCCCACACTTTGAAGTTTCCACCAAGATGGAACCACCTAGGTTACAAAATTAAAATTCATTAAGCCAGGTTCACACTGGCTTTAATAGTTTCCATATTTATGTATCCAATTATTATCTTGTGAAGTGCTGTTTTCTTGACTTCACCAGGTTTGGATGGAATTTGAACCATTAAAAGAGCGTCAATGACTCTGTTCAGGGTCTCACCGGTAGAAGGCGTCAGGAGGCTTTTTTATCTAATCACCCCCAATGAAAGTTCCTTCGAAACAAAGGAAGAAGTTCCACAATATGTGAATGATGTAAGTGGTTTTATAGTGTACTTTATGTAAAAAAAGTGGATGTTACTTGAGTGGATAATGTGTTCTACATGACGTGTGTTTAATAAGCTATCTGTGTCATTATTCTGTTCTAAACTTGTTGGCAGATTGTTCCATACAACTACAGTAAACACTGCATAACTCAAAATCACATAACCCAAACTTTCACCTATTTCAAAAAAATTCAGTGGAACGTGCGAAATTCTTCATTTTTTGCACAAAAAACATCGCTTAACTCAGAATTCCGCCTAATTCAAATAAAAAATTATGGTCCGTTTAATTAAAATACATGTACCTTGCCTAACTCAAAAATGCAATTGATACTTTAGAGTCTAGAAAAATAAATGTTTCATACAACTCAAAAACAGTATCGTCTTCCGAGAAAATTCTGATGCCTCACAAGTCGCACCAGCTGATTATTTTCTCCGGGATTGGTTTTTCCGTGTTGTGTACGTGTTTTTTGTAACATAAACAAATCGTGTTTCACTACATATTTTGTTATTCTTTATGTAAATGTCATCAAAACTCGTCGTTTATGTATAGAAGGTTTGACTTTCTGCCTTCTATTTAGCTCGCCATCTGGAGGAGGTGTTTAGAGTTTCTATGCTGGAAGATGGTAAACATCGGCTAATTTTTTTTGGTCTGGTTGGACTTGAGTCATGCGGAGCTTACTGTATTTTATTTAAAAAAAATGTTGCTGATTTACTTGCGTGGATAATGCATTCTACCTGGCAGATTTTTGATAAGCTGTCTGTATCATTTTCCAGTTTTAAACTTCTTGACAAATTGTTCCCTACAGTTAGTAACTATTGGCATGTAATCATTGTCAATGGTTCAGCAGTGAACAGAAGCATATCAAGTCTTTACGACTCCCTAAGCTGATAGTTCTGTCCCGCCCATCTCTATTGTGAATTTATAGTTGTTTATGTAATGGGCAGATTAAACAATTACTTGTGGTGTATCAGAGACACTATTTACCTAGTTTCTACATAGTCATTATTAATTGCATGTATTTGCATAGCGCTTATATTCAAGCAAGCTGCTCGTCTGCTTGTTATGTAATACTTTGCACCTGTTTGTTATGTGGGTCTTATATAAGTGCAGCAGGCAATAACTGCCTGTGGTGTGTTATAAAATGCCTCCTTTTCATGTATATGAAAGTATACACATCTTTAAAGGAGAATCAGAATTTTTTTCTAAAACGTGGTGACCCTCAAACTTTGGTGTCCTAGGCTATATCCTAGTTAACCTATTAGTTAATTCGCCCCTGGCAGTGAAATGCCCGATTGCTCGTACACAATTTTTTTTATTTTAGGCATTGCCTTTTTTCTTTTCCCTAATCATTCTGGAAGCACTTGTACAATGGCTAAGAGGGAAAAGGACGTTGAGAGTTAATGATGCCATCTCCTCCATGTCAGCTGGACTGTACTTCGTTACTGCCAAGTATTAATAAAGTATTTCTGTGAATTAGTCGGGTGTTACTTGTGGTAACAGTTATGCATGTGTTACTTTATCTTGCTAACGTATACGTATCATCAAGTTTTCTCTCTTCGCGCAATTTGGGTGGCTAAAATTAAAATACTGAGGTGGTAAGGTGTAATACTAATTTCACGTAACTATTGGATATTATAATGTTTCACTGGTAACACTAACAGTTCCAGCAATTGATGATGATAGTGAAAAGCTCAAAGGTTAAGTGCACCAAACAACACATTTGACAACAGCCCATGCTATTGTAATAGTAACAGTTTTAACAGCTATCTAGAATCTTACCTGTTCATTTTTTCTTGTTCACAAGCAAGAACCTGCTAGTAAATCACTCTACACACAGACTACTGCATAATTAATATTGTGATATTCTGTTGCTTTTTCATAAGTATAAAATTTCACTTTATAAATACTTGCTTCTGTTATATTTTTTAAAGGCTAGACGATGCGCCTGCAAAAATCCAAACTACACTTACCATTGAGCAGTTTACCTTTCAACTTTTTGTGGTTTTTTAATAAGGCTATCTTCCAAAATCCTACATGTACATAGTTTTAGCACTATTGTGCAGTGAAGAAGAACCTATTATAGGCATCGTGATTTGTGGTGTTTTCATTAAGCCTTTTCACAGTTTCGTTGTGCACGCGTGCAGTTGCTGTAGGTTAAAGTTAAGTGTACTACAGCTTAACTAGTTACAACCGTGACTTGTGGGTAAAGCAAAGCCGTTCGGTAATGTTAGTTGTTTTCGTGTACATTACTCAATTGTACCTGCAGTCTGTGCGGGATCTTGTTTGGGAACAAGAAAAAATGAACTAGATGAGGTCCTATAGCTTGCATTCATTCCTTTTCTTAATTACTATTGCAATCGGATAGGCTGCGAGGCGTTGCCAAGTGTACACAAATGCGTTGTCTGGTACACTTACCCTTTGACCGTTTCACGATCATCGTCAATCACTGAAAGTGTGATAAGGCTTATTGGATTGCAGTGTCATTACGATTCTGTTGTTTCTTATTTCATTCAGTTGCACAATACGCATTCCAGATTTCTTATTACTGGAGTCGAATTAGTTATCTATCTATTCATTTACGAAAATTACCGCCTTGTCGAATTGCCGTGGAATTCACCATGGACGTGGTTGGCTTGTTTCCTCGGAATCGACTTTGGCTACTACTGGCTTCATCGTTTCGGACACGGTTAGAGAACATTAGTAACTTTAGCTTTTAGATTAAATTATTTTGTTTTTCAATTGTTGCAGGTTACCGTTACCGTTACCGTAGAAGGATAGAGGTTAAGCATAAATAGCTTGTGGACCTCTCCACTCTTCCTTGTTAACTTTATTAAAATAAAAAAGTGAACAAAATAGGTGGCCACACTGCGATCATGAAGCGTAACACAGGGTTTCTTGTTGCCATTGTGGCAACCTGGGGTCTATATTGGTCTATATATTTTTCAGCATCGCATTTCCAGTGTCTATCGAGACGAGACTTAAACTGGGCAGGATTGGAGGCTTGAACTACAGTGTCAGGCAGCGTGTTCCACTCATTACTCGCCTTGCAAATGTGAATCTCCTTCTACTCCACCTTTTCTTCTTGCTTTTGTATGAGTGACCTCTGGTACCATGATATGTCTGTCAATAGAAAAATATTTCCCTGTTGATGGTTTCTATACCTTTAAGGATATGAAATGTTTGGATTGAATCTTGTCTTTTGCGTCTGTACTTCAGATTTGTAAGGCAGGTGAAAATTTGAGTTGGCCACGATGGATGTGAGTCTCTTGAAATAGGCTTGTTAATGTTAATAATATTTATATCAATAAAAAACAATGATAATGATAATTATCAATTATCAACCCCTATGAAAACTGTATTTTTATCGTTATCGTATCATTGTTATTCTAGCAATTTTGTTATCGTATAAGCTGCGGTGCTTATTGCTGTCCTGTGTAAAATAAATTACATTCATATCTCGGTTTGCCAGCCGAAAGTGGGGAAACGTCCGTCTGAATTTGCCGATTGTCCGTATTTACAAATATTAAGCTAATACAGTAGGTGCCGCGTATTAGACTCATGGTAATGTAAAATCAATCGCCTAATTGTCTCAGAAACATCTAGTATGAGCCGCTCCTATGCAAAAGTGTATAAAAACTGTCGGCAATTGACTCAAATAACTCCGCAGAATTGATTCTATATTTTTATATATAGAGATATACACGTGGTTACACTGATGTAATGATGTAAACAAAGTGACCAGCCTGCCAGCTAGCGGTCAGCTCGCAAAATAACGTATAGTGTCCATATTATGCGGACTTTTAAAGGACCAGATTTTGTGAGAATTTTCCGATATCCGTAAAGGCGAGGTCCGGCAAATCCAGATACGAGTGCAGGATTGAATTTCTATTTATGTACAGGAAGCTTGCAGAAAAATAAAAAAAGAGATGTGTGAGAGCTTGTTCAAATCACTCATTTTTGTAATACTTAATCCAGCAATAGCAACTGTCTTAGTCAGCAATACATCATGAAAAACCCTGATCCCTAAATACCAAGGCCTGTTAATAAGCCTTCTCACAGTTTCCTTGTGTGCACGCGCAGTTGCTGTAGGTAAAAGGTTCAGTGTACCACAGCAGTGCGTCTTAACTACAACCATCACGTGAGATGTGTGTAAAACAAAGCCTTCTGCAGCATCACTTCAGTAACTTCAGTTCTTTTGATTGGGCTTTACTTAATTATGCATTAGTCAGTACGTAGAGTGATTTACCAGCAGGATCTTGTTTGGAAACAAGAAAAATGAACTAGGTAAAGTTCTAGCTAGCTGTTAAAACTGTTGCTATTACAATAGCTTGGGCTGCGAGGCGTCGTCAAGTGTACACAAATGCGTTGTGTGGTACAGTTTACCTTTGACTTTTTAACGATCATCGTCAATCGCTGGAACTGTGAAAAAGCTTATTAAACATTTCCAATTAAACATTTCCTAGCGGTATAGCAAAGCTGTGTCAGAGAAGCAGTACGGCAAAATTTGTCAAAACCATTTTACATTTTTCTAGCAAAGATTGTAAAACATTGACCACAGGTGTAAGCATTGCATATGACAATAACATTGACCACAGGTGCAAGCATTGCATATGACAGTAACATTGACCACAGGTGTAAGCATTGCATATGACAGTAACATTGACCACAGGTGTAACCATTGCATATAACAGTAACATTGACCACAGGTGTAAGCATTGCATATGACAGTAACATTGACCACAGGTGTAAGCATTGCATATGACAGTAACATTGACCACAGGTGTAAGCATTGCATATGATAGTAACATTGACCACAGGTGCAAGCATTGCATATGACAGTAACCTTGAACACAGGTGTAAGCATTGCATATGACAGTAACATTGAACACAGGTGTAAGCATTGCATATGACAGTAACATTGAACACAGGTGTAAGCATTGCATATGACAGTAACATTGACCACAGGTGTAAGCATTGCATATGACAGTAACATTGACCACAGGTGTAACCATTGCATATAACAGTAAATATAATATAATGCAGCTAGAACTTGTGAAGATTGAAGATTCACTGTTTATCAGTAACAATCAAGTAGAAACAAATAATGAAAACAAACAATAGATAAATTCTAACGATTACATTTTCCAAAACAAAATTAACTTTATTTTAACAGCACTTATGCACTAAGAATTTCATGATTTCAACTATTGATGACAAGTATTTTTAGCAGAGTTCAAATACATGCTTGCAGAATTGTGGTACGTGTGTAGTATTTGTCTGTTTATTTTGCAGAAGTGAACTTCTGGTGGGCAGGCCACCAAGTTCATCATAGCTCAGAAGACTACAATTTGAGTACTGCCTTGCGACAGTCAGCCCCTCATCAGTACACCAGCTTTGTAAGTCTATCGTAATTATTTACATTGTGCTTTACGGTTTTCATCATCAAGTGATCAGCCAAATAAGGCACTGAACTAGCAGATTCAGTGAGGTGGTGACTCAACAATTCACTCACCCGGCTCAGTATTGTTTAACTTTGGTCGCTAAGCATGCACACATATACACTCAGCTATTTCCTTCATTTTACAATTTTAATTTAAAACTCCGTACATTCGATTAAAATTTATTTAATGAAGATATTAAACACCTGAAAACATAAATTATAATACCTAGAAATCTTGTAAATTAAACTTAAAATTTGACATTCCTAACTCGGTCTCCATTCCCAAACTTGGAAGCTTCATGTTACTGTCTTTTCCTTTAATGCTACTTGTATAATACTCTTTCTATCGCATTATTAAACTCTTCTAAACAGTCCTAGTTTTACAATGTTTTTATTACTACTTTGCCTTTCAAAAACATCTACTGAAATATATAATTACTACAACAAGTTAAATCAAATTAATTGTGAGGAAACTAAAAAGTAAGTTCTTTTCTCTGGAAGACCTGCTTGCAGAAATGTAACACACAGATTCAGGCAGTCATTTCAGTATCTAAGTTGAAACAATGTTTGCATTGACAATGTAACACGCAGATTTAGGCAGTCATTTCAGTAACTAAGTTGCAACAATGATTGCATTGACGATGTAACACGCAGATTTAGGCAGTCATTTCAGTAACTAAGTTGCAACAATGTTTGCATTGACAATGTAACACGCAGATTTAGGCAGTCATTTCAGTAACTAAGTTGAAACAATGTTTGCATTGACAATGTAACACGCAGATTTAGGCAGTCATTTCAGTAACTAAGTTGCAACAATGATTGCATTGACAATGTAACATGCAGATTTAGGCAATCATTTCAGTAACTAAGTTGAAACAATGTTTGCATTGACAATGTAACACGCAGATTTAGGCAGTCATTTCAGTAACTAAGTTGCAACAATGATTGCATTGACAATGTGACACGCAGATTTAGGCAGTCATTTCAGTAACTAAGTTGCAACAATGTTTGCGTTGACAATGTAACATGCGCAGAAATGTAACACACAGATTCAGGCAGTCATTTCAGTAACTAAGTTGCAACAATGTTTGCATTGACAATGTAACATGCAGATTTAGGCAGTCATTTCAGTAACTAAGTTGCAACAATGTTTGCATTGACAATGTAACACGCAGATTTAGGCAGTCATTTCAGTAACTAAGTTGCAACAATGATTGCATTGACAATGTAACACGCAGATTTAGGCAGTCATTTCAGTAACTAAGTTGCAACAAATTTTGCATTGACAATGTAATACGCAGATTTAGGCAGTCATTTCAGTAACTAAGTTGAAACAATGTTTGCATTGACAATGTAACACGCAGATTTAGGCAGTCATTTCAGTAACTAAGTTGCAACAATGTTTGCATTGACAATGTAACATGCAGATTTGGGCAGTCATTTCAGTAACTAAGTTGCAACAATGTTTGCATTGACAATGTAACACGCAGATTTAGGCAGTCATTTCAGTAACTAAGTTGAAACAATTTTTGCAATGACAATGTAACACGCAGATTTAGGCAGCAATCGTGTGTATGTCCTCCCGCAGTGAAAGAAATAGCCGAAGACAGTACACCTGCCACATATAATTACCAACGACTGGTTTTCATGCCAATCACCAATCCATTTACTAACCTGGCCGAGCATTGCTCAACTTACCAGCTAAGAATACACATCACTAAGCGAGGACTTGCTGTAGTTGACTTTTCTTAACATCCTAAGAATTGGCAAATTTCCCTCACTTGACAGATTTTATTTGCTCCATTTATGTTTTTCAGATTTTCTACTTACCTTTGGCCTTGGCAATTCCTCCACCAATTTACCTTGTACACACTGCATTTAACCTGCTTTATCAATTTTGGATTCACACGGAGGTTATTGGAACACTAGGACCACTGGAATACATCATCAACACACCTAGTTCACACAGAGTGCATCACGGTCAGTTGTCGTCATGTGATTAATATTGTGACTTTACGCTGCTTTAATGAAACTATGCGTTTGATATACTTGAACACATGTCAAGCTGTTGTTGTTCATGCTGTTTTATAGTCAAAGCTCAATAACTTTGCTATCTGCTTTGCTTCTACAGTAATCTCAAAAACTAAGATAGGATTAACCCTTTCACTACGGAAGGCGGCACACTGCCGCCTATGTTTTTCGTGAAGGGCGGAAGGCGGTAGACTGCCGTCCAAGCTCGGCACTAAGCGCAGTCACCCAGGTCTGTTTATTTCACTGCTATGGCCATGCAAAACATTCTAGAAAAGTTTAACAGCGTGGGATTGGGATTGCTTTGCAACAAGTAATGCTAACCAGCCAATTACCGTCTGAAGCCAGATGTATTCCTTAATACTGTACTGTAAGGTATGTTCCCATGCAGAATCACTTGTAGATCATTGATGAAATGTATGTTTAGTTGTTTGTTTTGCATTCTTATAAAATGATTGCATATTATGGATTAGTTTTCTGTCAATTGTGAAAACTGGTTTCTAAAAATAATTACATGCTTATTTATGACGGTGTGTGTGTGTGTGTGTGTGTGTGCGTGCATGCGTGCTGCATGCATGCATGTGTGAGTGCATGTATGTGTGCATGAATGCATATATGTGTGCTCGTTTGTGTGAGCATGTGTAGAAATAAAACTAATATTTAATATTAGTACTCAATAACAAACAAATATTTGTTTATTTACAAGATTCAGTTTTAGTAACACACCACAAGGAGTTATTGTCAAATATGCAAAGTCAATGTGGCCCAGTTAAAAAGCAACTATGTAGTGAAAGGGTTAAAATTCTGTAATTACATATGGCGGTTACATACACACCATCACTAGTAACCTCAAACATTTAGCTTTTGCTGTTTTGTTATGTGAACTGATAAAATCGCAGTTTTCTGTTTAGGTGTCAATAGGT
This sequence comes from Tubiluchus corallicola, assembly GCA_030141605.1. Lineage (NCBI taxonomy): Eukaryota > Metazoa > Priapulida > Priapulimorpha > Priapulimorphida > Tubiluchidae > Tubiluchus > Tubiluchus corallicola. The sequence continues at coordinate 14,616 of JAQGDQ010000244.1, read as the reverse complement.
ATTGCGTTGATCGAAACTATGCAGGAACCTTGATTATTTGGGACAGGATGTTCGGTAAGTCACACAATCAAAATATATAATTCCCTTGTTACATCCGTTATCACATACGGAACCGAAGTTTGGTACCCCACAGCCTTTAATATACTGAAAATTCATTTATTCGTGATACTCTCGAAGCAGATTTTGACAAATTAAAAAGCGAACTCGTTCAGTAAAAATTTTCTAAACACAAGTTACATGTACATTCAAAAGTTAGTTTCGTATTACTAATTTAACAAGGTACTTTCGTTGTTTTCCTTAGATTGAAGTTTTTTAATTGTCTTGTATGAAATATTGTGTATTAAATGGAAATTTAAAAAGTCACAGTGAAGAGGGATTTATTCCAATGTACATAATAAAGCAAAGTTAACAACAGTAGATTGTGGAATATAGTTTTTTGGTGATGATGATGATGACAATGATAGATCTTTTATTATGCCTATGTTTACAGGCTATTAGCTGGTGAAATAAAGTACTCGATGTAATGCTGCCCAGTTTGCAGTGGCGGCTCGTCTATAAGTACTTGAGACTGCAACACCCTCTATTTCCACTCAATATTATCAATATAATAAGTCTTTTTTCTTTAATTCTTTCTTTATACGTGTACGGAACCATAGCATATGAGGGTAGTACTGTTTGCTTCACAGCCCAGCACAGTGGTGTGTTTGGCTGTTTGTGCGCATGCGGCCATGCGCATGTCTGAGATTACATGCTGTATGTTGTACTGCTAGCGTCTGCTGCTAGGTAGAGAAAGTTTTGTCACTCACGCAGTTTGTTGTCAGTTGTCGTGTGCTTAAAAACCGCTGTATTCCTGAACTGCAGCAATTTCGGCTATTTGTAAGTAAAATATGCTTGTTTCATTTTACACAGTATTAAAACAATGGCTAAAAGAATTTTCTGAAGCAGTAGCCGCACTAATTTTAACTACGAGCCGCCACTGCTAGTTTGTCCCGGCTGTTACTATTACAACTGATGCACAATTAAATTGGCCTCCAGTTCGATGTGAATTCTTAACATCCACATTTTCTGAGGAGGAAGTATTCAATAATGCATGTGACAAAATATTGTTCGTTGCTGATGTTCGTCCTTCGAATCGAAGATGACCATAGTGACAGGGATAAAGGGTCAGTTTGGGGGTTGTCACTCCTTTGATGACCTCGAAGTTGACTGACTAGGCCAATTCTGGCCTGGAAACTTTTTTAGCATTTGGCATTTGGCACAGGTGAGGCTGGGTGTTTTGACCTGTTGTTGGACAGTGTCAAATGCCCTGCGTCTCCTGTGCTTCTCTGCCTCCTCAATTCTTTTCACCTCTGTTGTCTTAGCCCCTGTGGTGATGGCACTCCGCCATGCTGAGCGATCTTGTGCAAGGGTTTCCATTGAGCGGATATCCATGCTGAGCTCGAGTGAGGCCGTCAGGCTGTCTTTGAAGCATTTCTTTGGTCGTCCAACCTTTCTCTTTCCAGACACAAGTTCTCCATAGAGCATCTTCTTTGGTATGCGGTTGTCTGGCATGTGAATCACACGTCCTGCCCACCGAAACTGGGGTTTTAAGGAGGAGTGTATGGATGCTGGGGAGGTCAGCTCTTTTAAGTGAAAGAGAGCAGCTAAAAGTGAACAAAATGCTGTCAGAGTTACAACATAATCTTTTTGACTAGAATTACCGTTTTCATTGATTTTAATACACGTGCTATTTGTCAATAGGAACATATGTGCCAGAAGAGGAAGAGGTAGTGTATGGCGTTACGCATCCGATTAACTCTTTTGATCCAAACTATGTACAGGTTAGCAATGAATTCTGTGTATGACTGAGAATGGTGAAAGAGTTTAATTTGAATCAAGAAAAGCTTTCACGAGATTATTAATTCAAAATCAACAACAGTGGCAATGCAGTACGAGTGTTCTGAGTTCAAATCTCATTCAGGTCGAGATTTTTTCACCAATCCCAGTGTTATAGTATACTTTCGTATTTCGCAATTCTCTTTTCTATCTTGTCATGTGACATTTAGGTTATGACATTAGTTCTCTGTTATTGTCAAATTTGTAGTAAATATCTTTGCACAAAAAAGTCGTGAATTCTTAGTTGAAATAGATCAATGTTGCAAATGATGGTACTAGTTTTGTAAAATGAGTTAAAGTGGGCCACAGAGGTCATAGTTCATCTATGGGCATCATCATGAAAATTTCTTCAAATAAAGGTCATTTGCTTGTGTGTTATATAGCATCAGTGGTGTTTTAAATTGCTGCATGGACATAAACAAGAAAGAAGAGAGGATTGCAGGGGTTTTTTTTGCATTAAAATTTGGACCTAATAGAAGATTTAGATGATTTGTATGAAAAAGTGGTGTTTTGAGTTCAGATATTTAGTAGTTAGACAAACTAGTAATCACTAGACATAAACAACAATCATGTAATGAAGTATTAAAACCCATATAGTGTTGAAATTTTACTGTTCAGTCTCTACTGTTGTGAATTAGATTTCAAGAGTTTGGTCAAATTTGCAGTTGGTATTCATTAGTGATCCAATAGGTTTAAAATTTGCTCTTTTTATTTAAAGTACATTTGCTTGTCCTAGCACAAGAACACTATTTGTTATTGTTAAAGTTAACAGTAGTTATACTATGTTTTTATCTCGTTATTGGTTGTGAGTTATAGTTATAGCTAGTGGGCCACACTAATTATCTGGTTGTATAATTACACATGTATAAGATGATACATACAATAAAGAAGTGCTACTACCACTAGTAATCTTGTAATTAGGCATATGTATCTTTTTGTGTGATCAAGCTATGACTATTGTGTCTGCCGACATTCTAGTTTTGCTTCCATATTGACACTTGCAGTGAAACTGCTTGTTGTTGAACATGATTTTCCCAAGAAGTGGTCAAAGTTATATTATATTAAATTGGATTATATAAATTTATAGGATTATTAATTTGATGTTTTTGTGCAGGTCAGTCTTTCAAATTGAATGATTTTATAATTGTAAGTATTGTAACAATTCTACTCTCCTCCCAAGAATATTTCTACTATATTGCCTCACGTTTTTGCATGTTATTTTTCAGTTTTGCCATTTTATGCACATGTGGGGAACGTTCTGGGAGGTGCCCGGTTTTGCCAATAAATTGAAAAGTATTGTCAATGGTCCGGGTTGGTCTCCTGGAAAGCCAAGAACAGGTCTGATTGAGGATATACCAGACGTAAGCAGATACGTATACTGTAATATTTGTTAACTTAAGTTTAACTGCTAGGAAGCAAATGCTTAAGTATATTTAATGTAGTACAGTGTTCCCTCACTTATCGCGGTTGTTCCGTTCCAGGCCCACCCACGATAAGTGAATTTCCACGAAGTAGGGACGCTATACTTATTTTAGTAGTTATACATTATTTTAAGTGTTTATAAACCCTCCCCACACTCTTATACATAACCCATACTGTACATGTACCTTTTAAAAAAACTTTACTTAAATGTTATGAAAATGTTTTAAACTCTTAAACCTAGATATGTAATTTATACATAAATCTATACATGACTGTACAATACGTACTACGCATGTGCAAAAGTACTTTAGACGGAGTACCGCAAAAAACCCACGAAACAGCAAAAATACCGCGATCAGTATTTTACATTAATGTTTTTGAAAACCCGCAAAACAGGGAGTCCACGATAAACGAACCGTGAATTAGCGAGGGAACACTGTATATAGGTACATATGTATATATAGGTTGTTAGAGGCTTATATATATATATATATATATATTATATGTATAAGTTTACCACTGGTATGTAATTTAACACAAAAATATGTGAGTGTCTCTTTGTATTGTAATTTAATTCCCTTAATGTAACTTACATCTACTCAAGAATTTACGGCAGTTATGTTACGAGTCGATGTGCACATAATGCATAGTGCGTGATCTGTGTTCCGTAATGCATGATGCGTATCAACTGTTTCCATGTGTTCGTAAATGCTATGCATATTAATAAAGCTCATAGCGCTTTTTCTGCCATTTTTATTCGCTATTCGTGAAAATTTTAAGCAATAATTTCTGGAAACCCTGTCTCTGTCGAAATTTAAGCGTGATAAGTACAGCTGCGGCATCATTGCTTCTATCACAGTACCCTAAAGGCTTACTACAAGTAATCACACTAAACTTTGTTAATTTTGCTTTCATTTATTATAGTCATGTCTTGAGTATTCGGAACAAAAGTTTAAGCTGTCGTTTTTTGTGCATCTTCGCGGCATAAAAATCTTACTGAATTGTTTTACAGGTTCATGCACCTGTCAAGAAGTACGACCCAGAGTCACCAGTGTGGTTGAAGATTTACGCCATTGTGCACTTCTTCGGTGCTCTTGTTGTCTATCAGGTTGCTCTTCAAACCAAACAGGTTTGATAAGAGAAATGTTATCTATTTTTTATTACAGGCGCTTAAAAACATGTATAGTTATTAAAACATTGCAACTTTATTAAAACTTCTAGTTTACATAGTTAAAAAATCGTGTCATTAGCTTTGACAGAGCTACTGTTGTCATCATCAGTGGTAAATGTTTACAAACATACAAGCAGCTTATATAGGCAGAGCCTACAGTATAGAATGCACTAATTCTGTTTTTAACAGAAGCCAAATAGGTAATGAATAAACAGACCTGTAGAGAAGAAATTGATACAGTAACAAATAGCTAATTGTTAGAAAATGAAGTTAAATGAATTGAACTGCTTTGTACATTAAGAGAAGGCTTATTAGGGTACATAGATAAACTTTCTTTTATTAATAAGTCCCAGTTATTTGTAGCTCTGGTCGCAATGCTGAAATTATTAAAATCATCTTTTTCGCTAGAAGCACAAATATGGTCATTAATGCTGGATTAAAGAGATTTTTTTAATTTTTTCCCAGTTCTAGATGAAATAACCAAATGTTCACAAATTCTTACTTTAAAGTGTCTGAACGTTTTGCCATGGTAAACAGCATCGCAGCTGCTGCACTGAAATCTATAAATAATACCAGACGGCAAGAATGCGGGTCTTTTGTCTTTAAATGGGAAGAAAGAGCTTAAATTATTGCAAGATTTTAATGCATTACATAGCTGAATATGGGGTACAGTTCTATACTGTAGGCTCTGCCTATATAAACTGGTTGTATGTTTTGTAAAAATTTACCACTGATGATGACAGCAGTAGCTCTGTCGAAACGTTTGACGTGATTTTTTTAACTATGTAAGTTGAAAAAGTTTGATAAAGTTGTGTTGTTTTAACTAGAAATATAATCTACTAGGTTTTTCCAATGTTCATAACTGTTTTGGCCACTTACTTGCCCTTGCCCTTGCCTTGCCCACTTGTGCCACCCACTTGCCGCCTTTTGCCCACTTGCCACTTCTTGCCTTGCGCACCCACTTGCTTGCTGCCGCCTTGCCTTACTTACTTACTTACTTACTTACTTACTTACTTACTTACTTACTTACTTACTTACTTACTTACTTACTTACTTACTTACTTACTTACTTACTTACTTACTTGCTTGCTTGCTTGCTTACTTGCTTGCTTGCTTACTTACTTATTTAACTACTTATTACTTACTTAGGCCCACTTACTTGTTCTTATTACGGTTATTACAGTTTTGGTTTGCACAGCTTTGCTTTGTTTGATGGAATATAATCGCAAAAAGCGTCTTTTCCGCTAGAATGTCTTGAATGCGGATTTGATGCAGGTTTAGGATTTCATCTTGGAGGTGTGCATGGACCACCCTCCCAGAACATACATCAATAGAAGTACAGGGGATAATTAGGTCTATTTTCACCAGAATTCAAGTACAGGGGTGTAGGCAAGCAGTGCTGGCTTATTTTGCCTGCTAAATCTACCGTGTGTTACTGGGCCGAAACGGCACAGTAGTGTTGTAAAATATTTAACGTTTTACGCCTAACGATTAGCGTTCTAAGCTCAGTGTTTAGAGACCACCCGCCATCTTTAGGAGAAAGAGGCATTATTATAAGCATATTATAAGGTTTGGCGGTCGATAAACGGCTCTTTCTGCCTGGGCTGCAAAGTTTGTAAGTTTTACGGGGGCGATTATTATAGACTGGTATTTGTAATCTCTCTCACAGAACTCCTGCAGTATCCAAACCTTGTCATAAACTACGTACTAGAAAATAACAAAAACTTAAGTGATTTTTCGTACATAAAATTGATAAATTAATACATAGCACAGTATGAAATTAATATGCTGTTAAAAACATAAATGGTGTTTGAATAATAAACATAAACATCGTTTCTTTCGAGCAGCATGACTATAATTCATCTCATACAATTAGAATTTCAGAATTTCAACGCCTTATGGCGGCAAGGTATCAACATTACAGAATTGTATAATCTTAATCGAGAGGATTCATGGCAAATTCCTGAGAAATAAATATACTAATGCTTCATTGCTTTGAAATAAATATTTCTTTTACTTCCGAATGTTTAGATTTTCACCGCTTTGAATAATTAATGTTTAAATACACAAAAGAGTCAGCTTCTAGGAATCAACGTGTTTATTGAGTGTTGATCATTTCGGCTATTATCAAACTATAAATAAAGCTAAAAAGAAGAATAAATAATACACTAATGATACAAAGGTACAAACTGAAACTACAAAACAAAAGATTAGAATTTAACTAAGTTACAAACTGAAACTACAAAACAGCAGATTAGAATTTAACTTAGTTATAAACTGAAACTACAAAACGACAGACTAGAATTTAACTTAGTTACAAACTGAAACTACAAAGCAACAGATCAGAATTTAACTTAGTTATAAACTGAAACTATAAAACACCAAATGAGAATTTAACTTAGTTACAAACTGAAACTACAAAACATTAGATAAGAATTTAACTTAGTTTCAATTTGTGCCTTTGTTTCCTTACTGTATTATTTATTCTTTTTGGCTTCAGTTAAAGTTTGATAATGGCTTCAATAGCCGAAACGATCGTCGCTCAATAAACATGTTAATTTGGGTTTATAGTCAATTAACCTCTAGCACGTAATGAGTTCAACTGCTGCTAATTTACCAATTAATTAATTTTGATTAATTAGGAAAATGTTATTTACTTCTTTACAGCGTATGTGTGTTACGAAAATATTCTTTGCTAGGGATACATGTGTCAAAGTGATGTAAACAATGACTTTCAAATAGGTTAATCATAGTTGCGTCCTTTAGTGTGAGCAAAAAGAATAATGACATTAGAAAAACTCAAAATTTAGTAACAACACAAAAACGTGAAAAAAAGTAACAAAAACCAAATTAAATAACTTTGGCAGCAAGTAAACAGTTAAATTTACAGCTGTACGTGACGAGGCAATTTTTATCGCACTCGAATTTCGTTTTCTTAAAAATATTTTAGAATCAATGAACGAAATTAATGAAAAAAGGAAAATATATTTTAATCAATTTAACAAATCTGATAAGAATAATTAACATGTATGAACAGTTACATTTTTTAACTGTAAGGAAGTTTTTTGTGTCAAACAATCATCATGTATTTTTTTAATGAACTAATGGCTTAGAATTAATGAATCAAATTAACGACTTGATAATAGTAATTAAGAACCAGGCAATTTCATTTCTAGCTGAAATTAAGCTATTTTACCACCATGTAAAGCTTGTTTAAAAACGCTACGATTATAAACAGCAAACAAAGCTTCTTGTATTCATAACAGAATGCTCTCAGTATAAATTAAACCGCCTGGACCCACATCTAACCAAATTGTTTGTTTACTCACTACCTGTAGTGTGATTGCTAAGCAGTTTGCAAACAATTTCAGTTCTTCCAACTTCGCTTTGTCGGTTCGAGTTAGACTCCCTGAAAAGCGTGAAAGATTACTAAACTTCTAAACTATAGAAGTTACCAGCGGGAGATATCATCATTCTTAGGTCTCTTCTCAATGGCAACACTGTTTCTTATGTCAAAGACAACCGTTGTTTGTTTGTGTACGTACGTGCACCAAGGTGTGACTGGCACGCAATTTTTTGATCCGAAGAATTTTTGAAACTTAATGAATTATAAATGCGTTTTCAAAATAGAATAATTAGATGGTTTTTGCACACAATGAATAAACTCGATTGAATAGAACATATATAAAGTGTTTTTACAATAATACCCGGTATTACAATAGATCTATAACAAATTTCAGCATTTACCTGACCGTAGCTGCCAAAAAGACCTCAGTGAAACGGTCGTATGCTGAGTTCCAAATGAATTTATTAAAAATGTGAATGTTCTGAAACTTTGGAGATAATAATCTCCAGCTGTTTGAATATAAACAACTACATAAACGATTTGTTAAATTTTACCGTAGTTGCTTATATAGTGAAAATCATATAGCCAATTTCTTTGCACATAATTCTCGATTTCATGTCTCTGCTATAATGGGTTATAATTTGTCATCTATTTGTAACGAGTACAAAACTTTTTACACCAACAAAAATGTTCTTTCTAAACTTTTTTCTTGTACATTAGATGTAATAGATAACGTTAGCGATAAACATATACGGGCTGTAAATTTCATTAAAGAAGTCATATGGGTTCTAGAACGTAATTGTTTTGATTTTTGACTGGAATGAGTTGTACCCCATACTAACATGTCTTACTCTCACTTAATTGTATATATTCACATTGCTTGCTAGTCCTGTTAATTAATGTTACTTTGCTTGTTGATCTGATTGTTTATTTGACGTGATTGTACCACGAGTACAAATAAAAATGATATATAAATAAATAACCGCTAAGCAGCTGCGCGCGCATTTTTCTTTGTTTTCAGTCTGTATATTCATTCTTTCTCCAGTTTATTTATTTAGTTTTTTCATTCATACACAAATACACACAACACAATAAAAAATGCATATATAATATCGGATTTTAGCAGAAAAAAGTATATTTTACTCAAATGAATATAAAATTGCATTTCATAATTTTGTATAAGACCAGAGAAAGGGAAGAGCCCTAGTTGGAACAGTTTCTCCTAGTAAATTTTAATTTAAAATCCAAAAATAGAAAGAATGTTTCTGCGACTAATTTGTTATTCAAATATGAGACCCATGGTATTTGAAAATAGAAAAAGTAAAGAAATCAATATAAGATTATAATAGAAATATTTTACAAATTATTGGATGGTATAGTATTTTTCTTTGATACAATGCCTGATGTTTTTGAGTATTGTGTTTTATTGGTATTTTCTACTTTTTAACTCTTTGTCTTCTGGTTTCCAGTACTTTATATTCTCAGCTTAGTAGTAATTGGTAACTGTGTTTTTGTTATTCTTGTAATTTTTATTATTGCTTCCGTTTTCTTATTTATAAGTTTACTAACGAACAACGTAATACAACATGCAATACAATTTACATAATGAAACGCATGTCACACAAACATAACATAAAAAGTCTGAGCATATCACTGTTACGTATGAGTTTATTGACAAACAACATATTACCATGTACAACTGTTGATGTTGGCATCCTTCTGTCTCGGAAGACAATAGAGTGTGCGCCAAGAGAGTCAGTTATTGATCACATTAATGGAGCTGCAGCGTCGACTGTGGCTAAGCAGTCCGATCCTTGAACCACTGGAGTGGCCTCTCCAGGGCGCACGCCTGGGCAAGGTGTATGAACAGGAACCCCCTCTCTTCCTCCCTGATGTAGTCCAAAGGAAAGCGGAGCGATACGTTTGGCACCAGGTTGGCTGCAGGAGCTGCCGGGGTCAGTGAGCATGCTGCACTGGTCCGCCTTCGGGGCTCCACTCCTCGTTTGGAAGGTTTACTCCTCTACACATGGCCGTTGGGTCACTTGTCCTCGTCCGCCCTCTAGCCGTTGGCTGCTTGTGCAGCTACTCCGCCTAGTGTCGAGATACAGTGTGGGCATCCCGCAAGCCTACTAACCAAGCTCTGCGTTGCTTAACTTCGGTGATCAGACCGGTGTTTTCAACGTGATATGGCTGTAGCCATGTACAATACAGCGTACATAAAGAATCATAAAAATATTCCAACACTTGGGTATAATCATCAAATTAAAACAGTAACAGAAGCAGTAGAGGTTAAACAGTTTACAATACTAACAAAAATAACATAGTTACAATAATACGCCATTGCTATCAATTGAATATGATTTTCTATGATTAAGCTTCTATTTTCCTTCTTTCAAAGCAGGCTGTAATACAATTTAAAGCTTAATTTGCAAATTTACAATCAATTCCATTCTCCAGTTGTTATACATCAATGAAGTCTGGTTTTAATGTTAATGATGTCATTAAAATATCCACTCTCGCTGATTCGTTGTGATTCTAAAGTGTAGTTTTATCTAAATTTTAAATGCTAGATTTCTAAATTATAATTTACGTTAATTGCAGTGATGTGGGTCCTGTAATGGGTGCCCGAAATACTTGTCTTTGCATAAAAACCCATCCGTTGACTCATTCATATCTGCTTAGTATTTAAAAATGGATGTCAAGTCGTTCAAGGATAGAAAGATGATTATTTTATGTACTTAGTACAAAGTGATAAAGTAATACTAAAAGTACTTTATCTTCTTTGTTTCTCTTTTGTATGTACCCTTTTCTTTGTTTTTATTATCTGAGATCAAAGATTATTTATTATTTATTATGCAATCTAAGATTACAGAAGACTTAGTAATGGAGCAATTATCGATTTTTAACAAAATTTCACCATGCTGCAGTTTTTTGCTTTTGCGCTTCGTGTACATTTTGCCAACATTGCTTGCAAACAAAACGAAAACCAGAAGAAAGTCCCCTCGTTGTTAGCCTACCCCACACGCACTCTACCACCCACCGATTCTCACAAATCACATTCAAAATTGAACGTGAAGTAATCATATGTACACACAGTTCCGTCATGAAAGTACTCGTTAGCCATTCAAACCCTCTGCTTTCTGCCAAGCAAAGAACCTACTTATGTCTTATTAAAGGATTGCCTGGCATCGTTCAGCGATGTTTGGTGACAGCTTTAATGCTTTAATTGTGCGCCCAAAAAACTGTTTGAGAATTGCAGATTGGTTGTTTGCAAGCAGAGGAACAGGGCACATCTCAGTGGCGGCATGGCTCAATCAAGCTCATTGGTAAACATGCAAAATACCTGAGTGGAACCTTGATGCTTCTTTGGCTAAAAACGTTTTGCATAACGAGCAGGTGATTAAAGTGATTTTTTTCTTTGCGGTTTATCAGGTAAGAACACGGAACTTCTTAGCGTGTTGTAAAACAATGCGTCATTGTGTAAAACATCGTCTGTTCATATTCAATTTAAGCTTCGTCGGTTCGTAAATTATCTTTGCGTCAGCTCAACGTACAGAGAACTCTTAGTATGAGCTGATGAAGACCTTGGATTTTAGATTATAGGCTTAAAAGTAGCAGCTCGGTTTTGCTTTACGTAAATGTGAAAAGAAGTAGTCATTACACATTACAGAAAGCATTGGTCACAATTTAAGATGCTACAGTATCTATTTGGTCAATCTTAATGATGTGCTAACATTGCTAAATCATTAATAAATAAAAATAAACCCCCAGGTGCGAACCTGTAGGTGGATGTAAATTATAGATGTAATTTAATGTACATCCCATATCCTAAGCGTCTGGAGATTCTACATCTAAAGTCTTTAGAAGAGAAACGCATTCAAAAAGATTTAGTTTTATGTTACCAAATTATTCATAGAGAAGCTGATGTTGATTCTGAGAAATTTTTTACTCGTGTATCTTACAATAGAACAAGGCAAAATCATTCTCTGAAGCTTTTCGTGCGTCGAGCAGCTAACGTGTCATTTGGTCAGTTTTTCTCAAAGCGAGCTGTACCGATTTGGAACTCATTGCCTGTATGTGTTGATGGTGTACCCCTCGTAACTGCGCAAAATATTAAGTTATTTAAAAGCCGCTTATATATAGTTAACTTGCATAAATTCCTTACACAATAGACACATGTAAGCAATTAATCTCTTTGTGTCTTTACCACACTCTTTTGTAAATATTGTATTTTTATGTTTTCGTCCAACGTGTTTTATAACTTTATTTTACTATTGGGTGTAAATAAAATAAATAAATAAAAAAATAAATAAGACACCTTTCGTTTGACGACGGCATCATTCTCACGATCTATACGTCAAACGAAATTTGTCTTAGTTATATATATATATATATATATACCAACATACCTCCGAAATTAATATACAGATGCCAATATTTTGTGTGAGTATACTGTAGCTTGTTACGGACCTGTTACAAACAAAAACCAAATTTATTGTGTCTCAAAACTACGAGATACGAAGTCGAAGTTTTGATTTCAAAGGCGGAATTTCGAGATGCAAAGTCGAAATTTCGAAATTTTGAGATACCGAAAAATTTGTTTATTGTTTTTACTATGTCCCTAACAAGCCATCGTATAATTACAACTGAAATGAAATTCTAAATCATGAAAGTATTTGAAATGCGCTTCATACGATTGTCAAATGCACTAAAATAATTTAGAATTGTAAATTTATTGTGTAGTACCGTATATACTTATGTACAAGTCGAATTTTTGGGAAGCGATTTTAAAGTGAAATTTTTGGGGTCGACTTATACTTACGATATGTTTTTTCTGGTCGCGATATCCTGGGGTTAAAGGCATTACAAACAATTATGCATGATGAAAGGCCAGGCTGCATTATCATGGATTGCATTGAGGGCTCTCAACATGAATACATATACATATACATATACATATACATATATATATACATATATATTATACCTACCCGATGTCTGTATATATATATATATATATATATATATACATACATCGGGTAGGTATAATATACTTGGCAAAGCACTTGCACGTATCTTACACACTCACACAGTAGCCTATTGATTTATTACTCGGCCATTGTTGACATCATTTATTCTGGAAGATATTAATATTTTATGGTCGACTTGTACACGGGTAATATATAAAATGATGCAATTTTTGGCCTTAAAATCACATAAGGTCGACTTGTACATGAGTATATACGGTAATCTTGAAAAGTTAAATTCACTTCTAAAGTAAAAGTTAGTTAATGATAACAAGTCTTGAATACGTGACACTTTAAAATTACCCGTGTCTGAGTTAGCTCTAGGAAGGACATATATTTTACGAGATTTGTTATGAACCCGTTGATAGCTTTGTTATGAAAATCTAGTGATTTAAAATTTTATTCGGTTTTCAGTTGACAAACAGAGCAATTGTCCTAAAAATGTTAAAGTACTGGCGCCCTCTGCACATATTTCGCTTTCCAAGAAACATTACCAATATTATCTTAGAAATAAAAAGAAAATCGCAGTTTTCTGCAGTGACTAACTAGCAGTCTACGTAACCAACTGTAAAAGTCGACAGAAAAACACCCAAATTGTAAAAAATTGCAGGTAAGAAGGCAAAAACGCTAAAAAGATGTCTTTCCTCTAAGCCAAAAAAGCAAGAATGAAAAATAATTAGGATGGTAACTATATCCAACTATACCTCGTGCTTTATCATTGCATTCAGCGCTGGAATGCATATCATTTCGATATAGGCAAAAATGACGCGACACACCTATGATAGAATGAAGTCTTATACTCCTGGCGCACTCTCTCGGGTAAAATATTAACAATTTGCCTGTCAAATCAAATTAATTTCGTGCAGATGTACAGGCAGGGTAAATGTCGTTTTTTGAGAGGTAACACTTTTCTGTTGATCTATTATAATATTTACAAATTACCATATTGAAACATAGATTACTTAACTGAATGCAAAAAGCTATCTAAAAAGTAAGAGGAAAAAGAAATAAAGAAAAGAAAGAAAAACTAAAGAAACACAAAATAAAGAGAAAGTGAACTTGAGAAAAAGGGAGACAGAGAGCGCGAGGTAAGTAAATAAAGAAAAAAGAAAAAGGTAAGAATGATGGAAAAATGAAAAGAATGAAAAAAATAATGCGAGGAAAAGCACTATTTATACGAGTTTATTTATAATGTGACCATCGCCATGTTATCACAGTAATCATTTCAACAATAATCAGGTATTGTTTTTTCAACAATACTAATCATTTCAATAATAGTTAGGTATCGTTTTTTCAACAATAATAATCATTTCAACAGTAGTCATGTGTTGTTTTTTTAACAATAATAATCATTTCAACAATAATCAGGTATTGTTTTTTCAACAATACTAATCATTTCAATAATAGTTGGGTATCGTTTTTTCAACAATAATAATCATTTCAACAGTAGTCATGTGTTGTTTTTTTAACAATAATAATCATTTCAACAATAATCAGGTATTGTTTTTTCAACAATACTAATCATTTCAATAATAGTTGGGTATCGTTTTTTCAACAATAATAATCATTTCAACAGTAGTCATGTGTTGTTTTTTTAACAATAATAATCATTTCAACAATAATCAGGTATTGTTTTTTCAACAATACTAATCATTTCAATAATAGTTGGTATCGTTTTTTCAACAATAATAATCATTTCAACAGTAGTCATGTATTGTTTTTTTAACAATAATAATCATTTCAACAATAGTCAGGTATTGTTTTTTCAACAATAC